>JAUMJK010000732.1:0-201678 GCA_033558105.1 Coccyzus lansbergi | reverse complement strand
GGCAGAGCCCGCAGGGGGCGGGGCCAGAGGGAGAGGGCACAGCGCTGGTCACACAGGGGGCGGGGACTGACGGGATTGGCGTGGCGGCGGGAATGGGCGCGTCTATTAGAGCCACCCCCCCCGCCCACTCTCGGCAAGATGGCGCCGGCGGCGGAGGGGCTGAAGGGCGCCGTGTGGCACAGTGAGTGCGGGGTTCTGGGGGGCGGGCGAGCCGTCACCGGTCGCGGCTTCCCCGGTACTGGGACTCGCGTTTCCCCGCAGAAGGGGCTACGGGCGTCCCCGGTGAACTCCGTAAATTAAGCGTTCCGGGGCGGGTTCTGACGGTGTTGGGCACGGAACGGGGACCGGGGCGGCGGAGGAGCCTTGGCTCCGGGAGCGGCTCGGGCACCCGTGACCGAGAGACGGGCCCCGCTGCCCCCGCTGACCCCGCCGACCCTGGGATTATCTCGTAGAAGCAATAGTTCGGGTTGGAAGGGACTTTGAAGCCCATCCAGTCCCACTCCTGCCATGGGCAGGGATACCTCCCACAGCCCAGGCTGCCTACGGCCCATCCAACCTGGCCTTGAACACCTCCAGGATGGGGCAGCCACAGCTTCCCTGGGCAATCTGGGCCAGGGCCTCATTGCCCTCATAGTAAAGAAATTCCTCTGTATGCCTAGTCGAACTCTGCCCCTCTCCAGTTCATACCCATTCCTCCTCATCCTGTCACCACACGCCTTTATGGGTAGTACCTCTCCAGCTTTCTTGTAGTCCTTTCAGGTACTGGAAGGTTGCTACAACATCTCCTCTGAGCCTTCTCTTCTCCAGGCTGAACAACCCCAACTCTCTCAGCTTGTCCTCATATGAAAGGTGCTCCAGCCCTCTGATCATCTTTGTAGCCCTTCTCTGGATCTGTTCCAACAGCCCCATATCCTTCTTACATTGAAGATTCCAGAACTGGCCACAGTACTCCAGATGAGGTCTCACAAGAGAGAAATAGAGGGGCTGAATCACTTCCCTAACCATGGATACAGTTGGCCTTCTAGGCTGTGAGTGCTGTGCCCCTGGGAGAGAGTAGGAGAAGGGGACAAAGAGGGAAGCAGGGCTGTTCTGTGTTCAATCTGTAGCACCTGTACCTACTTGCCTGACTTGAAGATCTTTATTCAAAACTTGGAATTCAGAAATCCCTGCTTCTGCTGTTTTGCTCACTGTATTAAGTCATTTGTGCCTTCCCGAACTGATTGACTTGCCTCCCTTAAGAGGAGGGAGTCAGATTCAAGCACTGGTGCATCATCAGGGTGTGGAACAACCTTTGAGAGTGGTACTGTAGGTGTGAGCAAGACCAGAAGAAGGAAGGGTTAGAGGGACAGTGAAGCAGTACAAATAATAAAACATTTATACTGCAAATCCTGTACAAATGAAGCTGCTTCTAACAAGACTACTTTGTCAGGTGACTAGTTACTCTTGTCTTTCCATGTCTACGACAGCTATGGATATTGATGCACTGTGTTTTAGCTGTCTGTAATAAATGGTCTGTCATTTTATTTATGGATAATTCAAGGCCATCAACTGCTACTCTCTAATATTTCAGTAAATGTGTTTTTTCAGCTGTTTCTTTTTCTGAAAATGCCATCAGTAATGTTGATGCTCATGTAACAGCTTGTTGTCAATTATTCCTGTTTTGTGAGTAGGCAGAGTTTGAGTGTTGTACCTGTGCTATCAAATGGTGCTGTTGAAAAATCTTATTTGCATCTTGATAGCCCTTATTTGCATCTTGATAGCACAATTTTAGGTCCAAGCTAAGCAGAAATGTGTAAAAAGTTTAATTCACTAAAGCTCATTGTCAGTTAAATGCACAGTAATGAATACACTTGGAACAACTTGTATTTAGGAGGCACTAATCCCAGTGGATAAAATTATAAAGTTGCCCATTGCATCCATGTCTGTGTAAATAAAGTTATATCTGTGAGGAATTATGTCTTTAAATGTTTTAAAAGTTTAAAAATTGTTCTAGGCTTGTATAATAAGATTCTAGCCTAGTCATAGGTATCTGTATTATTTCTTTTAGTGATTCAGTGTTTGTGCAGCTTTATTTTCCAGAACAGTTGCTTGCAGTGAAAGCTGGTTTAGTCCTTTTTTCAGGAAGTACCTTATAAATGGGTCATTAACTTTGCCAAGGTGTGGTTTGCTTTCACCACAGGGATTTAGTAGCCTGCTGTTCCAGCAGGGTTGTGTATGGTTCTTATCAGGATCAGGAAGTAAAAGAAAAATACCTTAAATAATTAAACAAAGACAAAGTTAGAGAAGGCAGTTAGGATGTATGATGGTTGTTTGAAGTTTAAGTTCATATCTGGCTTTGTGATTGATTTTTATGCATTCAGAATGCTTACTGGAGACTAATGAGATGATTTTGAGAGACTGTAAACCAGCACAGGTCAGTCACTTGGCAAAAGTGGCTGCAAGTTGAGGATTAAACAGACAGCAATTGGAATGTTGCAGGAGCAAGTACTCTGTATTTGGTACACTGATAGCTTGGACTAGATTATCTTTTCATTATGGAAGAAGGCTGACTTGTATTTTTGATTACAGAAGTGAAGGTCAAGACACAACTGGATCATGTGTTTGTGTGTTCTGGTTTGTTTTATAGGCAAGTAAGTTGAAGTGTTAAAGAAAAAGTTTTCCTGAGATTCTGCACAAGGTTATTAGGCACCTGATTTATTCAAGTGCACTTTCTTTGTAATGCTTTGTAATTCCTTGGTGAGAGTATTCTTAGAAAATATGAAGGTTAGTGAAGTTTTCATGAGGCTGAAGACTTGTTCTTACACCTTGTGTATAGCCATGTAAGCAATAAAATACACAGTGTAACAGTGACTTTGAAATTATAGAGAAAGAACAGGGACATCTGAAGATAGCATGTATTTTAAAATAGGTCCGTTTGCAAGTGCATTGGTCCAGCTGCCTTTTCTTAAAGAATAGCTTATTTTTTTTTGCATCAGTGTCATCCATTTAGTGGAAGAATTCATTAAAAAATCAGAAACAAAGTGAAATATTTACAAGTTTGTGGTTGTTCATACTGAATTTTATGGAGCTGTTTAATATTAGCAAATATGAGAAATCCAGCTATGCCTTTTTTAAACAGACAGGGATAGTTTGTGGTCAAGAATTCCGTGGACATATTTAGCAGTTTAGTGTGTGGTTGGATTTTTTTATCTTCCGTTTTTAGCTCTCTAAATGTATGAGTGATTTTTTTTTTTTTTTAAGTAACAATCTGATTCCTGTAACTGGTTAACTACCTATCTCTGTTTCTTCTTACAGAGCTAAAATCATTAGTATTTGATGACTGCAGGAAAGAGGAAGAATGGAAGGTATAGTTTGGCTATAATTTTTCTGAGAATGTTAGAATAACTTAGACAACTAATCTGTATCAATGAGTACTCAAAAAATAAATATTGTTTGATGCCTGGCACTTTTAATGTAAAGTTATTTTCCATCCAGGTAATGGTTTATGGTTCTGTTAACTCGGATATCAGTAGAATACATAGAAAAAGTCTCTGTAGAGAAAGGCTAGTGTAGGAAGAACAAGTGGTTGTCGTGATTCTTCTAAGTTTTGAAAAAGACTTAGGAACTGTTTCTGTTTATTGTCACTTTACCTTTGAAAGACTTGTGCTTGATTTTGGAAATTGTAGTGCTGCGTGATACATGTGGAGCAGAGTTCAGCAGTACAAAGCGTGTTAGACTGCTTAAGCTGTAGCACAGTTTTAGAATAAGAACAGGCACATTTAAACAGGCTGTGGGTTAATTCAAAACACTTGTGCCAAAGTGAAGTATATTCTAGGGTGAGTAGTGGGGATAAGCCATATGTTTAAGATGGAGCACATCTTTTGAAAACCTGTACGTAGAGTGCTGCCTTTGGATGCAGTTTGAGATTGATTTCCTACTGCAAATTTGCTGTATGCAGGTAATTAAAAGAAAGAGGGTCATAAAACAGGTGTGGCAAGTTAAGAAAATAACATGGTGTTATGCTGATTAATTAATCTAAATACTTGTGTTTTAATAAATATAGGTAATTCTTTTAGATGACTACACTACTAAATTACTGTCAATGTGCTGCAAAATGACGGATCTACTGGCACAGGGTATCACAGGTAAGCAGAATTCTTTTCCATATACAGGTGACAATATCCTGGTAACGAAAAGGTAAAGAACAGAACTGATGGTGCCCTTGGAGTTATCTTAATTTGGTTGATGAAGACAAGTAGCTGTTGATAGTAGTCTGGCAGGCAGGCTTGTACAAGAATTACCCTTTTTTTTTTTTAAATAAAAAATTCAATGTTTATTTGCCTATAAGTTAAGCACCACTTTTTGAATCTTTCTGATAAAGAGCACTGCAAGTTTTTTGTTTGGTTGTTGTTGGTTTTCTAGTTGGGTTTTTGAAGGTGTTTTGGTTTTTTAGGTGTGTGTTCATCTGCTAATGTCCAGGATGGGGTGAATGAGGAAGTTACCTATCAGAGAGTAGTTTTAAGGCTATGTCAGTTGAAGCTGAAAACAAGAGCTACATGAAAGATTAAGTGAATGTTATTAAAAGAATGTTATTAAAGAATAGGCAAATTGCTCTCCACATTTTTTCCCAATGTGTTCTGTAAATCAGTAATACCTGCTTCTTTGAATAAGCTATGTTCATAAACAGTAGATTAGGATACAGGAATGCTGAAAACAAAATGAAAGCAGGAAACAATTATAGACAAGCGAATGAGAAATGTTTGCAAGAAGGGAGATGTGATAGAGCCAAAAATATAAGTTTCAGTGATATTTTGTGCAGATATATTGTAGTCTCATGTCAAAACAAGACAGCTTTCTCTAATTTAAGGAAAAAAATGTTTGAAACTGGATTATATCAGTGATTACTTTTACTGAAATAAAGCCATAATCAGTGTTAACAGTGACAAGATAGTCACTCCCCCAAACAGTTCGGGAGTATTTTCTTGTGGAAAGGAGTTTCTCATCTTCTGGAATCCATCTTCTGCTCCTTGATGTTGGCCGCTGTCAAAAAAGTGAATAATAGATGGGTTGTGATAGATGTCAGTTATGCAACGTGACTGTTTAGATAGGACTTTGTTTTCCTGTATGTATTTTATAAAAATATTTACTCCCTATTTTTTCTTCCTTGCAGCTTAAAAGAAATTCTGATTTCCTATCATAAAATACTTTTCAAAGTTGATTTTTGTGATTGACCTTTCTGTAATATTTATTAATGTATCATCCTACCAAACTTTTTTCTTGCCTCCTTTTGAAATTGAATACACAAAATGTAAATTTTCTAGTTTTTAATTAGCTTTAGATTTAGCGTTTCAACACCAATTTTTATAAGAGGGAAGTATTGAGACTTGGTTATTTTTCTACAAGTAGCAAGACTATTCTTATTCTGACTACTTGCTATAACATGATTCTTCTGAAGTGTAATAGCAAAGCTGTATACCTTTCACTCTTTGGAGTATATTTCTAATCATAAAAGTAATTTAAGTTTTTCATGTGAGACACTTCCAGTGAGCATGTATCCCATTCATCACTAGGAAACCTTTTATTTTTAGTGAGTACGCAACTGAGAAGAACCAGTCTTTCCGCATCTGAATGTCTGATGTTAATTATATTCCTTGTTCCTCCCCCTCAAAAGTACTGAGCAACACAAACCTCTCTGCTTTGTAAAGCTGGTATACTGCAACACTATATAATGATGACTAATAAAGAGAGAAGGCAGAGTTGAGTGAAGTTTATTTGCTGAAAATAACCAATTTGTCCCTGCAATTATGTTGAAACAGAATAAGTGCACAGAAAGTAGGCAAACAAAGGACAGAAGGGGCTCTGGTCCAAAATTATGCCTTGCATAGTTTCACTATCCTTACCCTATAATGTGATGGAAAAAAAGAAGAGTCTTGCTAGGACAGTTCTCTTAAAAGATAGTTAGTACTGGGCCCCATATTTTGTGCATGTCTGTGTTGCCATACCTTTGTGTGAAGGCAAAACTGTGCTTGTGTAGGATAGCCAGGAAGAATTTAGTCCCACAAATTGTTGACACCAGTCTTGTGGTAACTTGCTGTATTGAAAATAATAAATAAAAACTCAGGGCCCTCATAGCAGAAGATGGGTCCTTGCCATTCATTTTGTGGGCAACTTGATTGGTGTTATTTTATTTTTATCACCTCTGTTATAAAATATGTAGGAAGCTTTCCATACAGATGCATAAAACTCATAAAGATGCAATATTTCTTACTTTATAGTGGTGGAGAACGTATATAAAACTCGTGAGCCTGTCCCACACATGAAAGCAATATATTTCATAACTCCCACCAAAAAGGTGAGTATTTTAAAGAAAGGTTAGAAAGATCTTTCGGACTGAAAAAGGAATCTTACTTTAAAATATCTACTGTGTACTACTATGCAGTTCTTACGTTTTGCATCTTGCGTGATGCTCCTCTGTGTGATGCTCAGCTTTCCATAATGAGAGGACAATGTGGTGTCACCACAGAGTATGTTGCAAGAGTGGATCTTATGATAAATGGAGGCACTGTTGCATTGCTTAGGTATTAGGAACCTTGCTGAAAGAGATGTATCAAATAATGATGCAATACTTGGAACAATGGGCTTCAAAGTAGTGGCTCTAATAGGAGATTACTGTTGCTTCCTAAAAATCCTTGAGAGAATAAATCTCAGCACTTATATGTTATATGCAGAAAGTGATGCAAGTATCCTGCTTTGTTTGCTTCCTGAAGTGATCTTGGTGCGTGACTGACCTTCTGTAATTGTTTATAATTTTTGGTCTGGAATTAAAAATCTTCTACTGAAGTGTTTTCTTATATGTTGATTTGGAATATTCTGAAGTAGAACTGGGAAATTAACAGGGCAGGAGGAAAGGAGGCAGAAGCTTTGTCTGGTATCTGAGGAAAGGCAAAACACTATAATGATTTATTTTCTGTTTTTTTCCCTATCCCTATAAGTCTGTAGATGGACTTATTGATGACTTCATCACTAAATCATCCAGCAGATACAAAGCAGCATATGTGTATTTCACTGACTGTAAGTAGGCTTATGTATTGGAGTTTGATAAGTTTATGTAAATAAGTTTCTCAACTTTCTTTTCTGCAGTTCAGCACATGAAAACTTGAGGGAAGATTTGAGACTCAAGTCATTACCTATATTTGGGTTGCCAGAACACAGTCACCATGCTGTGTGGCAATAGTAATTACTTTCGCAGTTACCAAGCTATGTGGGTTGTACCCTAGCTTTTAATTTAGGCAAGCTAGTTTTATTTTTCAAGTATTCTAGTCCTCTCCTGTGTTGAAGGCCGTGGAGGAAGACAATTCAAGTTAAGCTACGTACTTCATATAAACAAAATATCACTCAAAAAATATAAATGCATGAGAATCTGCTGCAAGAACAATGTTTTGTCATTGGTTATTTTGCCATAATTAGTTATGGGGTGACTGCATGTTCCTCTGGAGTCAGTCGGTGTGACTAAGATGGTGTGTAAAGAACAGAAAACAATAAAGCCAAACATGCTGCTGAAGGCAGAGTCTGAGTTGTAGCCATCTCTGTGGTTGTCCACAGATGGTGCACATCTGCTACTGGATGTTCTGAGAGCAGTTTTATCAAATTGCTATCAAAATCCCTTGGTTTCTTGTTTCTTTTTATGCTGATGCATTTCTTGTTTGGAAAAAATATCATAATCTTGCTGTATATTCCTATGTTGCAAGTATGCAAGCTTTAAATTTCACAGAATCATAGAACAGCAAGGTTGGAAAAGACCCACTGGATCATCGAGTCCAACCATTCCTATCAAGCACTAAACCATGTCCCTCAGCACCTCGTGCACCCATGCCGTAAACACCTCCAGGGAAGGTGAATCAACCCCCTCCCTGGGCAGCCTGTTCTAGTACCGAGTGACCCTTTCTGTGAAAATTTTTTTCCTAATGTCCAGCCTAAATCTCCCCTGGTGGAGTTTGAGGCCATTCTCTCTTCTTGTGCTCCCTGTCACTTGGGAGAAGAGGTCCTCCTCTCTACAACCTCCTTTCAGGTAGTTGTAGAGAGCAATGAGGTCTCCTCTCAGCCTCCTCTTCTCCTGGCTAAACAACCCCAACTCTTTCAGCTGCTCCTCATAAGACTTGTTCTCCAGCCCCTTCACCAGCTTTGTTGCTCAATTTGAATACTTGCTGAAGCTTTTTGTGTTGAAAGGAGTTGGAGAAATAGCTGTGTGACTTCCAAGCCTGTAGTATTGGTATTATCCAAATATTCCTCAAATTCAGTTTCTAGACTGGGATACAGTGTGACCTGTGCAGTCGAACACATTTGAGATCTATAAATTCCACATTTGTGTTTTGGGTTTTAGTACGCACCATTTCTCCTTTTAACTTTTAATAGCTTGGGAAATGTTTTCTCTCTCCTCTATGAGAAAAAATGGTGGAAACTTTTTATTTTCTGAAAATCAGTATCCTTCTCTGTTGCAGAGTGCTAATGGGTGTTCTACGATTTCACTTGCCAAAAGCTAGTAAAAAACGACCAGTGATACTTCTTGAAGAACAGATGTCAAACACAAAATATTTATAATCATTTTTCTTTAACTTTAAGAAGATTTGGCAATTTTTTTGTATATTACCGTTAGTTGATTATTAATTTAGAATTGTCTGTGTTTCTTGAATACTGTAAGCTTGTAGGAGTTTAACAGCTGGAATAGGTGGAAATTATCTGTACTTAGAAACCTTTTTTTTCTTTTTTTTCCTCCCCCTAGTTTGTCCTGACAACCTCTTCAATAAAATTAAATCTACCTGTGCCAGATCAATAAGGAGGTGCAAGGAGATCAACATTTCCTTCTTCCCATATGAGTCTCGGGTATGTTTCATTCTTAATCTCCACAGCAGAAAATAGTCTGGAGGACTGCTTTTGAGTGTTAACCTGCTAGAAAACAGAGAATCCAATTTTTTTAAACTGCCAAGCCATACATGTGACCTGTTGCCATTTTGGCATATTTCCAGTTGTTGCCTATATTTTTTCAGATAAAACCAGATGCTTTTGTACTCAGAGTTTAACAGTTTTGCACTTGACTTATTGGCAGGACTTGGAGTCTGTTGCAGTAAGAGTTTAGAGAAGGAATCTATTCCTTAAGAGAAGGGAAGCATTCTGAGTTGTCTTCAAGCAGTTATTTTGACAGACTAGGTGGGTTGATAGGGAGGAATATGAATAAGTAGAACTAATTACTTGGTAAAACTCAGAAAAGGAAGGCAAGAGGATGAAGAGAACTGAAGCAGAAGGGAGCAAAACCAAAGCCTCACAAAAAGGGAAATGAAAACTGTAACAACTTGGCACAAACATTTACTGAGAAGAGAATGCAGAAATCCATGTTTTCTCAATTAAAAATTCAAGACCACCAGTGGAAAGCAATGAGTGCTTTCCATGTGAAAATGCAGTGGATATTGCAATGAGAAATAATTTGTTAATTATGCGCTTCGTCAGATACAGAAGGCTGAAAGTAACTGTCACACTCACTAATGCAGAGAAAACCAGAACCTTGTCCACTATTGGGAGTTACAGAATTTGCTGTGAATGTTTCCCACAAGTTTTTCCTGTGTTCTTCAAACCTTATGAACATGTCAAGGGTCAGGACTGTTATGTATACAAAGTGGTAGTTGAATATAGGAGAGGTTGCTGCTATCCATGTGATGCAGTTTCTGGGTTTAAAGACTCGACGCTTTATTTTTAAGAAGGGTTTTTGTTACTTAAATTGAGAAGTTATCAGAATAATTAGTGTGGTGGTTGATTTGGTTATTTTCCAGTGCTGCTACTGTTCTCAGGCTTTGTTTCAAACTGGTTTGGGGAGTTCCACTAAAGCTGCTCTTAAGAAGTTGTTTGTAACTTCCCCTGCTAAAGAAGGCATACCAAAATTTTTTTTGTCCTGGTTCTCTGGAGGACTCGCCATGAAAGTAGAAATAGGGACTGCTTTTCTAAAGTTGATAACAAGCAGCACTTAGTCTCCTCTTGTGTTTTGTTTAGTTTTGTGTTCTCCGTATTTTTTGTTGTGACTACATTTTCAGTCCTTAGCAGAGGAACAGAGAATGTTAACTGGTTTTCCTAACTTAAAATCCCTAGGTCTTCTCTCTGGAATGATGAGAGTAAATAATTGGACTGAGCTCTGGGCAAAGTCCAAGTGTTTATGTACTTGAAAGAAACAAACATCTTTATCTGGATGGACAATCTTCTTTGGCTTTGTAGTTAGAGAGTTTTGTCTAGAACTGGAGAAAACCCATTTACTTACAATAGGATTGTTTCTATTTTTTGCAGTTCTTATGGTAAACTGTTGAAAAAGTTTTTTTCCTGTGTAGTACTAAACATCTTTTAGCAAGGTTTAATGCTTTTAAAGAATGTTAGTTCTTGGGGGTAAACCCCCCCACGTAATAAACACAAAACATAAAATTCTATTTTGAACAAATGTAACTTGTTTCTGTGGTTGTTCTGGCATTGCACTGTATAGCTCTGTATAAGACACTGGATGGTATTTATTTCTGCCTGTCTCTGTGCCCTCCCTCTGTACAGACAGTAAGCAATTTGAAAAATAAAATTATTTATGGGAAGAGAATAATAGAGCAAGTGTGAGAACAAGAAGCAGATGAGCTCCATGGGACAGACGAAGAGGACTGAAAGTGGATTTTGCTTTATTTTTTTTAAAGTATATTATGTATGACTTTTTATTACAGTGCATAGTTTAAAAGTATTAGCAAATCTTTTACCAGGTATTTTAGAAAGACAGGATTTAAGCCTTTTTTAATTGGTTGTGCTTCACATAGGTATTTACACTCAATGTCCCAGATGCATTCTACCGCTGTTACAGTCCAACTCTGGAAAAGACAAAGGATAAAGATGCTGTAATGCAAGTAATGGCTGAACAAATTGTTACCTTATGTGCCATGCTAGATGAGAATCCAGGAGTACGATATAAAAGGTGAGGCAGAAATTATCTTGTATAGTTTACTTTCTTTCACTTTTAGGACTTCTTTCATTTTTTAGTAATAGCTTGATGCTGCAGTGATTCCTTTTATTGTGGATTAATTGATTTTAATCCACGATTCTGAAATATTAAATTCTGGGAATTTGTGAAGTGTATGCAGAGCAGTGAATTATTTCTGTGTCTTGTGTAGCAGGGCTTGCTATACCCTGTTTTGTGGTGAGCTGCTTGTTCCATGTTTGATTGATAGGATGACACTCTAATATGCTGCTTTCTCATGTACCATGTAATCCTGCAACTAAACTGGCGCTGTTGGTAGTTTTGCAGCTCTGCTTGGCATCAAGGAACTCAGACTTCTGAGGCAGATGTTGCCAGGGTTTCTTTGTAGTAGAGGTATTGAGGAGAATACCTTTTCTGAGCTTTGAGAGTATGGGGTACTATCTTTGAAGTCAAAATAGATTTTGAAGGTAGCATTTATTGTTTTGATGAAGAAATTTATTTCTGTATGTTTCCTTCTTTCCCCCAGTGGACCATCTGACAGAGCCAGCAAACTTGCTCAGCTTGTTGAAAATAAACTTGAAGACTATTACAAAACTGATGAGAGCAGCCAAATAAAGGTAGAAAGTGAACTAAAATGTTTTTTTTTTTGTCTTGTAAACCTGAGAAATTTTTAGAATATATTTTGTCAATAGGTTCTACAAAACCAGTTTTTATTTATTAATGAAGGCAACTAGTTGCTATTTAGTTGTTGAAAGCCACTTGGAAGTAGTAACTCACATAGTAAATCTGTATGTAAGCAAATACAATGAGTGTGATCAAAGTAATTGTACTTGAAAAACTGACCCTGTCATCACGTAGGGTATGATACAACCTGAGGAAATGGGAATAACTTGTATTAACATCACGTTCAACAGAGCATGTGTGCAGGGGACTTCCCTGCATCATTGAAATGTCTCCCCTTAGGGAGTTTATTATCCACAAAGATAGAGCTTTTCACATGTTTTTGATCTGTCGCTGCATATTGGGGCAGCTGCCTAAACATAGTGTGGGGTGAACCATTCTTGTTTAGTGATATTGCAGTCTGCTATGGAAATATATGTACCTGCTACTTTACTAACCTCCCCCCACGCCCAAAAAAGCATTCAGTTGAATGTTTGAAGGTGATTTTTTTTTCTGTGTTGAAAATAGTATAAATCTGCTCTGAAATATGAACAAGATACTTATTTGACATCTTGACAGTGGGAGACATTTTTCAGTGTGTTTTGCGTTTTTTTTTTTTTTTTTTTTTTTTTTGGGTGAGATTACTGAATGCATTGCAATGAACTAAGAGCATTGCCTTAAAATTAGCATTTAAAACTACTATGTTCTGGTTATAATCTAAATGTTTGTTTCCATTTGTGTTGATAAACACTTGGACCATGCTCTTTATATTTTTTCCTTTTTTTTCCAAGTACATCTGCAGTGCTGTAACCTACTATAAAGAGATGTAACAACCATTAACTTTGTACTGTCTGTCTGAACTTTGCATTTATTTGATGGCTTTCTAGGCTAAAACCCACTCCCAACTAATAATAATTGATCGTGGCTTTGACCCCGTATCAACTGTACTTCATGAACTCACCTTCCAGGCAATGGCATATGATCTGCTACCAATTGAAAATGATACTTACAAGCAAGTACATTTACAAAAAAAATCTAAACACTTTATTCTTGATTATAAAATCAATTGAATTGTTTAGCTGAATTTCACCATAGCAATATTAGCTGCTTATAATCTGTAAGGGTTGCTTCATTTATTAGTAGTCTTTCTTCTTGGGTTTGTAACTTCCTATTTTTGTTAACTTCATGTAGTTGAGATTAGGTAGGATATATTTAGTGATTCTGTGAAGTTTTTAGTCTAAAAAAACCTTCATTTTTGTTAAAAACAAGGAAGTTTTACTAGACTTGAAGCAAACCCTTAGTAGTGCTCGTTCAGGTTCTTTACTTTTTCTTTCATGTTCTCCACCTTCTTGGACTAACAAGGCAAATGAGCAGTAATGGAATATTCCGAAAAGTTTAGTTATTTCTCAGGAACCCTCACTTTTATAGCTCCAGACATTTTGTTTGTGTAGATGTCAAAATTTATGTGTTTCTATCCTAAACACTATTTTAGAGCGGTGTGATATTATTTTGCCTACTGGATGTACTTTGGTTTTGGATTGTTCCAACACCATTTTGATAAGACTTTGCTTTCTGATGACCTACTGCAGCAAATGAGACTTAACTGCCTCATGGTTTAGCAAAGCAAACAGGAATAGATACCTTTTTCTGTCAGAAACACTGAGTGAATGTTTTCATAGTGAAAGTAGATTTCTGTCAATCTGAAATGTGCTTACGAAAATGTAGCAGAGTATATTTTCTAGGAAGTCATGATCTGACTCTCACAATTTTTTTTTTTTTTTAATTTTCCTGCTTTCTGGCTCTGTACACACTGTGAGTTTCAGTAAATGTGACAGTGTTATGTTGTGTGATTGTTATCTTGCTTTTTAGCTTTATTTCTGTTTAAAGACCAGCTATTACTCTTCTGCAATGCTGTGAGGCATGTTTCTTGTATATGTGGAGTAATCTGTCCTACCCAAGTCTATTATGTGGGTGAATGGGACCTCATTTTCCTTCAGAGTTAGTGTCATACAGTGGATACAGAAAGCTGCACTTTGCAATCTGTGTGTTACTTTGCATGTAATTTCCATTTGGAGCCAAAGGGAAGTTGATGTTGGAAACTGGAGGGAAAATGAGGTGCATGTAAATGTATGATTTAAACTCTAGTTACTCTTAGTTGAAAACAATGTTTAGCAGCTGTTTCCCCAAAGAATCATTCTAAAATTCACCTGCTTCTCCTTTGTTCACAGACGTAATCTATAAAATCCTTATATAATTTATGTTGTGTCACTGAGAAATTAGACTATAACTGAAAATTTGTGTATGACCACAATGACCTCATGTGTTGAATGAACCATAACAATTAAGTCATGAGAACAAGGGGGGAGGGCAGAAAAAGCCCCACAAACCAAAAAGCTGTCTCAATCTTCTCTTGAAAGATACAAAACAGAAGGATCTGCTGGGAAGGAGCGGGAAGCGATTCTAGAGGAAGATGATGAGCTCTGGGTGAAGATTCGGCACAAGCATATCGCAGATGTGATAGAGTATGTGAATAAATAACAAAATCTAGTTAAAAATGCAAGTTAAAAGTTTCTTTGAGAGGGTATGTATTTGAGTTGTAGAAGTAGAAATACAGGCAGTAGTGAAGATGGGTTTCAGTATAGACTGCAGAATCTATGAATGAATCTATGCCAGGAGGAAAACCCTCAAAAGTACACTATATACAGAGGTATGCTATTTTAATAATAACAATTACAGTTCTTGAGGAAAATGGAAATAAAATCATTTCTTGGGAAGTATCTTCAGACCTTTAAAATCTGAAGGGGTTATTTTTCATGAAGTACTAGCAAGTTATTAAATTACGTTAGGCGGATATTAGAGACAATATTTAATTTTTTTTACTCTGTCAAAAAACTTTCACCTCTGAAGGCCTATATTTGAAGCTTTTGATTTCATTCAGAAGTTGTTGTTGCATGGTTCTTTTAAGATTTTAGGGAGAAAATCTTAAGAAAAGCTTTAAGAACAGTGGAGCTGTTGGATTTGTTTACATTCCTTTGCCTTTTTTCTTTTTTCTTTTTTTTTTTTTTTCCCCCAGGGAAATACCAAAACTTTTGAAAGAAGTTTCAGCAAAAAGAAAAGCAACAGAAGGAAAAGTGAGTTGTTTATGTTGATTTTTTTTTTCTCCTGTTAAATTATTTTTAGCTAATGAGGTCTATGTAATTCACAGACCTGCTGGGGGTGGGAGGTGGGAGGAAGCTAGGCTGCAAAAGGAAGGGGAATAAGGATTTTAAATATTCAGGGGGGAAAATTCTCAGCTTCTGTCATTTCTTCGCAGTTATCAATATCTGCTCTGACCCAGCTCATGAAAAAGATGCCACACTATCGTAAAGAGCTTAGTAGGGTAAGGGTTTTATTGTAACTACAACTTCTCAATAAATCATTTTGTACATTGTAATTTTCTTTGTTATTGAAGTCTAGCTTTTTTTTTTTTATTTGTCTGTTAAGTGTCCTATATAACTTTTTGTGAAATTAATATGTTCACCTACTGTAAAATTTTGGGAAGATAGCATAGCACTTGAGTGTTTGAAAAGGTACTATGGGAGTTGATCTCTAAGTGAAAAGTAAACCACAGAAAGCATGTGATGGTATTGAAGGATAGTTGAAGGATTGACTCTTGCAACAACTAAAAATGATTGCTTGATTTATTAAAAAAAAGCAAGTTAACAGCAGCTTGTGTGGGTTTTTTTTGTCTTCTAGCAAGTTATTCATCTTAACTTAGCAGAAGATTGCATGAACAAGTTCAAATCTAACATAGAAAGACTCTGTAAAGCTGAACAGGTATGTTTTAAAAAATCACAAACTAAAATTTCTCAAATGCAACTTTTTTGTTTGTCAGAATAGGTGCTAGTAGTGTCTCTCTTGCCTTTTTATGATCATCTTTTGAGGTAGTAGTATTAAAGCTAAGTGCAACATGCATGATGCTTGCTCTGCTGGTAAAGGAGGTGCTTTTAGAATTGGTTTTTCATCTTTGAATCTGACTGATTCGTGTGAGGATCATCTTTGTGTTTTCTTTGATTAAAACAACTATGAAGTTGCCTCACTATGTTCTGCAGACAGAAACCCTTTTGAAACATCTAGGAAAAGCATCTGTTGGGGGGGGTGGAGGGGTACATTGTAATACTGATCTCCAGTTGAAAACCATAAATTTACAGGCATTCTAAATATCAAAGGTTTTAAATGTTCAGTAGCGTTATGTATTGTTATTATAACGCTGTAACTGGAAATAATTGTCAAAGACTTATAGTGAGTTTAAATTGTTGCAGTCTATTTCTTGAAATGTACAGTTTAGTTAAAATGCATTTCAACACAACAAAAACCATTTTTTAAATTATCACTAACTAAGACCCCTTTTTTAATTTAGGACTTGGCTCTTGGAACTGATGCAGAAGGTCAAAAAGTGAAAGACTCAATGAGAGTCCTCCTTCCAGTTCTGCTCAACAAAAGTCATGAGACCTACGACAAAATTAGAGCAATTCTCCTGTATATCTTTAGCACAAATGGTATGATAAGCTACCCTGTTTTGGATTTTGTTTGTTTGTTTGTTTTTCTTAGTGCTATGGAGTTCAGCTTGGGTTTTGGAATAGTCCAGTATTTTTTATTCCCTTAAGCATCTGGAGCTGATGGCCAAGTTTGAAAGAAATACTGTCCATCCTGTGTAGGTCCTCTTTCAAGTTAGAAAATAGACTTTGGGTATGGAGATGAAGTGCAATACAAGTGCAGATCCATTCAGCGTTTTGCATCATTCCTGTGCTTGGATATGTGCAAGAATTTAAATTTTCTTCTTCTCACACAGTAAAGGGGGAGCTCCGTGTCCATTATGATCTGAAAATGAAGTCAGTGGAGAAGAATTTGTAGTAGAGAAGGAGGAGCTTGTTAGAATATTAGTCCGATGAATCCATAACAGTATTGAGTTTTGGTCTCAAAAATGAAATATTAAACAATTTTATCTATAATGTAGTAATATTGAACTTGGAGTAGACTGACCAAACAAAAAAAAATAATCCTGGCCTAAGTAACAATGTGAGACAAAATTGGCCTTACTGACAGTCCATGTAGCAATTGTGTGTTTTCTTTATATTGAAGGAACTACAGAGGAGAACTTGGACAAACTGATCCAGAATGTACAAATAGAAAGTGACAGTGATATGATAAGAAATTGGAAGTACCTTGATGTTCCTGTTATATCTTCAGTAAGAATGTATTTTGTAATTTCCTACCACCCAAGCGCTGTTTTAGAGCTCTCTGAACGACTCTTACGGTATTATTCAGGTCCTCTTTTTGGAAGTGGACAATTACTAGGAATTCTTGGTTTTATGATGCGTCTAAATGGTAAATCCTTCAACCAATTAGCATGAATCATTTTCAAAGTAAGCTACCTGTAACATTCTCTCTAAAATCATTAGGTGGTGACTTGAGCTCCTTGGTTTTGGAAAGTGCCAACTTACGCGGTTCCTTGTCTCTAAAGTTAGTATTTCTAGGGTATGCTGAATTCACAAGATATAATTTGTTGTTCTTCATTTATTTAAAATTTCCTACTAATCCCCCTCACCTGCTACTAACTGTGAGAATAAGCTTTGAAACTCCAAATTACATTTTATCAATATACCCATTTTTTTTTAAATCTCAGCCTGCTGCTCCGCAGCATAAACACCCAAGGAGGGACCGTTCTTCAGAAGAAACATACCAGCTTTCTAGATGGACACCTGTTATCAAAGATGTTATGGAGGTAAACTTTACCAATTAGTCAATTCATGGGTGCAGTGCAGAAACTGACTCAAGTGAGCAGTTACAGCCAATCTTTTGAAGTTCCATATTATCTTGAGTTTGTTTTGTTAAGTATGTCTGAGCAAAGTGATCACTTCTGGCCTGTTCATTAGATAGAACATTAGACTGCTGTGTGTTTGCAGTGCTTCTTATTGGAGGTAATTTTAAAAGTGAAACAAATCAAAGTGAAAGCAAAAAGTCTTTCTGAAGAGCTTGTCCCATGATTGTTAGTGTTTAGTGTAACTTCAAGATCTGGATTTTTTTTTTCTTCACTAAGTCGTTAAACTGCAATTCGAATCTAAAATGTAGATTGGTAGAGGCTGGAAAATGTTACTTGTGAGAAGTGTGTTGGTCTGTTCTTAAAGCTTCATTTAGGGATTGATGTCACACAGAACAGTGAATTCTCCAAACCTTTAGTTGACCCAGTGCTGTCATTCATAGATTCTTGGTGACTTTGACGCATTCATTTTTCTCTCCAGGGGACTTCAACTTCTCTCATATTCTGCTATAGAGACATTTAAATATGCTAGGGTAGTTACAAATGAAAAGCTACTAGTGAAAACAGTTAAATCACTACTGCGTTTGTAAGGAAAGTATAGACACTCCCAGTCCCTTGGTTTAGTGTTCTGTGATCTAGCGTTTTGTTACAGAGTGCTGTTCATGAGATGCTGCTTATGACTCGGCTGTTCTAAGAAATTGCATGTGCTGGCATTAAACTCCAGTCAGACTTCCTTATTGGAAATTGAAACTTGAGGAGTTTTAGGTCTACGTGCCTGTTTTAAAGTGGGTCGTTGTTTTGTTTTTCAGGATGCTATAGAAAACAAACTGAATTCAAAAGACTGGCCTTATTGTTCCCAGTGTCCTCCTACCTGGAATGGTTCAGGAGCAGTAAGGTAAATGGTTCGATTTCTTGAAACATAATTTACCCATTTCTCCGTGTTTGTCATGTACATTCTAAAGTGGTATAAAAGTGCACCTACTAAACAGTGAAATAATTTGTATAAGGAAACTTAAAGGTGTAAATGTGTAATCTGTATTTTTATTTCATCTAAAACATGCTGAACTTGGTTGCTAGCTTAATAACTGTTCTATAGCTTTTTATTTGGATTATCTCCCATTTGATTCAAAGTTAGAAATAACACTTCTGTATTCCCAGAAGAAGTTTAACCATTGAGATATTTAGTGTGTAGCAGTTTCAGAAATGGATTTAAGCAAACATGTTTTATTTTTTTCTGAAAGTTGTATATTTTCTGTGGTAGTGGTGTCATTCTTGAAGTTAGAGACTTCAGTAAGTTAAATTCAGCTTCTGTAGATGCTGTCATTGGGGAATATTTGACCCCTGCTGTCAGAAGATGCTTTAGAGAAGTCCAGTGAAGCTGGAGGTTTTGAAATGAGTTCTCTGCTGTGAATGTGAAATAGTGTGTTCCATGTCCTTGAAGATTTACTAAGTAGCACTGAGGGATGATTTTGGAAATATTGTATAGGTTGCTTATCCCCATCCCTTCTTCCCCCTTTATAATCCCACAGACTCTAGAACTGCATGGCCAGTACCAGCCCAGTTGACAGCCTTATCACTTTTGATAGAGATATTTATATGCTGAGACAGCTGAATAGAGACAAAAGCGGTTCTATTGCAGGAATGCTCCTTGTGTTAATCAGATGCTGGAATTCATGGGGAGGGAAACATATTTGTCCAAAATGTGGAGGACACACCTGAACTGAAATCTGTGCATTATTAATTAAAAGACAAAAGATACAGATGTGGAGCCTTGAGAAAACAATTTTGTTACTTGCACTGCCAACCAAACTGTT
This sequence comes from Coccyzus lansbergi, assembly GCA_033558105.1. Lineage (NCBI taxonomy): Eukaryota > Metazoa > Chordata > Aves > Cuculiformes > Coccyzidae > Coccyzus > Coccyzus lansbergi. Next base: position 182,438 of record JAUMJK010000732.1, on the reverse strand, counting down.
GGTGTGTCCTTGTGTCCCTGGATGGGCACTATAGTGATCAGTGCAGGAAAACACCTGGGCAAGTGTCTTATGTTGTAGCTGGATCTCTGTCTTTATAGGCTGGTGAAATTTTGGAATCTTTTAGGACCCTAGCAGAAAGAGGTCAGGACTGCAGAAGATTAAATCTGCAATTACTATATGTGCATTAGAAAGTATATTTTAAAAGCTTCATTTTTTTTGTTTTTGTTCCTAGCTGTCTGAATCTTGCTTGATAACAGCCAAGTATTTGTCTTGGTGATTCTGTTCCCATTTGGAGACTGAGAAACTTAAGACTCCAGGTTTTTCAAATGAACCTCTCATAAAAAAGTGCCAGTGCAATTGCTAGCATGCATAATTAAGCTGCTTGGTAGAAGTATTTTGTGTGAGCTGTGTGGAAAACAAGGTTTTTGATTTGTATTTCTTTTCACCCTTCTGATAACAGAATAGTTTGAGTAATGTGTTGACTTGTTTTGAAATTCTTTCATCAGTCTGTTTGCTTCTTTTGGTGAAATTATAATCAAACTGTGAACTGCATGACATAAATGATTACTGCTTAAGTGCACTTTTTTTACTAAAATTAATCAGTAAAGGTATATAAATGCTACCTTATGAAATCTTTTACAGTGCACGACAGAAACCCAGAGCTAGTTATAGAGAACGAAAGAGCAGTGCAAGACTGATTATATTTGTGATTGGAGGAATTACATATTCTGAGATGCGCAGTGCTTATGAGGTTTCTGAAGCCCACAAGTCTTGTGAAGTCATTATTGGTAAGCTTGTTGTGGGAAAAGGTGGTATTTACATGTGTTTCTGGAAAACATAAGGATCTTTTTTTATATTCACTAAATTGATTCGGGAAACTAATATATGGTTTGTTTGGGTTTGGATTTTTTTTTTAAATATGCTTGGATCTTTTCAGTTTATCCCGATTGCTTGAAGTTTGGGGTTTTTTTGCAACAAGATATTAAGGACAAAAACCAGTTATGCTCTATAGGAGAATCATCATGAATCATGTCAGATATATATATGCACTCAAGTAGCCTGATGTACAACAAAAAGGATTTGAACATACCTGTATTTCCTTTCATTATTGTTCTGTGACAAACATTTGCGTCTGCTGTTACTTTACCTCTAGCTATGCTTCTTACTCTTATTGCTTTTGGAAACAGTAGGAAAGCTGGCAGACTAGTATAAAATTACTCATCTTGGGAGGAAGGGTAGATAACTATTGTTTCTTAAGTGAAAACACAACAAACCCCAAAACAAAAAAACAAACTCAAAACAATCCCAAGCAGCTTTTTTATTGTAGCTCAGTTGACTACCTCAAGTTCTAGTTCTTTTCTTGGTTTCTTTAGAGGTGTTACACAAACCACAACATGTTTTATAGCTTTTGCCCTAAAAACTGGAGTAATCTCTTTTAATCTTCTTAACATTCAGTAGTAACTGCATGAATTATCAGCTGGAGTAGTAATCCCTCAGTTAACGCTTTAGAGGCAGCAAATGAAAATCCTGATTTCTGAGCAAAGGTCATTACCGCCAAATTTCTATTCTGCTTAATGCCAGATGAAAACCTTCCTATATTTCTCATTCAGACCATAAGGAATATCAGCCCATTCAGATTGACACTACAAAGACTCAAGCTTCAAAATAGCGTTAATCTGAAACAGTTTAAGAGTTCCCTTTATAAATGTAGGGTGATCCTTCCTGGCAGAAATTATAATCACTCTCTATGGAACAAGACAGGTAATTGTCCGCTCCTGAAGAATAAGGATTTTCTTTGCTCCTCCAGACTTTGGAATTTGTTGCAAATTTTTTTGGGAAATGTTAATTAGAACAAATTTTCTGTAACTAGTATTTCTGTGGAAAACTACTGTTTGATAATCTTTAATCCAGATGGTTTCTTGGTTCTACAATAAAGCCCTTTTGTGGAATGGGCAGATTTCTTGCAGGCTGGGCCAGTCGTGGACAGGGAAGGTGGCCCAGGTTCAAGCCTACCTTGCAAACTGGGCAGAGCAGGGATTTGAAACTTATATCCAAAGTGAGAGTCCTGCTCTGAATGTCTCTGTGTCTGGGAGAGGGACACTGATTTGAGACTAATACAGTTAATACTTACCTTCTTCTGTCAGGTTCTACTCATATTTTGACACCTAAAAGACTACTGGATGACATAAAGAGCCTTAGTAAACCGAAGGATGCGGTCTGCATTAAGAATGAATAGAAATGGTGATGCTCATGATACGTCATGAAAATACAAACAGTATGTACATATTCTTGCAGAATCGATTTTTCTATGCACTGTACCAGGCCATTGCATGGTTCTGACTAATGGAATGTCACTTTATAATTTCAATTTGCTGCTTTTCTAGTGGAGTAGAAAAAGAGAGGAAAAACCCCATATGTATGTTTCTTGGGTAGTATTTGGTACTGAGTGTTACACTTTCTGTGGTTTTTCCAAAAGATCATGTTGATTTCTAACAAGTTATGCTGAAAGTTATTATTATTATATATATACACTGGAGTTGGTTTTAGAACTGTGAAACCTTTCTATAACAGAGTTTATTTCTAAAAATGACTGAATTATAAAGGGATGAGGTTCTTGGGTAGGAGCTTCAGAAGAAAATTTGTAAATATGATTTTATGGTAAAAATATTTCACACACATGCAATGTCTCAAACTGTAATATTTTCTGTAAAATAACATGGTGAAAATTCTCTGAATCTATGTAAGTGAAAAATCTAAAGATTGTTTTAGGTGGTGATGGGTAAGGTAGAAAGTTAATCACAAAAGTTTTAATTTCATTAAATAACTCTGGAGAAATGCTGTCAATTGTGCACTGAAGTACACTTATAAGTATATGTTCAGGGATTATTACTAAAGCTCTTGGGGAAAAAATCTTGCTCAGTTCCTTATGAATGTGTCTCCATGGTCCATCTGTTTTATCAGTTGAATTGCCTGTAAATTCTTTTTGAGGAAGTGGGGGCAGGGGAAAAAGAGGAAAAGAAATTAAGCAGTTGAATCTTTCAAATGGCTTGGTGACTTAGAGAAAAGCAAAAAAAAAAAAAAAAAAAGAAAATGCAAAAGCAAACATAATGCCAAAACCTGATGTAGTCAAGAGAATTTACTATTTTCTACTTTGTTGCATACCAAGAAATAAATGAAGTTGTGTTGAAGGTGGTCAAATAAATTCCAAATTCTCTTTTGTTATACTGGTAGTGTTCAGATTTTTCTTAGAAAATTAGTGAAGTGTAAACTTGTTAAAGAGGTGTTGTATTGCTGTCCCTTGAAATATTAATTTGTTGCGTGTAGAGAGACAAATGTAATAATGAAAAGGAATAGATTACTCATGGCTTTTAATTTACATTTTTCCCAACTGCAAGGGTATTAATTTTTTGTTTCACAGAAAGGCGATTTTGTTTCTTCATTTTGTCTTCAGGTTAACTAATAGGTTAAGAGAACACCTTTGTCAAGTAAGTTCACTCACAGTTAATCAGAAGGTAGAAAAAGGTCACATTCACTCCCTACAACAGAGGAATAAAATGGGAGAACCTAACATAATGATTCTAAAATGTTGCATGACAACGGACATGATGAGGATAAAGGACCATGGCTTTCAAATTCTCCTACATGATTTAGGCATCTAACTTAGTGATTTTATTTTCAGTCAGAACATAGGAACAACACCTTTTAATTTAACAGGTTCATCAAACATTCTGTGCATCACAACTTTATAGGTGTTTCTACTAATATTTTTTGTCTTTCTGAATTAGTTCCTAACTCTATGACAAAAACCCAGAGTAGTACGCATTTGAGGAATGCAGTGTTCAACATTATCATAGAATCATAGAACAACCAGGTTGGAAGGGACCCATCGGATCTTCTAGTCCAACCATTCCTATCTAACACTAAACCAAGTCCCTCAATACCTCATCCACCCGTGCCTTAAACACCTCCAGGGAAGGTGAATCAACCACCTCCCTGGGCAGCCTATTCCGATGCCCAATGACCCGTTCTGTGAAAAACTTCCTCCTAATCTCCAGCCTGAATCTCCCCTGGCGGAGCTTGAGGCCATTCCCTCTTGTCCTGACCCCTGGCACTTGGGAGAAGAGGCCAGCTCCCTCCTCTCCACAACCTCCCTTCAGGTAGTTGTAGAGAGTAATGAGGTCTCCTCTCAGCCTCCTCTTCTCCAGGCTAAACAACCCCAGCTCTCTCAGACGCTCCTCTTAGGGTCTGTTCTCCAGCCCCTTCACCAGCCTCGTCGCTCTTGTCTGGACACACTCCAGAGCCTCAACATCCTTCTTGTGGTGAGGGGCCCAGAACTGGACACAGTATTCAAGGAGCGGCCTCACCAGTGCTGAGTACAGAGGGAGAATCACCTCCCTGGACCTGCTGGTCACACCATTTCTGATACAAACCAGGATGCCCTTGGCCTTCTTGGCCACCTGGGCACACTGCTGGCTCATGTTCAGTCGGCTGTCGACCAACACCCCCAGGTCCCTCTCCTCCTGGCAGTTTTCCAGCCAGGCTTCTCCCAGTCTGTAGCTCTGCATAGGGTTGTTGTGCCCCAAGTGCAAGACCCAGCATTTGGCCGTGTTAAACCTCATGCCATTGGACACTGCTCAGCACTCCAGCCTGTTTAGGTCCCTTTGCAGAGCCTCCCTACCCTCCAGCAGATCGACACTTGCACACAGCTTTGTGTCATCTGCAAACTTGCTAAGGGTACCCTCAATGCCCTCATCCAGGTCGTTGATGAAGACATTGAACAGGACTGGACCTAGCACTGAGCCCTGGGGAACCCCACTTGTCACTGGCCTCCAGCTGGACTTAACACCATTTACCACCACTCTCTGGGTCCGGCCATCCAGCCAGTTTTCTACCCAGGAGAGTGTGTGTCTGTCCATTGACTCAAGCTAGTAAGTCAGTGGTACATGACAGTGAGTTCAGCTATTGCTATTTGCATGAGCAGAGTTTGAGGTATCTCTGTGTCCATTAGCTGATGGAATGACTCAGGTTTGCCTTACAGACTGTCACTTCTCACTTGCAGTCATGATTTCCATCAGTCCCACTATACTTTGGAATGGGCTCAGTGAGTAGCATCCCTCATAAGACAAGGCTGTTAACTGCTTGCTTTTAATCACTGCAGTTAAATGGATTTCAGAAAGAAAATAATAGATGACTCTTCTTGGCTCATTGTGTTTCTACAGTATTCTAAAATTTTACAACCCAGTTCTCATGAGGTAAAATCTCAAAGCCAGATAAATCTGACAAGGTAAGACACCTCACTGAAGAAACAATTTAATTGTTAGGAATGTAGAGACAACAAATGGTATTAGTCAGGAAGTATCTTAAAAACAAACAACTCTCCATGTAGGGCACTCTAAAAACAAAATAATTATATATGTTAACTGTGACTGTGACTTGGTATGTTAGCATGATGCTTACACGTGTCTCTGGTGGAAAGGCTGTTTCCCTTTGTTGATGAAGTAGCTGCTGCTACGGTGTGGGAAGAAAAGATACGTAGTAATGACTGAGATTTATTCTCCTGCTTGGGAGTGGGAAGAAATCAAAAGAAAAAAGTTAACCTTGTTTGTTTAAGCCTATTTTTATTAAGCTGTCTTAAATGAATGCTTGGAGAAGGCAACTGCACACAGTAGCAGGGATTACCCAACATACTTTCAATAGTAATTAGTTATTTGGTTTCTGTTTCTGAGACTGAGTGTAAATGTGGAATACCAGTATGCTCTGGTTTAGTTTAGTACTAATAAGTTACAGAACAGCTGGCAAAGTCAGCTAACCGACTTTTTGATGTGGGTATTTATTGTTTTATATTTACAGAGATACTGATACTTCAGTATCAATGGGCAAAACAATGTAGCTTTTGCAACTGAGTCATTAAAGCTGTTTTCTCTTCACTTTAGCTAGATCTTCTGAAACTGCTCGTACCATTCGTTCTGTAGTTTTCTTCAAGCTGTTTGCTGTCTGTATGGCATGATCCAGAGTAGAACTTAAAATCTGTGGGGAATAATGAAATACAGCCTTGTTAATACTGAAGGCAAATATTTACATAGATGTGATGTTTAATTAAGGTTCTATGTAGTATCTTCACTCTGAGTATGCATTGAGAAGTAAAAATTCTGAGTCATGTGGTATACTGCTCTAGGATTCAAGCTGAAAGTATGTTATTTATTTCTCTTTTTAATTGTGTAAACCTTTGAACTGAGAGATATTAACACCTTTCTGAAGTAGTTACCTCAGTGGTTGGTGCATGGTAGTTGCATTGAGAAGGTTTTCTTTTCATTTTGATAGTGGTTTGTATGGCTACAGTGACATTCCTTGTTTTGACATATGAATTATAATTCCAGAGTTAAGTTCCAGTGTTCCTTTTCTGTCACTTCTGCTATTTATATGGGGACTAAGTTGGATAAAAAGTCTGTAAGATAAGAAGTAATATGCTAATATATGTTAAAATATTTGATTTTTTTAACTCCCTACTGTCTTATACTCAAGTAGACTAGACATGCTTAGATTGTAATAATCAACTTGCTAAGAATGGGGATATTCAACAGTGCCAAGATGAAGGGATGTACTCTTCCTGAGATAGTTGTATGGCTTTTAATTTTCACTCCAAAGCCTTACATTTGCATTGGAGCCATTGGTGTTTCTGTTTCTGATGTTGACTGCAGATTTGCTTTGGGTAGACTTCTTGCTTGGTAAGTATTGACGTGAGAAGATAATTTTGTCATACGTGCTTGAATAGCAGGTTTTGGCAGCCTCAATATTTTGCCTAAAGGTAAGATACACAGAATAAAATGCAAGCAATTTAAGTAGGCAAAAGAATTTCTAAATCAGGATTTAAATATATACAACTTGATAGCATACTTAGTTGCAAGTTAATTTTATGGTGACTAGACATCTTCATTTAATTTTAAAACACAGTCCATCAGAATTTGTGTCACATTTTGTACTGCAGTAAGACAATGAGCATTCCAGGATCCAGAGTCAGGAAATCTCTCATGACAACATCACAGTTTGTGGTGTTGTAGCCTTCTCTTGCGTGGTCTACACCTCTGATTCTCAAGTGCAGCTAGTGGACTTGCAGACAAGTGCTGCTATGGAGTAATGCTGTCCAAAACTATGGTAACAAAACTTGCCTGAGTTTCAGTCTAGTCTCTGCTTTTATTAAGAGTCTGTTTTACTTCAGACTCCCAGTGTAACTTAATGTTAACAACAGTTAAAAGTGGGACTGTTTATTAAAAAAAGAGTAGTTGGTTGCAAACAGAAATGCATTTTCAGTAATACAGGCCTGTCTTTGATTATGTGAGTGGAAATATCCTCTTAATAGTAGATTTTTTCTGCTAAATATGCCAACTGAAGTTGTCAGATCTTGACCTTTCATTAAACTAGGAGGATTGGGGAACTACCCTAAATTATTTACACTTCTTTTTAGGATACCTATTTTTTTATTTCATTTTTGAGTAAAATTCTAATATACAGCATGCACAGCAAAAGTGAAAACATCCCTCCTGCTTATGATACTACTGAGTTTCTCCCATGATGAACCTTCAACAATGACATTTTCGTTGGTACTACATGTATAGTTATTGCTACAGCTTACCTTTTAGAAAGTTGGTTTACAAGTTCATGTCGCTGTTTATTATTTTGAGGCTTATGAGTGGAGATTCGTTTCTGTGAAAAAGCTGGACTCGCTGAAGCCATGTTTAAAACAAGAGCAAAAAATAATGTAATTTTCTATATAGTTAACATTTTTCTTTATTTAGCATAAATGAAAAAAAACAGGTAACTTCCCCTGCTGAATAAAGCTTGAATATGTTTAAGTTTTTGTAAATAGGACAGATGAACTTTTTTGGGTTTGCTGTTGAATTTAGTTTTGTGACAATGGTATGCAGATTTATATCCATTTTCATACAGTCGAAGACTGCAGAGGGAAGTGTAGAATAATCAGACTCTCACAATCCTAATAATTATATGATCAACTACTTTGATTTATAGAGTATTTATACAGAGAAGTAGCTAATTCATACTTTCTTCCCACTGCTCAAAATTTGGGTTTTTGTGTGTGCAATTTCTTCCTGCTGTATAGAGGGAGGAATCTGAGGTAGGTGACTTTAAAGCTAGATGTTTATCATTTTTCTTTGTGTTTAAACTAGGCTCTCCTTTTGCTGCGTGTCACACAATTTGAGGGCAGAGCTGGAATTTTCTTTAGTACTCGTTTACACTACGTGAGGTAACAGCTAGTGCTGAAAAAGATGGCACAGGAATGCCCAACTTTAATATGTTTCCATGTGGCACTGCAAGATGATACATTCCTGTCATAAATGAAATAAGAAAGGGGCTCTTGTCATAAAGAAGCAGAGAAGGTTAAAGCTCTCGTGCATAGCATTTAAACTTGGCTAGGTGTGTAAGAATTTGCACATCTTTCTCTACGAGACCTGTACAGAGTCAGTGTTTGGATACAGTGCCACTGGTGGCCTATAACAAATTAAATTTCACCTGATGTATGTGCAACGTGGCTTTCTGCCATGTAATATCTAGCCTGTGATTGGTAATTATTAATACTTACAGGATGAACCAGAACTTCTATTTCTACATAGGGCACAAGACTGAAGAGTGTCTTTGTAATTCCTGAGTTTAAATTGATCTCTGCTTTCTGTAGGGCATCTGCATCTAAATCCTGAAAACCAAGACATGTTGTTTAGAAAAATAATCACTGCAAACAAGAATATTTTTGTGTAGATTTTAATATTTTTCAAGTCTTGTACCTTTTCTCTCTCCACATAATCTTGTATTGAATGTTCTGTAACTTTCAGTCTCACAGTTCACAAATGCCTCACTCAATGAATCACTGTAAGAATCATAGGCTGAGATGTCTTCTGAATCGCTGCCTAAAATAACAAAAAATACATTAAAAAGGTCTGAAATAATAGATTTTTTTTACCTGTGTAGGTACCTAGGTAAATATTTGGCTTTTGGGAGTGTAACTTCTGAGCCCTTTGCTGCCACTAATACCATTGCAATTTGAAAGTAATACTTTCTCCATTTTACAGGTGGAGATTGAACTTTAAAATGTGGCTTCTAGCGCTGACCGTGAGCCTCAGCTGTAGATGGTTTGTTTTCTTTCTTTGTGTGGTGGTTGTTTTCAGTCCCAGAACTGTTAAAAAAAATAATAAACTCCCTGTCCTTAGGTTCTTGTTTTGAAGGTTAAAATTCCTGCAAGTTGAAGTGTTATGGAAACATTCCAAATAGGAATGTGACAAGAAAATCTGGGAGGATCCAGGTGCAGCACTGCTTCAGCTCTTGCACAAACCAGTGCTAACAGTAATGTCCCAGTGTATTATGTTGATGCAAAAGGGTACTTTTTACAGAGAAGCCAAGAGCAAAAGGTAGACCAAAGGTAAGACTTACCTACATATTCAGATCTAAAACTGAATTTAGGGCAGCTCCTGCTATTCCCTTTCAGTTGTTGGGTACTAATAGCTTCAAAGTATTCTGCAGTGGGAAGATGAAATTGGGATGCCACAGGAGAAACAAATCATGACAGATTCTTAGTGAACCTCCGAGAGCTGGAGTCTTGGATGACTTGACAGCTGACATAGCCAGCTCAAAGCATCCTGTGTGGGCTCTAGTTTGGATTCAGTGTAACTATATTGTTGAGAGCTGGACTAAGGAAGGAGAATATTTCCAATCTTTGTCAACCCTGAATGGATCAAAGACTTATGAAAACTTTCTTCCTTTTGTTTTCATGCAGAGTAAGAAAGCTGGATCCAAAAACTAAAAGAGGAAGTACTGATGGGAGATGTTACAGTCACCAAGTTGGGAATCTCCTTCTAGGACATGAAATAAATGCATATAATGAGAAAAGGCAAAATCAAAGCATTGTGTGCACAGTGCTGTTAGGCTTTTGAAAATTAGTGGTAATATTTGGAAACCAGTCTAAAAAGGTGAATGAGAATTATAGTAATTTGCATTAGATAGGACTTCTGGAGATTTTCTGGCCCAATCCCCTCTCAAAGCAGGAACAACTTAGATGAAGTTGCTTAGTTGGGTTTTGATTCTCTCTGAGGATGGAGATGCTACAGCCTTCCTAGGGAAAATAGTTCCAGTGTTTAACTAGCCCCAGAGCTAAAATGCTTCTACTCATATCTAACTGAAAATTCTGTTGCAGTTTGTCTGTTGTCTGTTTTCACATTGCTAGGACATGACAGGAATGTATTTCTTAGCAAGCTTCAATAGCAGGTATAAGCACAATTCTGACCTTTGTGTGCCATCACTACTTACTCAGGTTGGTATCTGATAAATCAGTCGGTTTTCTCTGAATGAAGAGTGAACGTGTTCCAGTTTTCCTTTTATGGATGTTTGTATTTCTTTGAGCATGAAAACAAAATAATATTTTAACTGTATCTTAATACCTTTGTGATGAGCCTTAAGAGCATATTATATTAACTTTTGACCAAGTCTTAGTTGAGGAGAAATCATTTACTCACAGAAAGAACTCTACCTTTGTCAATTATCCGAAAAGGTGGTAAGTAAAAGCTTACATTAAAAATTAACCAGTTGTGAAATAATGACCCTTTTAGTTAATGGACACATTGTGATAAGGACTTATTTGAGCTGCTAAAAATGCTTAAAAGGCAGTGATCGTGCTAATCACAACCTTGAATAGCTAAGTAGTATGAAATCTCGTGTACTTATATATATGTTCACATACGTTGCATCAAAATATCATCAAAGAATGACGTAGTTTCTTACTAACTTAGAAACTTTCAGAAGCTAGATGAGTTTTACTAGATAAATATTAAGATCTACTCTGTAAAATAGTCTGAGAGCATGTTTAGATTAATGTTATTGTGTCGTACACTGCATGCATTACAAGATCTAGCTTTGGATAGAGATATTATTTGCTGAATCTTCAAACATCAAAATAACCCAAAATGATTAATTTTAATCCAAAATAATTAATTTTATCTGTGACATTTCTGTAAGTGAATCTTTACAGATTGATGCTTACTCGTGATATATATCTAGATATATCAATATGCCTACCAGATTAGTTCACAACAATGGTAATTTCAAGTATTTTTAATTGCTGAACACTTTGCAATCATCCCAGTTTAGATGCTAGTGTGTATTGCTGAATAGCGAACAAAGACTAAGCCTCTTCTCTTAATAGTGTAATATTTTAATAATGTACTATTAAAATAACCCTGTGCTATTTAAGCACCATAGACCTTATACTAGTCCACTAAGGTGAGCTACTTTCTAATAGGAAAATAATCACCTCTTTAATATAATTGATGGGAGTTTTGCCATTTCTCCAGTCATGTGGTGTATCACACACCTTATGTGATTAACTGGTATTAAACCTGAAAACAGATCATTCTCTCCTTCATGTGTATTGAAGACATTATTCAGTGTTTCATGCAGAGTCCAGTATAGAGACATATCAGTGTATGTGCACTTGTCTCTTCACTTAGCTGTAGAAGCCATGTCTGTGACTAGCCAGAATACTTACCCGTTCGTGCTTTCTTCATCGACATTGAAGATTTGACTTAATGTACCCTGACTGTGGGATGCAAGACCATCAGCAGGATATTCCTCCTTGGGTGAAAGGAATCTCTGTTGCGCCCAGAAGGCAAAACAAATTTATATGAATGTTGATATTACTGTTTATCTCGTAACTGTATTGCATATCAGACAGGATAGTGCAAACAGCATCATCATTTGCGTCTCTTCTGTCTTTTACAATTTGATTTATCTATTTACAGAGGGTAGAACAGACTGGACAAAATACAAGGACTTTTTCTCTTTCTTCTGTGATCAAGACAGATTTCATGTTTTCTTGAGGAAGATTTGTGTGCATGTGTGTGTGTGACAATCCTTAAATATCCCTCTTGGAAACCAATTCAGCAATGTTATGATATCTCAAAAGCTGAGCCATCATGCTGTTCAAAAACCAAAGAGAGAAATATTGTGTGATCTCAAAATTGAATAAGGTAATCCAAGTTAAAAAAAGAAGTGAGGATGGAAACAGATCTCATACTATTATGTGCGTTTATGATCCAGAACAAAATATTACCATATTTCAGAGTAAAATCAATTTTTCTATAGCACATTAATGTTGGCCTTCTAGTAGTTCTGCAGTTTAAGAATCTTGGACAAATTAAGTACTATTTCTTCCAACTAAATGAGAGTGATTAATGCCCTAAAACAAAAACAGCTTTGTAAAATGCTTCTTGCATTTTCTTACTCTGAAGTAAAAGCCTTGAGGCTGGGATTAAGAATAATCAGTGTAGCTGTGTAGATTTGTTATAATTAACAAAACAGTATGGAGTTGATATTTAATAAAAGAACCAGCCATTTTCTTTGATGTAACATGCTATCTAAAAGTGCCCTGCCCTTATTGGAACAGAACATACAATAGTACAACCACATGTGAGGTTCTTGAGAGTTGCATCAGTAAAGAGTAATTGTAATCTTCAAAAAACAAAACTGAGTTACCTCACAAGGAGATGATGAATGGGCAGATTTGTAGGAAGTAAGCAAAGACGATAAGTTGCATTTGCTGTCATCAGTTTGTTCTTGGATGTCTTCAAGAAGCATGCCAAGTCTAAATATTTCCCCTTCAACCTTTCTAAATCCAATTGCAATACACAGTTAATGAGACCTGTATAAACTGGTATTTTATTTTTTACTATGATAATGGTATTGGCCATTAGCATACACTTGCCACAGGAAAAATAATAATGGAGTTCACAGTCCCTTTTTAAGTACTTGAATAGATTCATTAGATATGCTTATTAAAGCCAGAATATGTAAAGCCCAAGATGAATTTTGGCCATATAATTTCTGGTCGTTAAATTAAGCTAATGTTTTCATCTCAGAAAAAAATGCAACAGGTAAAAGAAGTAATGGTTGTAAGACACTCAAAATACAGAAAATATACTACTTGGCACTTATCTTCTAACCTTTCAGGATCGAACTCTCCAACGTTGATAGACTTGTCCTTGTAGTTCTGCAGCTGTAAGTAACGGTGGTGTTCTCTAGCTGTTAAGTAATTCTTTTCCAAGGTATTAAGGTGGCTTTTCAATTGACTTAATGCCTTCATCAATAAGAAATAATTCAATAGCAAATGTCATTATGATTTAGCAAGCCATAGTGATAGCTACCTATGCTATGTAAGCCATATGCGGTTTGCAATGATGTTGATAAGAATCTGGGCAGTGCTCCAAATTCGAACAGGACTGCATCTTGTGTGTCCACCTGGTACTATGCTGCTGTATTATGTACAAGGGAAATACAAAAACGTGACTTTTGAACAGATTACACTACCCGTCAAAATTAATAACTTAAATGGCAGCTTAAGGCCCTTCACTAATAGTTTTGAGTTGTAATCCTTAAAACAGATGTATGAACTCAGCCACCTACTTCAATGTCTTCATTTTTGCCTCTTAAACTCATAATTTCAGTCTGAGGTTGAGAAAAAGAGTACGTTTGAATGTCTGAGTAAAACAGTATCTTGCTAGTCAATTGTGAGTCTGCAGCTGTTTAAAATGCATTTCAGAGGACTGGAAATACATAAATTAATTTACCAGATAGTTGTCTTGTAAAGGGAATGTCTCTGGGGTCATATGCTTAGAGAAGTCTTCCACCTTCAAGGCAAAATATTAAACACTTAGGATTTTGAAAATTAATAAGCCAAATGAATATAGAATTTGAGCATCACTGCAAAGTAAATATTGAAACTGAACTCTTTACTTTCTTTATCAGTTGGGCTGTCTGATCCTTCAGTATTTGAGACATCTTTTCTCCTACTGTTAGTTCTGGCAGTAAATTAGAATAATTTAGACAGCCTGCTTCTACTGGACCAGCCACTGGTAATGCTGATCCTGTTGTTCCGCAGTGCAATCCTACATAATACAAGATAAGATCAGTCAATTGGAATGTCTGCCCTAAAAGTCTGCCCCAAAGTGCTATCAAATTACATAAAACAGTCATTTGTATCGTTGCTGTAATTTTAATTACTTGCTTTAAACAAACCATTTGTAGATTGTTTAGGGACAGAAACGTGTAATGTCAAGACTTCAGAGGATGTCCCGGTGCCTCCTGAGTAAATGGCATTTGGAAAATCTGACTGAGGAAGCATCTGTTAAAATAAGAACTTTGGTTATAGAAACAGTGTAGAGAACACTTGTGGACAGAAACATAAAATTCAGCAGTAACTCAAAATACATAGGGCATGTTATCACTATTGAAATGTTTATTGTAACAATATCATATAATTTTCTGTGTTTATAGTTTGGTATATGTGTAGTGTCTCAGTGTATAAATACATAAACACTTGAATGCTATGTTTTGAAAAGGTAAAGAGGACTTGACAATATCAAAGTGGAAAACATTTTTTGGGAATATTTATTGTCCTATAGATAAGTGAGAATAATTTTTTTTTAAAAAAAAATAAATCTATTTTGAGATTTTTACCTTAGGATTCACTCTTGGATGGTCAGGATGATTCTCGGTGCCAGCCTGCTGTGTCAGCATCTTGTTTGCAGACAGGACATAATAGGGAAAACTATTAAAAATTCTTGTATCTTGAACACTTTACTGTAAAGATATAAATCTAGGAATGGACTTGAGCATCTGTTTAGCTCTGTAAGTAAACTTCATGGCAGGGCAGGAAATTGAGAAGGGATTATTTAATCACTAATGAACATAAAAAGAAATTTACTGCAATAAGACAAATACTGCTGTCAAACAAATCCTTTAAAAATAATTGCCTTAATAAACAGCAGTATAAATAGTTGAACAGTGTTAAGATGTGAAAAAAGGCAATGATGTCTTTAGCATCAACACAGGCATGGTATAAAAATATGTTTTTAAGAAAAACCTGAAATTACTCTGGGTGATTTGAGTATTTGTATACAATACTAGAAATCACAATTTACAGTGAACTTTTAATGATGTGATAGAATGCTCCATGGCACCATTCATTACAAAATATTTAAAGTTTCATATTAATTAAGTCCCACAAAATTTTATTGGTGAGAGCAGCTGTTGACTGATGTGACACATTCTGATGCCTGCAGACTGCCCCTGGGAACGGATCATTTTAGATGTTGTGGACATAGAACACCTTACGGTAAACCACTATCTACCAAGTACTAAAAGTTTCTTAAAGCATCTTAATTACCTCTAGCTGTTGCCAAAGTTCTGAAATGCTCATTTCTTCTTGATTTTCTATTTCAACAGAATGGAAATAGTTCTTATTCCCAGGAACATTCGCAATTAGTAATTTCCTTAGCAAAACAGGGAAGGATTCTGCTCTTTCAGTTGTGGGAACTGGCTTTATACTGTCACTTCTTTTTGGTACTTCAACTTCCGAAGCAACTTTAGAGAAGTCGGGATGGCAATAGTGAATTTGAACTTGGCCATGTTTGAGCTCATGAGGTGAAACTGTTTTCTTATACAGGTGCGTCTCTTCTTTCATGTTTTGAAAGATATGTTTATCTTCATCCTCATTAATTGATGGTGAGTGTTCTTGTCTGCACCCACACTTAGCAGCAGAAGAAACAGGTTTCTTTGAAATACAGCTTTCATTGAGCAAATATTTATTTTTATCAGCAGTGCTTACTTCCTCCTGCTTTTCCAGGTGATACTCCTCAAAGTTAGTTGCCCACGGTTCATGTGCTCCAGGGCCTTTGACATATTCTGACGGCCAAGGTCTGTTGAGAGCGTCAGCGATACTTTCAGTAGAGGACGTCTCTGGGATTGTCTCACATTCAATTAACGGGCATGTGCGTATTAAATCTCCTTTAGAAAAATGACGCAGAAGGACATCAGACATTTTTGAGTTAGTTAGATGTTCTTTGCTACCTAGTTTACTAACACCACCGGCAGGTAATTCCTTCTCAAAGGAAGCTTCACTTCCAGCCATTTCAATTGAAATTCCCATTGCATCTCTATGGCGACTGGACGCTTCTTCAGGCCGAGCCCCACAATTTGACGTTGCTTTTATGTTTTTGTTATCTTCAGAAAAGGATCAATTTAAAATATCAGAAAGAGCGTTCGTACAAGCACATCCATTCGCCTCCTCGTTACCGTCTGTGCGGGTTACTCCTCCCGCCCCCTTGCACGGGGCCAGGTCCCGTCCCGACTCGTCACCCTCCCGCGCTCCCCATTGGTGTGGATGAGGTGGGCGGGGCTAAGATCATAGTCGCTCCTGATTGGCCAGTGTGAACGACGCGGGCGGGTCGAGGCCCCCCCAAGTGCTGTGCCCCGCCTGCCCTCTCTCCCATTGGCCAGTGTGAACGGTGTGGGCGGGGCCAGGCGATCTCCACTTCTCATTGGTCAATGGGAAGATGCGGGCCGGGAGAGACCCACCCCGGCTCCCCATTGGTCAGTGTGAAGGACGCGCCGGGTCGCGACCCCCGGGGGTGTGGGGGTGGTGCCCCGCCCACCGCCTCTCCCCATTGGCCGGTCTGAGCGCCGCGGCCCTTCCGGGGGCGGGGCGGGCGCTTCCGGGGGCGGGGCGCGCGGCGGTTGGCGGGTTCGAAGAGCGGCTGCGGCCCCGTTTGCCGGCGGCATCGCGGCGGAGCCCGCGGGCCCCGAGCCCAGGTGAGGCGCGGCCCGGGCGAGCGAGCGAGCGAGGGAGGGAGGGAGGGGTTACGGCGACCGCGATAGTTTTGGTGTCAGCTAGAGCGACGGCTTCATCTGAGTGATTGTGGGCTTGGGCGGTCAGGCAGGATGTCCCTCTACGTGCAGTCTGCTCTGCATCCCCCTGCGTGCAGCCTCCCCGTCTCCAGTGCAAGGTCAGGCAGAGCTAGAGCCAAAGCTCCAAATCAGTAATTAGTTTGAGCGCTGTGAAGTTCATAACAACATTCAAATCAGTCCTTGTAAAGTAATAGAATATGTATAGGGCTTCTGGGGAAATTTATCCGCATATCTCAGTGGGCGAAACACCCCGTCCAGGGTTTGTCTGACCTCACGCCATCCATGAGATCGCTCCCTGCTGCCGCCCAGCCCTGTCCCACACCCACACGACTCTGGAGGTGCCCTGAGGTTCGTGTGGCTCTTCAGGCAGTTTGCAGGCTGCGGGAGCCTCTGCTTCCCCAGGGAGCAGGACCAGGGAAGCAGCGTGGGGCTTATACTCTGCACAGTAATAGAGAAATGGGGGTGTTTAGCCTGGAGAAGAGGAGGCTGAGAGGAGACCTCATTACTCTCTACAAGTACCTGAAAGGAGGTTGTGGAGAGGAGGGAGCTGGGCTCTTCTCCCAAGGGAGAGGGGACAGGACAAGAGGGAATGGCCTCAAGCTCCACCAGGGGAGGTTCAGGCTCAATATAAGGAAAAAGTTTTTCACAGAAAAGGTCATTAGGCATTGGAATAGGCTGCCCAGGGAGGTGGTTGATTCACCTTCCCTGGAGGTGTTTAGGGCACGGGTAGATGAGGTCCTGAGGGACTTGGTTTAGTGTTTGATGGGAGTGGTTGGACTCGATGATCTGATGGGTGTCTTCCAACCTGATTGTTCTGTGATTCTATGATTTGCCGGCATTTCGGTACTGGGAAGGTTCGGACCTGGCTCCCAGGCGCTGCGGGTCCCCCAGGATCACTCCCGTGTCTGCTGGATCGTGGCAAAGAAGCAGCGCTTCCCGTGGCTCTGATGGGTCTGTCGTGCCTGACCGGACGGGTAGGGATGGAAAATAGTAAATGCAGCTCTTAGAGGGGGAATGAAACGGGCCCTGAGTGCAGCAGGAGCCAAAGCATTGCTCGAGTTCATGTGGTACAACTGAGCTGAATTATACCTCACCTCGTCTTGCTGATCCCCTAGACGGTGCTTTTTCTAGGCTAGTTCCTTCCCTTCTTCTGCTTGTTTGCGTTTTGAAGAGAAGCAGTAGTTCACCACTCATCTTTCTTCCTCTGTTAACCTGAGAGCGAAGGCACAGATGGTATCCCACCTTCACACTGCAACCTTTTTTCTGCTTCAGCAGCTCTTTCAGCTGAATGTGGCATTCCTGTTCGGTTCCCGCAGCCTGTGCAGGCGCCTGCATCCTGGGTTGCCATGGAGAGCTGTGCAACCATCTCGGAATTTCGCAGTGCATACCGAGTCTTGCATCTCAAACACTCACTTAAGGGATTCCAGCCCCTTCTTACATTTAGTTTCGGGACTTTACATCCTTTGTTTAAGTCATAACTTATTAGCACTGAAAACATTAGGGAAAAGGTCATCCTTACAACCCCACTAAATGCTTTACTTATATATACTTATTGCATGCTTAGATTTATAGGTCTCTACCCATGTTCCTTCTTACCAGTTCCATTAATGGTTACCTAGACTTCTGAACTGTGGTTACACTTCCTTCTTCAGAGGGAAGGACTTTATACCTTCAGTACTCCAGTATAATGCTGAGATAAAACTTACCTGACACTTAAGACAGCTCTATTTGGCTTATCTTTGCATTTTTAAATGCTCTTGTAACACTTGCAGGTACCTTAAAAGTACTTGGAATTGTGCATTCCTGCTGGAGAGTTACTTCAGAACCTGATGGTTTAAAGATTGAAGTAATTTTTTAAGAGTAATTTATTGATAGACAGACTAGTATTTGTTCTTGTACTCTCATTGTCACTTGGCTTTAGGTTGGTTTTTTTTTTCTTTTTACTGAGGTAATTAGGGACAATAATTACTTCTTTACTTAGATCTTTTTGTAGTCAGCAAGCCAGTCATTTCTACTGTATATGTTGAGTAAAAGAATTGCAAAAACTTATAGAAAACTCTTTTCTTTTTGCATGTTGTGGTGGAGAACACCACAGTTTTAAATATTAGCTTTACCTCTTACTACCCCATCAGGTAGTCAGAGATTTTTTTCTTATTTTGCTAGAACTGTTTCTAACATCAATTCTCAGCCTTTTCTCATCAACAAATAACAGCAGACTGGTTTTCTAAACCAGTATTCTTCAGGTCCCAAAACACAATATGTTTTGGAGAGGTGCTTAGCTCCCCACTAATTAGGGAGGAAAAGTTTTATCAAGAAATTGATGAGATTTTATAAGAATAAATGCCATCTGTCCATTGTTTTAACTGTTGAACATGGGGAGGTTCTTGTTTTACACAGTTTATCTGGTTTCTTCTGTTTTACTTAACACAGGATAGCTTTTAGTTCCATCTGATTTTCTGCTTTTGTAATCTAATAGCCAAGATACTTGTACTTTTCTCTTTTTGTCATTCACTTTTTGGTAGTAGTTCTGCGGTCAGATTCACTTCCCACAACTTAGTCATTCCTGCCTACAACTGGTAACTATGATCTAGTTTTAGTGGTTTTTAAGGTTAATGTAAACACGATAGTGTTTAAGTTCAAGGAGCACATATTGCTCTTATGACTTTCTGAAAGATTAACCTGTTATTTCTATTACTGTGCCTGTAGATGAAATCATAGACAGATACCAGGTGAAGTAAATACTCTTTACTTTTATTTAGCTATTGAATAGCAAAGTCAGCTATACAGGTGATCGTATCATGAAAATAATTTTGTGGAAGTCCCCAGTATTAGGAATGTAAAATACAGGAAAAACAGAAGTGGAAAAACTGACGAGAATCTTAAACATATGTAGTCTTCAACAGATACTTATGTCAGGCTGCCTCTTGAGACTCAGATTTGGCTGTGTTTGAAGAACGTGATTCTTATTCGCATAATAAAACTTGTATATTATAAACCTTTTACTAGTAGGAAGGAAAAACTTCCATGAGTTACAGGGACTATAAACCACACAAGAGCTACAAAGAAGCTTTTCTAAATCTTTTTTATTTCTTTACTCTTTCTATTTACTACATTTTTTCCTACCATCTGCCTGCAAGTGTGCTGTCAGGAATTTTGTTCCTTGCGTGCAGTGCTTCAAAGCCAGTACCTTACCTAGCAATCATTCTTTGTTAGAGAAGAGGATACGCTATTGTGACCAGTCATATTTGTTTGATAATCTGTAAATATAGTGGATAAATTGTGGGAAATAGAATCCAGCTCAGTATTCATCACGCAGACTGAAACAGATGCTTTGATTAGCTTCAGAATAGATTTACACCTTTATCCCAAATATTAGAACAAATATGCAAAGCAATTTACAACTTGACATCTCAACAGATATTTTTGTTCTTAAATCTACAGAAGTGACATTCCATAAATAACTTGTACCTGTGTCTCTGAGGAATGAACAGTAAGGAAAAACAACATGTATTCTTCTCACTGTAGTGTGTGTTCATCCTGCACTTTTTACAGTTTCCAGAGGTTGCAGCCCTGTGTTGTTCAGCTGTAGGCTCAGAACTGAGAAGCCAGTTAATACCTGCCCATTAATGCTTGAGGGCTGAGGGCACAGGTGATGCACCAAGCAATGCTGCTGGCAGTGAACTATCATGAACCATTTTGGGTTCTATGAGAGTTTTCTGCATCTGCTTCTTGCAGGGTGGAAACTTGCTGGAGTGGTAATGAATTCTTTACATTGAAGGAGTTGTTATGTTCATTCCCAAATGAATGTCACAGTGTGAAATAGGAAATTTGGCGTAGAAGCTGTATTGCTTCACTGAAATTGCTGTTGTATTTTACTGCCTGTAGTTCTAAAGGCTTTTATTTCTTTAAAAATTGCTGAAATCCTAATACTCGTTTTCCCCTCTCTCTCAGATGTCTGTGCAATCTGTCTGCTTTCATTTACTTACTTGGATCTCTTTTAAAGAGATGTGATAGACCGTGAAGGAGCTGAGCTAAATGGAACATTTTATTGCAGAGATCTGTGGTCAACTTGCTCTATGATCTTAAGTACAGACAGTCAACTTTTCCCATCTGATGTTCTTTCACATTGTGTAACATGCTCCATTGCCCAAACTGAAGATACTTGAGCCTGAGAGAGCCCTCGGCTCTGGTGTGTGTTAATTTGCATGATGAGATTGTCCCTAATAAGCAGAAGGAGCAATGTTCAAATTTGTGTTCAGAACTTCATAACAAAACTCTTACTGATTTTGTGGTGATATGATTTAACCTTATGCTAAGTATAAAAGGATTGAAAATAATCATTTTGGTTTGAACAGTCATTGAAGTCTATCTCATCTCCAGTTATGGGATGCCTGGAAAAAAGGCAACATGGTATTTGTTTTCAGTTTGTGAATGACAATGTGGAAAAACTTGGGACTCATTCTGATAAAAAAATAAAAATGAAGGAATCCTAATATGTGCAAAAATATTTGGCTGTTCTCAACATTGTTCTCAGTCTCAAAATATTGGTCACTGCTCTTTTTTTAAGCCAAAGAGAGGATGTAATTCTGCTGTCTTCTTGTATCTGAAATCTTAATGGAATTGTTGCATTTAGAATTAGTTTCCAGTTGCCTGCTTAGTTTTCTTATGGAGGTATTGGTTATATTCTGCTGGCACTTAACATTTGCTTCTTTTCTTATTTTGTCGTAGTGTGGGATTGCCTTACTTCAGGATTTAAATAGACAGTTTACATAAACTATCTGCAGGAATATCCTTGTAATAAAAATGCTTGTGGTTACTTGTGTGAGCTACACCCAGTTCTTTAACTTGCAATCTAGAGAGTAATTACATACATTGAGTAGTAGGCTAAATAATGCTTCTCTTAGAAAAAGCATGTTCTATTCCACAACGATACTATGTGACAGAGGCACTGAGAAGTCACCTTTGTCATTGAACATTGGTAGTTAATACGTTCAGTTATCAGTCTAGTAATTGCCGGTGTTACTCTGCTTAGTAGAAGTGTGTGTACTAGCTGTTTGGTTTTGTCTGCAATGCACTGTAAACCTGTAAGCCACTATATGGCCAGCATTATTGCAAGGTGCCTCATGTATTTCTGTTTACAAATCTTAACTCTGCCTAACAGGGCACCTTTGTGTTTATTGAAGTGAACAGAATTGACCTGGAACTGTGATAACACCCTGAATGCACTAGCAATGAGGATGTATGATTTTTTTTTTTTGTTTCTTATGGATTGTCCTCAGTGTCTGACATCTCTTCCTGCTCTTAATCAATTATTCCATTTTAAGGAATTTATTTCCACTTCAGTCTGATTGCTGGATGAAAATAGGTTTCCCTTTTTTTTTTTTTTTTTTAGTTTTTGGTAGGATGCCCATTCTTCTTGTTGTCTTGTGTGTATGCAGTTTTTATCCTCTACTTGGGTTTTCCATATGAAAGGAAGAGAAAATAACCAGTAGTAATGCAGGTGAACTTCTTTCTGACTTGGAGAAAGAAGATGCTTCTGGATTCAGTTATCATGGCTGTTAGGGATAGGTTTTTTATGATCTGGCACAAATAACTTACGTCATAAAGATTGGTAATTGTGAGTAATATTGAAAATACTGCCAAGCAATGCTTACTTGTTAAAGGAGGTGTTTGTGTAACCCTTTAACAACAGAAGGGAAAAAATGAACAAAAAGGATACACAGAGTTTAAAAGTCTTCCCATGTTTTAGATCTTTAGCATTTACAGAAAGGAAAAAACCTCCTCATAATCTGTAGAATAAGTGAAAAGTATATACAGGTAATGCTAGAGGACACGTAGAAATGCTCGTAGGCTTTTGTTTGCCTTTAACAATGTTGTATAAGCCAGGAGATCTGGTCCACTGTGCCAGAGATGCGGGCAGAGGAAGAATTGAAGAATTAGCATAGATGAAAGGGCACAGAGGAAATGAACCTTCTCTTACTGTTACTGAGAACCCACTGTGCGGCAAGGTCAGTTGTGTATAGGTAACCAAGGAGGTAGATTTTTTTAAAAAACCCATAATCAACCATCCGTTCTAGAAAGAGGGTGATAAAATAAGTATCTGTGCTGTTAGCATGTCTGTCATAGTGCAGGTAGGTATTAGCATTTAGAGAATAAATGTTGGGCTCTGCTCTAGAGCTGTGTGCCTTTAGGGTTGAGCTCAAGTCCATGCTTTCATTTTCAGCTATGGATGTGGTGACATCCTTGCTTCATAGTGAACAAAATTTATCTCAGAAATGATTGCCACCTGTTAGTTTGGGTTTTTTTAACATCTCAAGATTTAGAAGGTGTGCATTGCTAGAACCTTTTTAAAACTTATAAAGTCATAAACTATTACAATTTATAGTTCTATATTTAATTTTTCAAAGTAGTTGTGGGTTTTTAAGGAATATATTATTTTATTTATATCATTATTAATATTTTCAATAAAATTCTTTTACAGTACTGCTTTGGATTATTCTGGGCATGCTTATGCTCCTTTATCACTGGGGCATTTCTCTTCCTGCAATCACATTGACAGCTGCCCCAGTAAATTAAAACACTTGGGCAAAAAACCTTTTCTTCCATTTGGGTAAATACAGTGCTAGAAACAAACTGGGGAGAGAAGGGAAGAACAGAATCCATTAGGTCACTCAGGAGTTTATGACAGGTCATGACAGTATTTGTGTAATTTTTCATTTAGCAGTTGTATTAATTTTTTGAAGGGGGTGTCATGAGTGTTTCAGCTCCTACTATCTGTATATTTCTACTCTCTTATAACCTCTGTCCTTCTGTTGACTCTCTAGAACGACTGCTGTCTATACAGAAGTAGTGAAATCTTAGGCATTAACTGGCTAAGGAGAGGGATGAAATAATTTAATAGATGATGGAATCAAGTTTCCACTTGAGTAACTCTATTCTTTTGTTTCATAAGGGTAGTTAGGTAGTTAGCTGTGCATTGGTCAGTTCTGGTCATAAAATCCCTGGCTGGCCTTGTGTGTGCTGTCAGTTGTATTATTTCTATTCCCTTCCCAGCATGGAACTGATGGTTTCATATATAAAAAATAGCTCTGTCTGTATGGTTTGGATAAAGGGAGGAACCATCATATTCCTTCTTCTATTAATGTGCTGTAACTGAAGTTCCATGCTTGCAGAGCAGTGGGTTGGTAGGTTTCCTATTTTGTTGAATGAATATCAAATGTCTCCCAAAGCTGATGGAATCCCCACTCCTTCCACCCATTTTAGGATTGTCTGCAATATTCGGTAATGTGTCTTCTTTTCATATGGGCTCATCTTTATTAGTTGTCAGGGTAAATATATTTGGGGTGGTGGAGGAAATATCCAAATAAAGAATATCAGATAATGATATTCATTTATTTGCAGCTTGTCTGATGATTGCAGAGGATGTGTTAGGCTGGGTCTTTCCCATGATCCGTAGCAATGACAAGCTCTACAGAATCTGCTGTATCAGACTGACACCTAGGACACCTAGGAGTGTGTGAGGTAGCTGTTACAAACCTCACATTTCCTATTCTGTCCTTCAGATGCAAGCCATTAATGTCTGATGTGAGCCACACTTGGATTGTGTACTGGAAAGTACGCCTGTGTTGCTGGTATTGTGTGATAAAATGAATCATAGAATGGTTTGGGTTGGAAAGGACCTTAAAGATCATCCAGTTCCACACTCCCTGCCATGGGCAGGGACACCTGCCACTAGATCAGGCTGCTGAAAGCCCCATCCAACCTGGCCTTGAACACCTACAGAGATGGGGCATCCACGACTTCTCTGGGCAACCTATTCCAGTGTCTCATCACCCACATTGTGAAGAATTTCTTCCTGTTGTCTAGTCTAAATCTGCCCCTCTCCAGTTTATAGCTGTTGCTGCTAGTCCTGTCACTACAAGCCTTTGTAAACAGTCCCTCCCCAGCTTTCTTGTAGACCCCCTTCAGGTACTGGAAGGTCACTATTAGATCTTCTCAGAGCTTTCTCTTCTCCAGGCTGAAGAACCCCAATTCTCTCAGCCTGTTCTCATATGGGAGGTGCTCCAGCCCTCTGGTCATCTTTGTAGCCTTCCTCTGGACCTGTTCCAACTGTTCCATATCCTTCTTATACTGAGGATTCCAGAACTGGACACAGTACTCCAGATGAGGTCTCACAAGAGCAGAGCAGAGAGGCAGAATCCCCTCCCTTGATGTGCTGACCGCGGTTGTTTTGATGCAGCCCAGGATATGGTTGCCCTTTGGGCTATGAGTGCACATTGCTAGCTCATGTCAAGCTTCTCATCAGTGAGCATTGCCAAGTCTCTCTCTGCAGGGCTGCTCTCAATCATGTAAACCCTGAGCCTGTACTGAAATCGAGGTTCACACAGGCCCACTTTTCCAGCTTGTCCAGGTTGCTCTAGATGACATCCCATCCTCCTGGTGTGACAACTGCACCAATAAGCTTGGTGTCATCTGCAGACTTGCTGAGGGTGTACTCAGTCCGTATTATTGATGAAGATATTAAACAATGCTGACCCTGGTATGGATCCCTGAGGGACACCACTTGTCACAGATCTCCATCTGCACATTGAGTTGTTGAGCAATACTGTCCTAGTGCAACCATCCTTATCAATTCCCGATTCCACTGAACTATCCACCCATCAAATCCATATCTCTCCATTTAGGAGAAGGACGTTGTGTGGAACCAGGTCAAAGGCATTACAGAAGTCCAGATAGATCACATCCATTGGTTTTCCCATGTCCACTGGTGTGGTTACCCCATCATACAACGCCACTAGGTTGGTCAGGCAGGACTTGCCCCTGATGAAGCAGAGCCGGCTGCCACTAATCACCTCCCTATCCTCTGTGTGCTTTAGCAGAGCTTCTAGGAGGATTTGTTCTAGGATCTTCCCAAGCACAGAGATGAGGCTGACAAGAGGTATGCTGCCAAGCCTGTCCTTTAAAAGCAGCCTCATGGTTTATTCTGGGGGTATGTGTCCATAAGGAGAAAAAGGCAGTATTTCAGAGCAGGGATTGCTCCACATTGTCAATGACCCTGAATTAAACTTCAAATTCACTTTGCCAGTGAAAGAGGTTTCTACATGCTTTCAGCTAATCTGCTGCTGAATCTTTGTCAAAAGGAGTGCAGAGGGGAGTTGAAAATTCAGCTTCACAAAGTCACCGCACTGGTATTAGTCCAACATTTCTTGTGTCTGATGGTCTGATGTCCCATCTCGTCACTGCTACTGTGCTGTGCTTAAGGTTTGGAAAAAACAGCTTTTTCCCAACAGGAAACAGTTACTTCATTCACACTCAAGGTTCATTCACAGGGGAATAGTTGTTACTACAGAAATGCTAACCATGATGCTGTTTACTATGTAAATATAATATTAAACTTGGTATAGCATTTTAAGGGTTTGGGGTTTTTTTTACTTACTTTAGTCTTACTTGTTAATTCAGGTGAATTTGAAAAATATTCTGGGACAGCATTGAATATCTAAAATTGTTTGTCTGAGTGTTCCTTGTTGCACTATTTGTATTTAGATGCTGGTTTATATTTTCAAGGTCTACAGCAAAGCTAATCTCTATGTTTCAGTTACAGAGCTGTGAGTTTATTTTTGTTTGGTTTAGTTTGTCTTTCTCCACAGTATATGCAAAGCTCTGCTTTGTTTGTAGATTATCCAGTTTAAGCTTCTTTTCATTTTGTTTCACCTATGCTGTAGGCTCTTCAGACTTAGTTCACCATTGAGAAATTTGTCTTGAGCCTCAAACAACAAATCTCTGTAGCTTGTTTTTCTAAGGGAATATAGTTTGTGCCATGGGCCTGCTTCTATCTGTGGTTTCCTCTAGTAGCTTTTGGATCCCTCAGTCAGTGATGACTTCATTTGGCAGATTCTGCTTTCCTATAGCTTTGTGAAAAATAGCAGATGGGCAGAGAAGGCTTTACGTGGTTGTCTGCTGGAGGAAAAGGCAGAAAGGATCGAAGGGTTAGATATTCTGTTTGCCAGCCTTAGGTGACCAGGCAGCAGATGTCAGCCAGTCGGCCTCTGACTGTAAAGGAGCAAGGAACTGCTTTTGATCATCTGACAGACTCCAAAAAGAAAGGTGTGGGTTGAGGGGAAGAGCCAGTGAAGCTGCAGAAATTTCCTGCTTTAAGGAATCATAGAATAGTTTGAGTTGGAAGGGACCTTAAAAATCATCTAATTCCACTTCCCCTGCCATGATGGAGATGCAGGGCAAAACCCATTCTCCCTCTCCATATACTGTAATTATCGGTTCCGTATACTGCTAATAAATAGTTTCCTCCTGCTTTTTTGATTCATTGTCAGTTGTGCGGAAAATAAGTTATTCTACCAAAAGTTAGGATGAAGAGGTCTGTCACATACGGTCACTGTAACTCAGAACTGCAGACTAATTGAGGTGACTGTCTGCCATTGCAATAAAATCCATAGTGTGTTATCAAATCTTTTCTGAGATGGAAAATACCTTAGAAGACAAAATGCCTGTCTGGAAGTTGTAGTAATTGGTACAATTAGCTTGCATAACAGAAAGAAATTGCAGCTGTTGCCGTATTGCTGTCAGGGACTTGAAATGCAGTGATCAGAATTGAAGAAGGGGGACACTGGGCTTCTTCCATAGTTTTATGTAGAGAAGAGAGCCTCCTTGGAGCCTTATCATGTTTATCACTGATTCTGTTCAGTGACGTTAATGGAAGGTTGATCTGTATGTAAGTTAATTGTCTGCCGTGAGGCCTGGATTCCCTTCCTGAGAGCACTGATCCGAATTCTATGAAGAATACTGAGTGAGCACAAGCTTCATAGGGTCTCGCTTTGTAAAGCATTGTTACGCAGAGCTCTCTTCAGTGTGGAACATTAATATTTCAGCATGATTTTTTAAAAATTTCATTGTAATATTTGTAGACATTAACTCAATAGATTTTGTACAATTTCACAGAATCAAGTTAAAAGTAGTTTAGACTTTAGTCTGAAATATAGTCTTAAAGCCTCATGCCATGCAAAACTCAAGCTTCTGTATCTATATAGCTTCTATTTGAATCTGTGGTTTAATAGAAAAGAATGAAAAGTGACTCTTTGAAGTGGTGAGTACGTTTTTTAGATAAAGCATTGATTTGAGGCAAAGTTAACTTTTTGCTGATGGCTTCACTGAAGATGCTTTAGCTGTCTGTACGCAGGGTGGGTGAGCCTTGACTATGGCTTACCATTTTCTCCTAACGAACAGTTGATTGAGTGCATCTTTTCTCTGTTGTGGGCTTTATAAATTGGCTGCCACTTTTGATTGCCTAACCTCCGCCTTGCTTTGTTTAATTTTGAGGGTAGGGGTTATGGGATGGGTTTGGTAATTGCTGTGTAATTAGTAATATCAGTTCAGTTAATTTTCAACTTCTGAAGGAGGCACAATCTTTTTTCTGTGTGTTTTTTTTCCCCGCTACTTTGAAATCACAATAAAGCGAGGGCTTCCTGCATTTGGCAGCCAGAATAGTAAAACTGCATTTTAAAGCTGTTTATACAGATTCAGTTTTGTATTTATGCTTCCCTGAAAGGCAGCTCTTTAACATGGATATGGATTTTGCATTGTTTAAAAGCATGGACAATCAATGTAAGCACCAAAGGCTTTTTTCATCCTATATGAATCTTTAATTAAAACTGCAAGTTTAAGAGAAACCTGTTTTACTGTTGGATGTGCCAGTGAAGTAGAACTTCTGATTTCTATTAATTCACTGGGCTTTTCTGCCAAAGTACTGTGCCCACTGAGTCCGTTTCATGTTGATCGCCAGCTCAGGAAAGGCTTGGTTCCGCAGAGAGATTCTGAATAGATAAGGTGCATCAGCTGAAAAAGCACAGCTTACTTTGCTGTAGTGTAATGCTCCCAGGGCCAGTTTACACGTACGAGATAATGTCAGTGGCAGAGGTTTATTGATTTGTGCTTCCTAAATTTTTAATTCACCACTCTAATTAAAGATGCTCTGAATTTGCTTACTGATTGCGTCTTGGTGTGGCTGATAATCCTAATGTGTTAGAGGTGAAAGAAATGAGGTACGAAAACCAGACCTAGTAATTTTTGTTGCATCTGTGATTGTGTGTCAGTCAACTCGGGTGTGTCTGTATCACCCTCCCAAGACCAGGAATGTACCATATGGCCAGTAAGGAGGGAAGGAAGCAGGAATAGGGGTTCCAGCTGGTTGGAGATGCTGGCATCAGTCAGGATGAGGTTACATATGAGGATGGAATTGTGGTTCACTAAAAAATGAATTTATAAATGGACAACGTGAGAGGTAGTGCTAAAAATAACTGATATTTAAATGAATGCAGTCATTCTGCTGTACTTTTAAATGTAACTCTGTTTTTATTTAATTTAGCTTTTTATCTCTTAAAAGAGCTTCTTGAAGTAAATTATTCCATTAATTACAATTATAAAATATACAAACAAATTGCCACAGTCATGATCCATGTCATGATCCATGACAGTTGCCAAAGTGAATGCTTTTTAGCTTATGGCATATAGTAATTTGCATGTATCCATCTGTGGAAGAGACTTTTTGATTCACTTGCTTTTGCTGAACAGCAGGGAATGCTCAAGGATGATTGCTGTAGCCTGGGTGGCTTACAGCCATCTGCTTCTGTGTGTTATCTGATTTGAGGTTCGGACAAACTTCCGGAGAGTAAATACCTGTAATGCAGCCTGCCCAGTGTGTGGGTTGCAATGGGATTGTAAACAGCATGTGTCATGCTTTGTAATTGCAAAAAAATATACCCACACCCACTTGTTGATGCCAAATAATTGTAATGATGAGCACAGAAGGCCAAGCTGGTGGTTTGAAAGAATGATGTGTTTGAGGGATGCTGTCAAGGTACAGTATGAGATGGGAAGTGTGAATCTCCACAGCTGAGTGGAAGAGGCATCATCTGTGTCAACAATTAAAAAGAGAGAGGGTTGTGTTTTCTTCCAGTGACAGCTTTAAATCTGAGCTCTGCTCTTGTCTTTGGACATCTCTGCAGTCTTTTGATGAAATACACATTTGTGAAATACACAGCTATATGTTAACTTGCAAAGGAAGGTAATATTAGTACTGCGCAATAAATCATGTCAACTCCTTTACTAAAAATATACTTAAAAGTGGGTAAACTTTTGAATACAAAGTTGTTTTCTGTTAATCATTTCCCTGCCAGCCTAAACATGTCTTACGTCAAAGCGCTGGCTGCTGCAATCCCTTTGAAGCAGAGTTTGGACCTCATACAGCAATGTGAATGAAGCCAGTGTAAAAAAATAAATCAACCAACCCCTACTTGCCTCCTGCCCATGCCTCCCCCCTTTTCTTTTGAAAGTGGGGAGAGGAAAGCAGAAGAGAGCTTAAATCTCTGCTCACTTGTGTGCTCGTGATGTTCTGGGTGGGATGGTCTCCAGAATGGATGATCTCCAGGTGGGATTGTGTCAGCCAGTTCTCGCTACTGTGGGACTTCAGCTAATGAGCAGGGTTTCAGCCCTTGCTGTTAACATGTAAAGCCGTTTGTGAACTGTTTTATATTACGTCTTTCATTCTGTAGCTTTCATCCTTTAAGCTTTTTGCATGGAACTTCATGAGACCAAAGAATACTAACAAGGATAAATTACTCAAAGTTTCCAACAGAAAAGAGAGCATTGTATTTTGTTAAACCTTGTTTTCTTTCTCACTTGCCTTCAGGAATTGCCATGCATGTGTAAAGGCTGTGGCTCTTGCTTTAAGTTCTTGATTGGCGCTTCCTGCGTGGTAGGAGTAATGTTTTGCTTTTACATCAGCTGCAAGTGGTTATGAGTTATTAACTAACTATGAGACTTCAAGCCAAGCATCTTGTGTTCCCTTTGCAGAAACGCAGCTGAATGGAACTTAAAGGGCCACAGATGAAAGAACTTGAACACGTTTCTGAAGGTTTCAGATGTGTCTGACTGTGACCACCTAACCTTAGTAATACAGAAGAGGTTTTCAACAGGAGCTTAGGATACCTTTACTCCAACTTATTAATATACTAACTGAATGCTGTTCTGACAACAATTCTCCATAGCAAAGTACTTACCCTACTACAGGACACTATTATTTTCTCTACCGATAATGCAACTCAATGGAGGAAAGTAATGTTTTGATAAGCATGCGTGAAGATCGTTCCTTTCATGTGCGATACAGGTAAGACTATTAATTTTAGTGTGGGTGAATAAGTCCTGTTAATAATAGAAAACTAAACAAGTTGCAACAAATAGTTTGGTATTTCTGTTACGCGTGTTACTGAAACTGAAAGTTAAAATCACTACATTTATTTTCTTTTCTCAATTTTTGTACTATGAAAATACACTTTTGTTACATCATAGATTGTATTAGTATAACTAGGTGATTGTATACTATTGGAACTTTGTGCAGTTGCAGAACAGTACATGATTGTCTGTATTTGTGTTTCTGATGAAGAGAATTATATGAAATATGATCTCTGCATGGTAATACATATGCTCTCAACGTCTAGCTTTTGGGCTCCATATACAAATTGACTCTGCTGAAATTCTGTGTCTAAATATTGCTTCTGTGAATGATGACTTTTCAGGTGTGCTGTCACCTATAAATAGAGAGGTTTGACTCACAGATAGAAACTGCTTTGATACTTGGACCACAAATGTATTGTTATTGCAAGCCAAGAAGATACGTGATTTTCCTTCTGAAAGCTACTATGTTTATCCTGGAACCCCTTTACAGACCTGGGACAACGTGTTAGCGTTGCAGGCTCCCTCTAATGAACCAGAACAACAGAAGCATTGTGTAGCGCATGGCATTTGGATGGCTGGTGTTTGGAAGGGTAAATCTTGCGGCTCATTCAATAGGGACGCAGGAACACTGGAATGATTGTTGTAAAAACAAATAAAAAGCGTGAATCTTGATGTGTCTTCTCCCTGCCCTCTCCCCTGGTCAGTCTTGTTTTGGAGATTAGTCGTTTTCCTTGCCAGCTAATGAGGAAGGCACTATCTTTATTTGCGAGACAGACATTCTATGGCTCAAGATTAATTCTGTTACTGTTCTGATAGTTGGGTTGCTGTTAGATTGGTCTGAAGTTCCATTTCACAGCGTACAGTAGCAGCGAGGTCAGCAGAAGGTCCTTTTTCATAGTTAGAAATGAGAAAATTAGCAAATAAACTGTAGTTGAATTTCTGCTTTCTTTATTTTGCCAGAATCTTTATGTGATGGTTTTGACAGCAGGAATCCCTAAGTGTATGAGCATGCTATTTCTTGAAGTTATCTAATTCTCAACATTTGTGTAACATGTTTCCACACGCTGTTGCTTATGCTTTTGGTCCTCCCCAAACACTGACAGCAGATCTCTGCTCGCTCTTTAGCAACAACAGGAGCTGTAGTGTAAATGGATGGAGAAAGCACCATGGCTGATGGTCTCAGTTAAACTGACAGACCAGAAATAACTTCAAAAATACTGGCAAGCACAGTCAGAGGGAAGTGTCTTACTACTTTAAGCTGTGTTTCAGTCCAGGCTCGAATGATATTGATTAACAATAAGAATATTAATGGCCTTATTCAACCTTTCTGTAGGAACTGTAATCTAACGAGCATTTAAAAACATCAAGGCATAATCTTTTTAATTTTTTTTTAAATATTAAACTTTTCTAAAACTCAGAGAAACAAAATGAATTCAGTAGATTCAAACTGGAATTTTATGATTTAGTTCTTCATAATTTAGAAAGACTTTCTTTGGTTGTAGTTTGAAATATAATGCAGGAAAGAACAGGACATACACTACTAGGGGTGGCGGTGATATCAGTTTTAAAAGTTTTTTATGTACAGATATTATCAATACAGGCTTGTTTATCTCTCTGACTGCCTTTTCCTTCCTGCTGGTATTCCAGAAGAACTGACTTTAGAAAGAAGCTAGTGGCCCACTCTTAAGGAAGGGCTTTCCTACAGGTCTGTTTCTTCACTGTGCAAGCTGTTTCTTTCTCCCTGCTGTAGTTGACTGGTATCACTTTAGCAGCTGTAAAAACACTTACAGTGGTGGAAGGAAACTGTTTTTCATTCTTATGTGCCTTAGTGACTGAAACCAAAATGCTAATGTCAGTAAACGGGACAAATAAGTGATACATAGGGTAGATATTTGTAGAACTCACCTGTCTTGACCTGCTAAATTCATACACAGAAAACCTTGTAACTGCTTTTATCTTTGCTGAAGCAAAATAATCCAAAATTCAGTTGTGTGCTTTCTTTGTGTGTATGTTTATGTTGTTCTGTTTCTAAGTTTGCCATCAAACTTAATTTCACTAAGCAGTGTTCCAGCAGAGGTACACTTAAGTTGTTTGGAGCAGTCAACATGATATGCTTGTGCATTACGTATAGAAACAGAGAATAAGGGCAGGAGTCAGGGTTACCTTGTGATCTTTATTACAGGATGCTGTGGCAGTGGTAGTTTTATGCACCTGAATGAACGAGATAGAATCAGGGGTTTTGTTTTCTGTCTAGGTGTGTTGCGTATTGACATATTTCATGACAAACTGCATAGCAGTCCCATTCCCTTCTCAATAGCAAAAAAGTCCTCTTAGTGAGAATTCAGTGGAATAAAACTAAATTGTGTTTAGAGATTGTAGTAGTTGGCGAATCTTCTTGCCTTCTTCTGTTGCCTTATTTCTTAAGTTTTTTGTTCTCTGTCATAAAATGAGAACAGCTGAAGGAAAGGAGACTCTAAAATGGGATTAAAAACAACAGCACATGCTTAGGGTTTATATTCTTATAAAGATCCAACAGATAACATGAAGAAAGTTGGAGACAAGACAGGGAAAGAAGAAGAAAGTAAAAGGAGCCAGGCCAGATGCGTAGCTTAGAGAGAGAGATAAGGCTGAGGTAGTTTTACAAATGAGAAATTATTCAGGAGATGCCAACCTTTCAGAGAACAGGACCAGGCAGTCATAAACAGAATAACAAAATGTAGCCCGGTGTGAGTATTTCCACAGTAATATCTGGAAGAACATTATCCTGTTTAGCAGGAACAGAATTTCATTAGAAGCACACAGATGAATGGGCCTTGTTCTCTTCCTGCTCAGTGGATTCAGTGTACCTTTTGTTTAGCCATTGGGTGTTGAATAAATAAGTAATTCAAGTCAGCCCTGGGAACAGAGACAGTAATTTCATATACTCCTTGTTACTATTTAATGACTTCCTAAAACATTGATAACCTAGTCCTGGCTAGTCTGCTGATGTGCTGTTTAACCATTAGTAATGCCAGTAAAAACAGCCTCTGAGAACATTCCCGAGGGGGGAGGGGTTGACTGTGGGGAACACCTGTGCAAAGGTTGTTTTGTGGGTTTTTTTTTTTTTAATGTCAGTTTTCTTAATAGTCCTCTAAGTAATGAAGGGGAAAGAGAACCCACAAATCCAAACCAAAACTCTTAGTCCAATTTTGGTACTTGGCAAGTAAGCCCAGCAAACTTTTAAAATAACTGGATGATTTTCTAGCTGTTGTATAACACAAATAAAATATTAATGTTGGGTGCAGGCATCTGTGGAAATAAATATTTCATTTTCTCTGTTCTTTTCATTTTATATAGCTTGCTTAGTCTTTGAAATTGTAGAAGGTCATTAAGGATGGATTCGAGTGGAATTATAGCTTTAATTTGCTGTCCAGATTCTGGCTGCCTCTTAACACAACGCTTCTAGAGTTGCACTCAAGAGTAGTTTTAATTGTTGGGTTCTTTTTTACTCAGTTATAACTCTTACTCTCATTTACTTCCTTTAATTCTGGTTGATTTGAAACACTGTAATAAAAGCTGATTTTCATCATCCTGGGTAAAAGCTTCATAGTTAGTATGTTTTATGTATATAAGCATACAAACATACCCAAATATTCTGTTTTTGTAAGTTACGTGGAGTTGCAAAGTTGTGTTTCAAGTTCCTTGATGAAATGGTAATGGTGCTTTGGCATTTGGCGATCTTTGGCATGGTGGGAAATTAATTGAATGCAGTGTATCAGGAAAATTGCCTGTCTGTAGCATTCTTTGATGTTTTCTTTGTACCTTTTTAACCTGCGTTTTCTTCATTGATCAGGTGGCTGATGTATCACAGTGGCAAATCAGACCGTGTTTTTTTAAAATGGCATTTGTTTTTTCACAGAACTGGAGTCCACTACAACATTTTGGCTGTTATGTTGCATATAATGTTTTGCTGAAAGCTCTACCCTTTTTGGCCTTTCAAGCTAAGAATCTAAAGAAATGCATGTGATTGTGTAATGGTCTAAGTCTTTGCGCTAAGGAGCACCATATTTTCTAGCCGTCACCTTAATTGGACCTGTCAGTTAGCATGAGGTGCCCAGAGAGAACCTCTCTGGGTAGGATTAAGATTACCCAGTGAAGTGTTTTAAGTCTTAAACCTCCAGTTGCTGATGGTGTAATCATTTCTGCCTTGTACTTAACCATACTTAATCATTTCTGCCTTTTTCAACACATACACAATGCAACAAAACCAGGTTGTGTATTCTAGCAAATAGGAATACTTCAGCTTCTCTGAGAAGAGTTTCCAAACCCCAAAATACTGCATGTGTTATGGATATCCAACCTGAGAAGTTGGACCTGGGAAGAGCTTCATGCCAGAGTTGTCATTTGCTGCCTGCATCTTTACCTACGACCAAGTATACAGTATTTTTAATTGCAAAAGTTAAATATGTCTGTCATCTCCTTGTGCTTGAGTTGTGGAATGTCGAAGAGCAGCAGGTATGGTACTATTCTGTGTTGGTAGCTTGTTTTACTTATGATCCAAATTCATCTCATTGTCTTGAAAGTCATTGAGTTTTCAAAAAAATATTTCCTTTTGCTTAGATTTTAATAGATTGTTGTATAATCTATTTTTTTCCAATCTAGAAAAATAAAGAAACGTAAACATTGCAGGTATGTCAAGGTAGCTGTCTTCTGCTCTAGCTGTGAAAATAGCTTCGGAAAAAAGCAACGTTTGACTGTGCTGTTACTGATCTTTGCCGTGCTTATGAAGGGAATTGAGTTCAGGAACAAAATTCTAAATGGCTTAATCTTACAACCAGATAAATATTGAATGATGACACAAGGAGGGTAACTAAATATTCTGGTTTGGAGTGCTAAAATTAGAAATAGTATAGAAGTTTACGAAGTTGATGGCCGCTTTTCAGCAATATTACCCTATACATTTTAAACAGAACGTCTCTTACTGAGGTTTTGAAAAAAAGCTTTGAAAAGTAGAATGATGACATTACTGCAAGCTTTTTAAACTGGAGGTGTCTTGAAAAAGCTAGAGAACCACATTGGTTCAAGAAAAAGACCTGAAGGCATCTTCCTTTCTCATCTCTCTCTCCCCTGCCTCCTTCACATCTCGTAACTGGAAATTAGGAATTGTTTGTGTACAGTCAATAACACCTGAATTCACAGTAGCAAAAATACATATGTGGCAGCTGCAATTCTCCAACAGCTTCTTTGGTCATTGTTCAAAACATAATCTTCGAAATGTCTGCTATAAATTCGTTCATGAGTATCTTCTTCACATCTTACTGTGCTTTGTACCTTTATAATTACACCATTATTCCTCATAATAATAAAAGCTATTCCAGTGGGTTCTGGAGTGATGGCATCTCAGGTAAGTAACTGGAATTGACAGACGTTTTGTTGTTAATTCAATCTAGGTGTTTTTTCATTACAATATGAGAATTTCCATAGCAGTGCCACTATCGGAAATGGTGACGTGCTGACGAGTATTGAATTGCGTAAGAAACAGCTTTGGGAGAAGTAGTCTTGGAATATTTGAATTTTAATGTTTTTTCCTTAAGACATTTTGCAGGTAACTATGGTATCAGGCTAAAAATAAAAGTGCTTACTTTTGTCAAAGTCTGTATTTGCCAATAATAGCTTCTTTTCTAGGTCAGTTTTCTGAAGTTACTGAGATGGTGAAAACTGCATTTTTGAATCCTACAGGTGCTATATATGGACAAAGCAGTGTTTGGATTTCCTCCCTAGACTTAAAGAAAGAATAAATGAAATGTAAAGCTATTTGTTCCAATGTTATGTTTGCTCATGACCATTGCCTTTTCTATTTCAGCATTAGTTTCTGTAACGTTGCTGTACCAAGCTCGCTGCTGAAACTAAACAGATAGAGACCCTCAGAGTAGAATAACCTGTTCAGAACTTGGGCTGTTGGACAAAGGACTTCATTTACAGTCACTGTTTTTCTCTTCACTTAACTCGTGCAGGATGGAGGCCTCCTGCCTAGAGCTGGCTTTGGAAGGGGAGCGCCTGTGTAAGGCAGGAGATTGCCGAGCTGGTGTATCTTTCTTTGAAGCGGCTGTTCAGGTTGGAACTGAAGATTTAAAGACACTCAGTGCTATTTACAGCCAGTTAGGCAATGCCTATTTCTACTTGCACGAATATGCAAAGGCCTTGGAATACCATCACCATGATTTAACTCTTGCAAGGTAATCTTCTATCTTTACCATTTCTCCATTTCATCCTGCTCTTGTAGAGACAAGCAGTTGACTGTTGCTTTTCCGAACAAACCCTGCTATTAATACTAGATAATGAGTGAATGTGGTGAAGGCAGAGGGTTGGGGGTTCTGGCCAGTAACTGGATTGCCCTTTTACCTGGGAGTTAATACTCGACCTAGCACTGTAATCCTAGTACTGACTGAGGTCTCACCAGGTTTGTGGATAATTAAGTGGCTTCTTTAAATCCACCCTTTCTTTACCCTTTCCTGTTTCTAAAACTCAAGTCTTTCTAGTTCTCCGGAATGTCAAGCTGGCTGTCTTGTTTATTAGATAGAACTCAGTTATTAGAAAGAACTATAAACCCTCTGCATTTCATATGCTACCTTTACATCTGCATTTTAATCTTTTGACATAGATGCAATAAAAGACACAAATGTCCTAACCTCAGTTTAGGCACAAAACTATTCTTCCGTCTGCCTTAAGCTGCTCAAGTGCTGTAACCTTGTGGGAACATGTTTTGCTGTGTTATTCCCCAAATATCGCAGTTTAAGTGGTTCCCTGTCAGTCTCTTGCCTTAATCTCATTTAGAGTCTAGAAATGTAATATCGCCCTGAGTTCTCTGGGAAAGCAGTATGTTTTGAAAATAATGTAAGACTATGATAGTCAGGTAAAATGCAGAGACAGCTGATCCTCTTTTTCTAATGCTGAGACTGTCTTCCTATGTAATCATTAAGAATTTTCTCTGTATTCTCTTCCTGAAGGAAGGAATTGTTTTGTTTTGTTTTTAAATAAGTCAATTCCATGAATACCAGCAGCTGCAGAAACAGCACCAACAAAACTAAATGTCTGTAACCACAGATGGAACAATGTCTCTGAGCGCATTTTAGATGTAAAATGAACTCAATATGTACGCACTTACATGGTTGTAATCTCTTCTCATAAATTCTCCTAATTGTCTGCCCCACATTGATCATCTGCTTAGTTTCAGACCACACACTGTTTACTAGGTGCTTTTTTTCTGTAATTTTAGGACAATTGGAGATCTACTGGGAGAAGCTAAAGCTAGTGGGAATCTGGGTAACACCTTAAAGGTACTTGGGAATTTTGAAGAAGCAATTGTTTGCTGTCAGAGACATCTAGATATTTCCAGAGAGCTCAATGATAAGGTAAGAATTGCTTAGGAATCTGGAAGTAAGCCTGTTAATACATATTACTGACTCCTGCTGTATCGGTAATGTGTGCACCACATTTCAGAGGGAGGTAAACGCTGAATATTCAGTTATTTTTCCTAGACAGTAAGAACCTGTTAGTTGTAGGGCAACTGCTTGCACCCAGAAGGCTATAGATCCAGATTAATAAATATTGTCCTGGTTTATATTGGCTATTTTGAATTTTACTTTTTAGTGATAGTTGGCCTCAAGAATTATTATGTATCTTGCACCTCAAAAGGAAATGGTATGCAAAACAATTTGACTGAGGGATGTGACTGGGTGGGAGTGAGGTGGGTGGTGAGAATGAGTTCAGAAGGGACAGAACATGCGTTGACAACTAGTTAGCAAACTTTTTTCCTCTCAGTGTACTAATAGTTTTAGTGACACCAGGACTTTGAAGGATAAAATGTTAATGCCTTGTTTTATTCTTTATTTAGGTTGGAGAAGCAAGAGCACTATATAATCTGGGAAATGTATATCACTCTAAAGGGAAAAATGTAGCTAGTGCTGGGACTCACGATCCGGGGGAGCTTCCAGATGATGTGAAAAACGCTTTACAAAAAGCTGCAGATTATTATGAGTAAGTAGCAGCATTAAATGTGAGGATTGAGAGGATATGATTACCCTGTTTGTTAGACTTCTGGGAGATTTGTGATGTCATGAACTCGCATGTAGCACGCTTCTATTTGGAATAGCAGGACCTGCGATTAATTCTGCCTTTTAAACAGGGGAGTGCCCTATTTTTTTTTTTATTATTATCTCTCATTTTTACTGTACCTCTCATTACCTGCTAAGTCCTTTCCTTATGTTAGAATCCAGCAGGAGTCTCTAAAGCAGACTGAGACAACAGTAGGACATGTGTATTATGTAGCTCTTACTGAAAGTGAGCACACCAGCTTGTGTACGAATGCATAAAGTTTGGTATCTCATGGGATATGTTTCCTACTCAGTGGAAGATTTGTGGTTGCATAAAGGCCATTAAAATAGACCAAAGTTGAATCCCTCTACCTTTTTGTTTATAGAAATGGATTTTTTAAAAGTTTATTATTTAGATGACTATGAGAAAAACAACCTCCTAAAAGTCTCTTCTTTCCCCTCTCGCTTACCACAAAACAGGGAAAACCTGACAATAGTGACAGAGCTGGGTGATAGAGCAGCACAGGGCCGTGCCTTTGGAAATCTGGGAAATACACACTACCTTCTGGGCAACTTCAGGAGTGCGGTTTTAGCCCATGAACAGGTACTGCAATGTCCCTTTCATTGTTTGCCTAACGAACTGATACAGATGCCTGTTGGAAAACTATGAGCACACATCTCTATGTGCTTATAAATGTGTTATAAGTACAACGTTGAGTAAATAATGCAATTATTTCATGTTTTTAAGCGTCTCCTAATTGCAAAAGAATTTGGTGATAGATCAGCGGAAAGAAGAGCATACAGCAATCTTGGAAATGCGTACATATTCCTGGGTGAATTTGAAACTGCTTCTGAATACTACAAGTTAGTTGATCGCTTATAAATATAATTTATACCTCTTCTTGTACAGTTTACTTCTGTTGTGCCTCGTACTTCAGCTCACTGATGTTGAGGCTCTGGAGCGAGCCCAGAGAAGAGCAACAAAGCTGGTGAAGGGTCTGGAGAACAGGTCTTATGAGGAATGGCTGAGAGGGCTGGGGTTGTTCAGCCTGGAGAAGAGGAGGCTGAGAGGAGACCTCATTGCTCTCTACAAGTACCTGAAAGGAGGTTGTGGAGAGGAGGGAGCTGGCCTCTTCTCCTTAGTGGCAGGGGACAGGACAAGGGGAAATGGCCTCAAGCTCCGCCAGGGGAGATTTAGGCTAGAGATTAGGAGGAAGTTTTTCACGGAAAGAGTCATTGGGCATTGGAACAGGCTGCCCAGGGAGGTGGTTGAGTCGCCTTCCCTGGAGGTGTTTAAGGCACAGGTGGATGAGGTGCTGAGGGACGTGGTTTATTGTTTGATAGGAATGGTTGGACTCGATGATCTGGTGGGTCTCTTCCAACCTCGTGATTCTATGATTCTATGATTCACTATGGAATAGCCATCTCTTCAACATATACTTAGAAGAGAGCTGCATTTGTTCAGCAAAATCAACATTTTTCTCTAGGTTTTAACTATTTCACTTCTTTTAAGGAAGGAGCAGCATTAATCTTTATTTTTATAACTTTCTTGTTACTTCAAATAGATTCTTCTCAGCACTGTAGGCATCTTCCCACTGACTGGCATTTATTCCCCTGTATTCTAGAACCAAGCATTATGGTCTTGGCTCTTAGCATAGACTATATCCATGATCTGGATAACTTCAGTGCACCTGAGCTAGGCAGCTGTCTCAGGTGTACTCATGAGATGATGTAATGGATGATGCATGTCAACATGATTTTATGTATTTAGTCTGTATTTTCTTATCAAGACTTTTTTTTTCTTGATCTTTGCACCACTAAGCAGTTGCTGCTGTAACTTGGGAAAATACAAACTCAGCAAAGATACAGTATAGGTGATATTGGCATATTAAGAGGATTTCAGAGTTTACCTGTTGTTTTTTTTTAAAGTTTTAAAAAAGCCTCAGTAGTGAGGAAGATTCCTTGTAGCACTTATTGTTACCCAAGCAGGGGCAGGCTGCCTTGGTGGTTTGTAGGGCTGGCTTGCTCACATTGGTAGAGAATATACAGTATTAATTGTAATGCTGGTTTCAGATACACGCTGTCAGGAAAACCGCTATAAATTAGTAATGAAACAGTAAATTAGAAGATACTGTTCAGGTCAGTCTGCTCTCTAATAAAGTAAATGGAAATAGGTTGCAGAGGAGGGAAGTGGAAGACAAACACTTACATACAAGATCTCACAAGATAGTAATTTATTAGCCCAGTGTCCTTATTTGTTTAATTTGTATAACTGATTTTTAGTTGTGCAAGTACACGTCTAAAAACATTTCCTTGCGGTGACCAACCCTTTCTTTTAGGAGGACGTTACAGTTGGCTCGACAGCTTAAAGACAGAGCTGTGGAAGCACAGGCCTGCTACAGCCTTGGGAACACGTACACCTTGCTTCAGGACTATGAAAAAGCTATTGATTATCATTTGAAACACCTTGTGATTGCTCAGGAATTAAATGATAAGTAAGTCCTACACTGCTGTGTAATGTATGTATGACGCTTACACCAAATCCTGCTCCCTCTAACTCTGCCATCACTGTTCTGTATGAACAGCTGAATTTCTGTGAATTCCCTGCAATGCTCGGCCTGTTTTCATAGGGAAGAAAACATTACTCATGAAGGTATTTCAGCCAAGGAGTGTGAGATGAAAGAGAAATTGATGAATGGCTGTCTCTACATCATCTTCTGTCAGCACCTCCTTTGTAAATTAAAGAAAAGACAAGATCTTTGTTTCCATGACTTCATTATAATAATTTTGCATACCTTCACCAGAATAAGTCTCCTGCTTTTCCACAAACTAAGTATGTAGGAAGGGATGGAGAAAGGAGAATAATACAGTAGCAAGTAATGCTTATTTTATAATCTTGATTTCTAAGGCCTTCTTTTATGACATTGAGTACAACTAAAAAGTTTTACAACTTCTAAATGCATCACTTCTACCTCAATAAGCAGAAAATATGGATAATGACAAGGCACACTATCTGAGGAAAAGCAAAGTATATTTTAAAATGTTCCATGCTTCCAAAACCGAGTGATTTATGTATGTTGTGAGCTTACAATTTGAAATTTTCCTTAGATTTGCTTGTATTTATGGTTATGCCCATAGCACATTTCTTTAAAACACTATTTAACATGTTGGTGTTGGAATGGTTCTTTTTTCTCCCACAGCAATCTTACTGTGGCAGTATTATGAAAACCTGACCCCTAGCGTTTGGCGGCTAAAGGTATAATTGGGAACGTGTTTTTTTCAGAATTGGTGAAGGAAGAGCATGCTGGAGCTTAGGAAATGCCTATACTGCTCTAGGAAATCATGATCAAGCTATGCATTTTGCAGAAAGGCACTTGGAGATTTCAAAAGAGGTAAGATTTTCACACTCCATGCATGCTGGCTGTTGACTTTTGCTCTCAGTCACACAGTGATTTTATG
Organism: Coccyzus lansbergi; assembly: GCA_033558105.1. Taxonomy (NCBI): domain Eukaryota; kingdom Metazoa; phylum Chordata; class Aves; order Cuculiformes; family Coccyzidae; genus Coccyzus; species Coccyzus lansbergi. The sequence continues at coordinate 139,923 of JAUMJK010000732.1, read as the reverse complement.
GACCTGTCCATGCGTGTGATTTTGAATAATGAAATGTATTTTGAATGATTTCTGAAATAGGTGATTCCAAATTATTTCAGCCATGTCTTCCTGCAGTCAGCTCCTTGGGTCCAGTGCCACCTCTGAAAACATCATCAGGGAATTCAAGTTAATAGCCCAGCAGAGATTATTTTAGGCTTTGCCATGTATCTTTTGTTACATACTTCTTTAAAAAGGTGATTCATTTTTCAACTAGGAAAAAGTTTTCAGCCTTTTTATCTCAGAAATCTAGGGGCAAAGTTTACTTTATATTTACATCTGTGTATACTTTGTTACAGTAGTAGAACTGCCTATTATATTTGCTTGCAGGTAGGGGACAGAAGTGGAGAACTCACTGCTAGACTTAATCTCTCAGATCTTCAAATGGTTCTTGGATTAAGCTACAGCACAAACACCTCCATGATGTCAGAAAGCCACATGATGGAGAACAGTTTGAATGGTACGTCCCTATTTCAGCAGTACTGACAGTGAACTTCAAAATGAATCTGTTGGTTTTTGACTACAGATGGTTGAGTGTGCAGGGTTCTCCGTACCTGCTACCCCCAGCAAAAAAAATTTGGTTTTGCAGTATTGGATCCCTTAAGCTCCTTCTTTTCCTAAGGATTTACATTATGAATCATTATTTCCTATCTTCGCGTTATGTTTTTAATTGTTCCCCATCCTCTTTTTCTTTCTTTCTTAATGTGGGAGATGATACCATATTGTATCTTTCTTCTTTTTCTTCCTACCATCATAGCAACACTGGGAGTTGCAGCAGAACCCAGTTCATTTGATGTTCCTGTCTTTAAAGATCCAGGGTCTCTCTTGTGCCCCACGAAGGCAACATGCACAGCTCAGCTCGATGTGGTTTTGAAAGCTACTTTTTTATTTATTGGGTGTTTATTCTCTACTGATATATTTAACTGCACTGTTCTGGAACTCGGAATTGGTGTATCTTGTACCTTAGAGAATACAGCTACAGCTTTGAAGGTGAACACCATAAATCTTAATTGATACAAAGAGGAACTTGATTCTTTCTTGAAGGTACCAGACCGAGGGGACGCCGCCACAGTATGGAGAACATGGAACTTATGAAATTAACACCAGAAAAGGTTGGCACTTTACTTCTTTCTGTTCAACTGGTGAGAGTGCAATGAAATGTTTCGTTGGGTTTAAATTCAACACCTATGAGTAGTCAGAAGTTTGATGCTTGACAACTTTGAGAGAACTCGGCAGAATGTTGATGTGATATTCACATCCCTTTTGAATTTGGGTATCTTAGGAGTTGGGTAAAGGCAGGTCTAACAATTCTAACCTACTTTTGTCATGAAGGTAACAGCCAGCATCCTACATATAGCGGTTGGAATGGCTTGGGGAAAACTTGCATTGTTCCCCTCCCTGTAAGAAAGAATGGGATCCTGTTGTGTGTATCCAACAACTCCCTTCATCTCCTTTCTAAAAGTGGTTTGAGATTGCAGCTTGAAAGTGATTCAGAGTAAAATTCCTAAGCTTTAGCTCAGCTGTTCTGAGCATTTTGGTTACATTCATTTTATAGGCACTTAAAATTCATGTTGTGTTTTTCACTTTGGGATTTCAACCAACTTGCAAGCCATTAGGAGTTTCAACATCCATCACGAATAAGGATGCTGTTTCAGAGATGCCGAGTCACAGATTCATAGTCAGATAGGTAAAGTAACCTCCCTCAGGGAAATTTGTTGGAGTTGGGAGATCATGATGAAAATCTTTGTGTCGGTCTTCAAGAGATTGCCTTCCTGTTCTCTCTGCCTGTAAGCACTGGCTTGGCAGTGCTACACACAGGATGCCAGTGGTAGACTGAAATTGCTGGTTTTGCCTCCATACTGGGATATCCAATTCCCATCTCTTCGAGCAATGCAAAGGCTGCCATGGTGCTTATCAAATAGGAAATTATGTCACAGCCTACAACTGGACAGCTGGTGCAGTGACACTCAACAGCCTCTTTGTGTATCGATTTAAGAAGATGGTGTGTTTAGCCCAGGGCGAGTACCCTGCAGGCGACCCCTGAGCTTTTGGCCACAATCAGCTGTGTTTTCTTAAGTGTGCTAATCTGTTTATCTGTGATGTCGTTCTAAATGTGTAGCCTGTGATAGTCTGTGCCCTAAATACACCGAAACGTTCAATATGGATTTTTTTTTAAGAAAGTATTAACCTAGTACTGCAGCTTAGCTCTTCCAGAGGGCTTTTTTTTTTCAAGGTGCTCATTGAGTAGATTCTGAAAATTCATTCCATAAATATCTTTGATATACATAAAAATGTAGGACACGAGTGCTGTGGTTTGTTTGTACAGAATAGATACCATCTTGTTGGAATCTGTGCTGATCTTAAATGAGCCTTTAAAAGGCAGACCCCTGGGTAGGCAGTGTTGCTGACAGATCTGTGACTGTTCACAATTTCTGGTTTTGAATCAAGAAAACATGGGTTTTAGTCAGCAACTACAAATTTGTCAGTTACAGATAAAGCTGTCAGTTCTGAGAATAACTTTGTTGATTTTTAGAAAAGAATTAGGGAAAATCTGTCAGGTTGATGAAGTGGTCCCATCTGTTCACTGAAACCAGCTCCCATGCTGGCACTGTCTCTTCCTTTTCAATCATCACTGGGAATTTTGCATGTACCAAAGACTTCATAGAAAGCTGGCTAAGGATCTGGGTTTGTGCAAGGGTTCATTTTACTCGTAACACTATGTAAAACTATGGGCATTTTTTTTACCTTTGCCATTATACGAATGTCAGGTGGGAAATGCCATCTGAGTCTGCATTTTAGCATTTACAGTAGCTACACTTCCTGCACTGTCATTCTCAAAGAAAACTTCAGCATGCTTGATTAAGTATCCTGTTTGATCACATTTAATCAATCAGATGTCTCGCTTCAGTTCGACTGCAAGACTGATCCCTAACAGTACTAACCCCCCCATTAACGCGCGGCACAATGCCAGGTCAGGTGGTAGAACCAGAACCTAAGTGTTCACATCCTTGTGGTTGGAATAAACTAAATAATGTAAAGCCACTTCATTTTGGGGAGGAAAAGAAGCAACAAATAAAAGATAATGTTATAGGAAATTAAAATCAGAAAGCTTAATGTCATGACTCTTGTTTTCTTAGGTTCAGAACTGGAACAGTGAAATTCTTGCTAAACAGAAACCACTGGTTGCCAAACCTTCAGCAAAACTGCATTTTGTAAATCGACTAAAAGGCAAAAAGTACAAAAACGGCTCCGCTTCCAAAGTTTTGCAGGATGCCAGTAATTCTATTGATCATCGACTTCCAAACTCCCAGAGGGTAGGTTTGGCGAGCTGTGGAGGTCAGAGCCTTTACTGATCGCTGCCTGGTCAAAGTTATGGAGAACGCATGCTCCAAGTGTCCCTGTCAATTTTGATTGTGGCTCTGTAAAACGATGGAGTCTCCCATTCTACAGCTGTCCCAGGAGTGGCACCAGCTCTAAGCTTTTCCTACTACTGGAATATTTCTTCCCTGGTGGATTTTCTAACGTTGCAGCTCAGCTTGCACTTATGGTTTTATTTCCAAGTCTCTTCTGGACCCTGCTTCTTCCAACTTAACAAAATCTTTGATTCAGACTGTTGGGGGGATTTTTGACGTATTTTTTAGGTAATTGCACTCTTGACAGAAGTCAGTTAAAGGTAAAAGAACTGCATCATTTGATTGAGATGAGTGCCCTAGACTGTAGACCTTAGGAAACAACAGAGATTGATTGTTGCTGCTCTTGGTTTTTCTCTTTTCACGGGCATTTGGGTTTCTGGTGGCTAAGGAGGAATAACTCTAGCAGTACTGGTGAGAGTACTGTTTTGGAGAATGAAACCTTTCTAATACATTTTGCCTTCCAAAAATGCTTTCCATGTTATTCACATTTCCTCTCACAATGAATCTTTTTCTATGAAAATGGCTGAGTACAAAAATTCATCTCATGGATTTCAGATATGCAAATATCAGATATATGGTTGGATTGACACTGAGATGCAGTTGGCCCGGTCGTTGGTATCCTTGAGTCCAACATACCCCTAACTCTTCTCTCCTCTTCAGAAAAACAGTCGAGAGACAATGGCAGATGAAGGGTTCTTTGATCTGCTGAGTCGATTCCAGAGTAACAGGATGGATGACCAGAGATGCTACTTCCAGGAGAAGAACAGATTCCCAGCTGCTTCAGTGGCAACATCCTCTACTCCACCTAAAACAATGAGAAAATGTAATTTTTTTAGTCATAAAATCAGTATCTGACATCAGTCAGACACAAGATTTACTCTGGAAAGGGACCCATTTCTGGGCTAACTTGTTTTCTTTCTCCTCCCCAGCTTTTTCTACTTCTGTAGTCTCACCCCACACAGATGAATTTCTCGACCTCCTTGCTAGCTCGCAGAGCCGCCGGCTCGATGACCAGCGTGCGAGCTTCAGTAATCTGCCCGGGCTTCGCCTCAACCAACACAACAGTCAGTCAGTCCTGGGGCACCTCATGGCAAATAACAACAGGGAACTTGATGACGACTTCTTCGATATATTGATAAAGTGCCAGGTAGGCTTTGTACAGGAATCCTGCACAATCTGAGTCCTTGGGGATTTGATTTGTGCATTCTGCTCTTTGGTTTCTTCAAGTAAGCCACCTTGTTTATAATGTGGTTTAAGACAAATAGATTTTGTGGATGAGATAGAACATAAACTGAAAAAAAAATGTTTTTAACAATTCTTCTCCTTTGTTTTGGTTTTTTTCCCCCCCAAGTTACTGAGTGTCTTGCAAGTATAATTGTGGTATTTATACCGTATTAACCATCTAAAGTAATAAGTGCTGAAAAAGTTGAAGGAAAACAAGAGGCTATTAAAATCATTTGACATACTCCTTTGAAGAAAAAGTGGTTAGATCTGGCATGTTAGGGGGGCATTTGATGTACCAGGAATCCTAACTCAGCGAATGCAAGAATTCAGTATCACAGTTTTAGGGGTGAGAATTATCTTCATTCTAAGTATGTTGCGTTTAAATAAAAGTTCACAGCAATGTACAAGTGAGGGCTTGGATTGTCTGTTACAGCATGGCGTAGAGATACAACAATTTTTCACTTATTCACTTTTTTTATTAAAACTATTTGTGTAAAGATGCAGCTGTATTGCTTCTTCTGCCTGCAGGGTTCCAGGCTGGATGATCAACGATGTGCTCCTCCATCATCTGCAAAAGGACCAACTGTACCAGATGAGGATTTTTTCAGCCTGATTTTACGATCACAAGCTAAGAGAATGGATGAACAAAGAGTCCATTTACCCTCAGCTATAAAGGGACCACCTTCTACCTGAAGAAAGAAAAACAGGCGTGTACAGTACAGTAGCATCATAGGTTGCTTTTTTTTTTTTCTGGAAAAACAGACCTGCCTTTTTGCAGAAGATGGCAGTTGCATAGTTTTGTCCCTTTTCTAATAATTTTTGTATAAATAGCAGCAGCATCACACTTGTGAACAGTAGTTAGAGTCGCTGCTGCTCTTTGCCATTGGCAGCTGCTTCTGGCAGCGTCTGAGGCACCAGTTACCAGATCTCCCTCCCAACTGCTTCCAATCTATGAACAGTCATGATTTTTTTGCCTGTTGGGGTACTCACTGCTGTCTCAATCTGTCTCAGTCTAGTGTAAGACCTAAATTTGTATGTTCTTTGTAAAAAAAACCTTGATGTTCCTCCCCCCTCAATTTGTTTTATTTTATACATTTTTTAAAAATTAAAAAAAGAATAATTGAACAATCGCCTCAGTGCTGGGTCTGTCTGTGCAGAAATACAGTTTGGAAGAAAATAATTCTTATTAGAACAAACAAACAAACAACAAGCCCTAGTTTTAATTCTGTTTAATACAAAAATTAAACTTTTCAAAATACAGTCGGGTTTCTTGGTTAAGGTTTAGTCAAGCGTTGCCTGTGTCACTCAGCGCAGTTTTACGAAGATAACTTGTTTTGAAGGAGCAGCTGCCCATGCTGCTCTGCAGTTTACGTGGTCACATCCACCCCCAGCGGCCGTCCACGCACTGGGGAATTGCAGGGGTGCAGGTACTTAGCATGAGCTACCACAGACCTCAGGTAATTCCTGCCCTAAGTGAATTTAAGAAGGTAAAACCAAAATGTACAAAGTTACCTTTTGTAAGTGAATTTAAGAAGGTACAAAACAGATGGATGCTGCTGATTACCCGGCCTCAATTTCTCCTCCTCTCAGGAAGGAGGTGTTAGGGTAGATCCTGGGAACAACAGTTTTAACTTGGTCTTCCCTTCAGCAGAAGAGACCTGTCCTGATGTTTTTCTTGGGAACCCTGAGGGCTGTATTTTGTTTTAAATGTACGCATCTTTAGTTAGAAGCCACGGATTTTAACTCCAGGGTGGCAAACAGTTCCCTTCAGCTATTTATAAATGATATCTTTTTCTAATTGATGTATTATATCCTTAGAGAAGAATGTACAGTTAATTTAACTTCAGAGTAAAATGGCATTTTAAGAATAAACAAGCACAGCCTCTACATAATTCAAACAATTTTATGATTACTCAGTTTTACAAGCATTCTCCTGCAGCTTTTCTAGCACTGAAATTGAATCCTACTGAGACTAAAACTGTCCTCCTTCTGCTTTTAAGAAGAAATGCCAGAATATTTTTCCAAAAAACATGTGTTATCATCAGTTTATGGTGCAGATCTTTGGTACCTTGACTTAATGCTTCTTGTTCCCTGTTTAACTTTGAACTGCCCTAAAAAAAATCTGATACAACATCAGCTTCTCTGTCTTCTGCAAATTATTAATATCATCAAGCTGTCCCACAGTAAAATGATTTTAAAGACCATGAAACTAAAAATAATCCTGAGACATCAATCAGAGCTGCAATCAGTCTTACATGAATTACTTGAGTATCAGCAACTTTTTTTGGGCTGTTTGTTGGGCAGTTACCTGATCGCGCGTGTGTTTGCTACATCACAGAGTGTCAGTGCTCTCTCACCACCGAGTATCTAGTTTTACTTAAAAACTTACTACACAAACTTATTTCAGACACCCCACAAGCCTGTTTTCTTGGCCACTCCATTTCAAATCCCAGAAGTAGCGCGGATACTTGGTGTCTCAGTTCTTAAAACTCTACCTACCTGTCATCTGTGCTGACTGAAGCTCTGACCAAAGAGGAGTTCCCATCACCTTACTGAGGCCGTTTTCTAGGTTTCAGAACTAGCAAGTATGTGACAACCAAAGATTAGAGAAAACTTACAGCAGGGCGTGGGGCTTCCTCAGTCTCCTTCCTGTGAGTCGTGCGCGCTGCTCTTTTTCTTCTCTTCACATGGTTCCATTGCAGAACTTTTCCCTTCTAGGTTTTTATGCAGATCACAATTTTCAGCCGTCTCTTGCTCTGCTTTGCCCGTCTCCTGCTTCTGCTGCTCTAATGTGTGTTCTTCAGTAAGGTTTTCAGCTGTGATACCTCCTAGTCTACAAACTCCAGACTCAAGGTGCAACCTATTCTGTAAAAATTAATAATAAGCTATTAAGCAAGCAAACCAAAGCACTGGCATCTATTGCTTCATGTGCATTCTCAGCTCAAGGGGCAGAACTCCCCCAAAGCATGACTGGTACCTTTTTCTCCTGGGGAAACACGTAAATAAACACAATCTGAGCTGTAAGTCTGTTTTTAATTTTCTACAGTTTACAGGAAAGTCAGCTGTGCTTTGTTTTCCCTGCTTTCTTCTGTGTGTGATCATTCTTGCCCAGGCTGACAAAAGTACTGATTGCTCAAAACAGGCATTATTTAAGTTTTTACGATGAAAGTGGAGTTTAAATTCAGTAGTTTCTGCCAGATGGCCAGTGCACAGTATTTTTTCTACAGCAAAACATGCCCAAGACATCTCTACCAAACTACTCTATAGAAAAACAGGTACTTCTTTAACTCCTCTCTCCCTGGGATTTGGCTTAAGTTTGTTGTTTAGGCACATTCTAGCAGATGACATGTAACTCTGTTAAATGTAATCCCAGCTCAAAGAGCACCAGGACTAACATACACCAGGTTCTGGTTTGGGAGGCTCTTCTACTTGCGTGTCTGGGTCATCGCTTGCATGCGCATCAGGGCTTCTGCTGCCGTTTCCTGGTCTCACAGGAGCATCTCCTCTGTCGTAAGGTCCTCTACAAACATACAGAAGCTTCCGCTGCCCAAAGTCTGTTTTCTCCTGGTGACTCTCAGGAGGAGGAAGACTTTTCTTCTGAGAAGATGTTAAGTATCTCAACACAGACACCGATGATCCTGCACCATAGCAGAAAGCCTGGGGATGGTGGGGAAAGAACAAAACACCAAATAGTTGCAGCCTACAGTTTTCTTTGGTGCTACAGTACAGATGCTGGAGGCTCTAACAATGCTTTAGGGTACAAAATGCATCATTGTATAATGAAACAATGAAGAAATGGGAATTAAGCCAAAAACGTCACAGAATCCAAGATCTTAAGCAGTTTCATACTATTTTAAACCCTGGGGGAGTGGGGTTGAAATGCAGTTTAAATACAAACTTATCTATTTTAATTGCTAAACCAACTGTACTGTAAAGATTTTGTCAAGAAATGATTCCCTTGTAGAAATAATTTCATGTGTGCTAAGCAATCTGCTCAGTAGTACAGATAGGAAATAAATAATATAATAAATAATGCTTAAATATAAGTAAGCTTAATATATTAAAAAAACATAAACACCATAAATATATACAAACCACAACAGCCAGAGCCATCATAATCAGCACTGGAATCTGCAGAACAAATGGTATCTCCTTCATTAGCGCTTTGATGAATTCCCCAATCCCTTGTCCTACATGCTTCAAAGGCTCTGTTACAAAGTTGGTAAAAGTAATTGCTAATGCCTAGAAAAATACAAATAGAAAGATAGTGTAGTCACTGACTGACTGCAAAGAAACAAGGATGGTCTCCTCAGGGCTGGCACTACCTTTGTTGGTGGAACGAGCAAAACAGGATTTACTAGCAGAGTTTCATAGTACTTCTGGCAGGGGTCATCCTGAAACGTCCATTTACTTCGGAGCCATTCTGCAGGCAGAGCAGAGACAGATTCTTACCACTCTTAAAAATGTGGTTTGTGACACAGCAGTAATACAGAAAGTAGTATTTTGGTTCTAGACATGGTCCAAAACTCAAGAGTTATTTTTAAGTCTTAAGATGAGCTTAGCCGTATTGTTTATCCAGTCAATAGGATGCATGAAGGAGGGAAGGCTGAAAAAGAGAAGCAGCTGAAGTTCTCCCATGTTTAGTCAAGATAATTCTCTTTATTAGAACAACTTACTCCATGGGAAGCCTGAGAAGAAAAATAAGTCTGTTCTGTGGGAACTGTTATCAGCACTACTTATTAGCACATTTTGTCCACAGCTGTTGAAACAAAAGTAATTCTGGGCGTTGTTACTCACTGCCAGGCTGAAAGATTAAAAATGCATATTCTGCTTGAGAGATTTCAAGAGACTATTTTAGTTCTAAGCAGAAAGCCTAACTCCTTCAGGGAGCTCTGAGTTACAAACAGGTGATTTATGACATCAGTGTTTCTGTAGTTTGATTTTAGTGCAGTCAGAACATAAATGACTGAAATTTGACATAAACAGAACAATAATAGACAATGAATTCTAACGGGAAAACCATAACAAGTACCTGTTAAGAGCTGCCATCAATGCTATTGCATTGGATAATAAATAATGGCTAATTAAAACCAAATCAGCTTTCTCTGTAAAAATAACAAAATGAGAGTAACCAGTTACAAATCCAGTTTCTGGAGTCCTTTGTACTCACAGGCCTGCAAGATGAAAAAGTCTGCTTCTTGAATTCTGCCCTCCTATCTCCAGTAACCCACACTGAACAGGACTGGGGAGGGGAGCTGGTAAAATACTTGTGGGGTAAGTTACAAGAAAAAGACCGAGCATGACCTGCTGCTTTGTGATCAGCTTTCCTTCAAATGCCTGGTAAAGTCTTGTGGAATGCAAAAAGTGGTATAAATGCAGAATTGCTGAAGAATCAGCTTGCAACATCATGAAGAAATAAGAGTATTCTTGGATTCTATCACTGAAGTAGTTTGTGATCTTAAAATGCCATTACAAAATAATGAAGTAAGTATTTACCAATAAGACTCCCCCTCCAGTCCAACTTCTCGGCACAGACGTTATCAAACTGCCCCATTTTTGCAATTTCTGCTTGATGCTGTGCAAAGGACACCTGCAGGGCAACAAGGAGGACGTGTAAAACACAAACCACGGTGGTGCTGGGCACAGAACACCTGCATCTGCACAGCACTGCAACTCAGCTGACAGGGTTTGCTCTTAGCACGTTTTTGATACTTATCCGAGTAAATGTGTATAAGAAAAGTTTGCTACCTGAACAATTCAACAGAGCTAGATTCTAAGTGCTTCCTGGGAATGGATAAAGACTTCCAAGGCAGCCACCTGAAAGTTATTCTCTACACAGACTGAATCCTCAAAGAAGCAAACTTCAGTATTCAAAGGTAAAGGTTCAGGGCAAATGGTATCCTGTTTCCTTAAAATGTTTCTAGATTAAAACCAGAAACAGCTGCCACATAATTACTAATTAAAACATCAGGAAAATATCTTCTATTTTTTTAAATCATTCCCATTAACAAATACCTGTATTCAGTATAATTTTGCCTTACAGCTTGCAAGTGATAATAAAATAGAAAAAAATAAGTCAAATCCTGTGTTGAACTCAGTCTAAGCCCTCGGTGTGGCCGTCCCCTCATGGTTAAGGACTCTGGCTCTGCTATTCCGGGGTCTGACCAGCTGCAGTCAAATTCTGATGACAAGAAGCGAGGACTGACATTTTCTGGTTGGACAGCGTAAATTCCTTCCCAGCAAACCCAGTACGCTTAACAGTCAGCTACTTTGTCTCCATTAAGAAAGCATTTCTGTCTGGTCTGTCACATCTTAAATTACAGTTTTAGCCAGGAAATCTTTTTCTACCAAGTTGCTTTAGACAAGAGCTGACTATGATTGTGAAATCAGTTCTGCTGCTTTATGAATTTGATGCACCTCTGCAGCAGGATAAAAGCTGTCAGGGTTTCTTTTGTTCTTCTTTAAGCCTAATACATTCATCAAATGTGCAAAATAAAAATAAAACGTTCATCCCTTTACTTATTTTGCAGTGGTTTGCTGTTTTCAATAAACAAACTGAAAGAACTAAATAACCTTTAACTCCCTCATAACTGAAATTTTAAGCCCGAAAGCCATCAGGATTTCAAAAGAGCTTACCTTATACAAGTAAAGCCAATTCCACGCAAAACTGATGAGAAAACTTATTAACAAAACACGTTTCAGCTGGACAAACCAATGAATGCGTGTCCAGAGCTCTGTAGCTATTACAGTGACAACACATGCTAAGCACAACAGTATCTGAAAAAAAAACCAGGAAAAAAAGTGTGATCCAGACTTGGAGTTTTCCAAGTTTATTGCTCTACACATGAAGGAAATTGCAACTTTAACTCAACCTGCCTTATTTACACAGGACAGTTGAGAGATTTTTTCCTTGCTTTCACAATATACCTGCAGCAGTTACAAGGCAGAATTGTTCCATGGTATCACTAATAGTCATTCCTATCACAGCCTTGCCTTGCAGCTGCTCACTTCTCCGCTGTGATAGTTAGTTATTTCTTCTCTTAGTTATTTCTTCCTTACCATATTTATCACCTTACCAAGCTGACATAACAAACAAAACAAACCAGAAAACTTTTCTTCGTCTCTTACCAGAAACACATTATATAGCTCAATTCCAAAAGTGTCTTCAAACCTCCAGTGCCAAGCTTTGTGATCGTGGTGCTTAAAATTGATCAAAATATCACTAAGTGCATCATCCACAGCACCCGACTGCCAAGTTTCCTCATTGAGAAACCGTAGGATCTGCAAGTATGTCTGTTTTGTAAGGATGATCTCAGCGTCATAATGGACTTGGCCCACGTTCTCCTCAGGCTGAATTAAAAGCAAAGCGAAATAATGGTTAAGAGCTGCTTATTTGGAAATGGAAGTAACACTAGAAATCACATCCCTGTGCAAAAAACTGCTATGTACCACATAATGCACCAGCACCTTTTTGAAGCAGAGTGCAGCATGAAGACATGGGACCAGGATCACACTGTGATTCTATAACCCTTTTCTTCCTTCTTCTGAACTACATAAAACACTAATTTAACTCGTGTACTCTTTTGATTCTATGGGAAGAACTTAAATATTGAAAAGGATTATCTCACCCCTTATTAAAATTTTAGAACCACTTCTCATTAACAATGAGAATTATTTCTTACTAGCGCACTACGTGTGCCCCAGTAATGGTTGGGTAACGCAGACAGAAACCACTAAATACAGAAATAAGAAATGTTACATGGATAAGTACAATATTCTTTACTTTTACTCCTCTGCATCTGAACACACAAAAAAAAACATTGCCAAAGACAATATAATGTAGAAAGTAGTAAGGAGATTCTTACATGCAAGCTGTAACTGGCTGCTATTCCTAGATGACAAACATGATACAGTTAAAATAAAAACCTTAGAGACAAATAACAAAATCTGTTTCTTTAAATTTTAGCAACCATTAACTGAACTGAACAGGGTATTCCTACAGCTGCATCCCAGCAATAATGACACACATTGCATTCACGCAGTCTTCCTTTAGGTGCTTTACAGACAAATGGCACTGGTCTCTCCTGAGCAAACACTGCTCACTAACAGCGACATGGGATGCACAGAGCTCTGCAGAGGGGAGACCTCATCACTCTCTACAACTACCTGAAAGGAGGTCACAGTGTGGTGGGCTGCTCCCAAGTAATAAGCAATAGGACAAGAGGAAATGGCCTCACGTCACGCCAAGGAAGGTTTAGATGGGCTGTTAGGAAAAATTTCTTTACTGGAAGAGTGGTGAATCATAGAATCATAGACTAAGTTGGAAAAGACGCACTGGATCATCAAGTCCAACCATTCCTATCAATCACTAAACCATGTCCCTTAGCAACTTGTCCACCCATCCCTTAATCACCTCCAGGGAAGGTGAATCAACCACCTCCCTGGGCAGCCTGTGCCAGTGCCCAATGACCCTTTCCATGAAATACTTTTTCCTAATGTCCAGACTGAACCTCCCCTGGCCAAGCTTGAGGCCATTTCCTCTTGTCCTGTCCCCTGTTACCTGGGAGAAGAGGCACTGGAACAGGCTGCCCAGGGAGGTGGTGGAGTCACCATCCCTGGAGGTGGTCAAAAAACTACATGTAGACATGGCACGTCGGGAAGTAGTTTAGTAGGTGCAGGGGTGGTGGGCTGATAGTTGGGCTCGACGACCTTAGAGGTCTTTTCCAACCGTAATGATTCTACAATTCTATCATCTTTTCCTTCGCAATTCAGTTCCCCTCATTTTAATTTAGGAATAATTAATCAGTACATGATAATAGTGAAAACCATGTAAAGTAATAGTAAGAATTTTAATTAATTTTTTAAGGACTGTTCAAATACTTACAAGGCCAAGTTTTCCAGCTTCATTTAAAATCTTATTCAAGTATCGCTTAAAAATATAAAAGCTACGGCTTTCACGTGATTTGGCATTCCTCTTCTCACACTCTGCAATCTGCAACGCAAAGACATTTTATTCACTTCTTGCTCAAAGCAGCTTGCTCACAGGAGTGAAAAAAGAAACCCTGGCAACATGTTTCACTTGGGCACATTTCTCTAGTTTAGCCACAATCCTGTGATGAGTGCACCAGACAAAGCGCAGGCAGTTCCTGGAGATCGTACGTTCCATGGGACTGGCCTGTACTGGAGGTGTCAGATCTGCTAATAACACAACTTGCTTACTAACCTCAGTAAACCTAAAAAACCCAGAAGATCTGGATCTCCTTAGAATTTAAGTTTACCTCAGGAAAAAAAAAAAAAAAAAAAAAAAAACACAAGCCCCACCACCCCAAACCTCAACCACCTGTAAAAACTAATAACAAACTAAAATGCCGTTAAAATTCCATATTCCATTGGCTCTTCAACTGGCTGAGAGAGGCGAGAGCCCCAGCAGCTACACCTCAGGGGAAGCAGCAGCTGGGGGGTCCCACAGCAGCTTCTGAGCCACAGCACTGCACATCACAGCCACAGACGTGTTCTCTGTGCTTAAAATCCCACAGAAATCAACGGCTTGAAAATGAAAGGTGAGGTTTCCCAGCATTTGGCAGCACAGGGCGACATCAACACCAGGTGTTTAACCTGTTGACACCAGAGAGAAGGCAGCTCCTATCAACCTCTGTTACATGGTAAACAGCTCAGGAAACTGACCACGGGAGACAGAGCAGCAATTTGGAACTGAGCTGAAACCACTTCCAGTCTCTGCTCTGAATGAAGAGTTTCCCTCTGCGCAACCCACGGTCCCCCATAAATTACGTCAGCAATTCACTACTTCAATACTATCCAGAAAGGCACCGTCAGGAAGCACGAACTTTAAAAGGCTGGAAAATACTCTGAAGTTCCATGACAAACCTTCTGTTGCAAGGAATCTACTTCCCTGGAACAACTCAGTAACATTTCAGAACCGACTGCATCCACCGTTTTATCTTCAGAGTCGTGATAGTTTGCCTAAAATTACACAAGAAAAACAGTTTTATTATCAGAGGATTTGATTGCATGCTATGTTACACTTCTGTGGTCAGCAGACCCCTTTAAAAGAAGCAAAGTAGTGAGAATCTAAATGCTGCTCTTTCCTGCTAGAACCACTTCAGCATTGCCTCTCTGCTGTTACTTCAGGCTCCAAACTGCTTTAAGTTTAATGAAATGAGCGCTGCCCTCAACAGGATCGGTGCTGCCCCGTCCTCCCCCACCTGCCCTTTCCCCTCCTCCAGTGCTGCTGAGCCACCCAGGGCAGCAGATTAGATAATGCTACTGGCTAAAGACCGACTCAGCAAGCAAAGGGGCAGCTTCCAGCCTGCCACATCCCCAGTCCAGCTGGCCACGCGGCCAGACTGAAAGTAAACACACAACCCCATTCCAGGTTGAGTGTCTTTTGCTTTGCAGTCCCTCTTCACCCTGAAACAACATCTCTTTTAACGTATTCTGTTAATTGCTCAGGCTCAGTGTTGGCAGCACTGCTCTGACACGGCCAGGTGTGCACATTGAGGAAAGGCTCCAAAAGGAAGCTCGGCGGCATCACACAAATCAGTGACCTCGTGCTGATGGGAGGATCTGTGAGCTCAGCTGGTCCACACAGCCTGCAAACCTAAAGCCTCTCACTCCAGAGTAGAGAAGAAATTCTGAAAAGAATGATTAACCCAAAGCAGCCATTCTTCTCCTTTAAGACGTGATTCTATTTTCACAGGAGACAACAATAAAACTCCTAATATTTTTTATAAGAGTTAAAGCAGTTGGGCATCAAGTTTAAGGACTCCACAGTTTGCTGCTGAATTTTAAGGATGCTGATGTCTATTGGGGCAAGTGAGGGTTGAGCAGGAGCTCTGCGGAAAGAAATAACATGGTTCGTGGTGTTTTAAGAATATTTTCATAATATTATGTTCTGAGGCGTTAAAGTGGCACTGAGACCAAACTTGAAAGCTGAAGAATGACATAAATCAAGGGTGCCCATGCAGCCAACCATGGTTTAGAGAGCCATGCGTGCACCTAAACTGGCGAAACAATATGCATCTCATAGTATGCGTAGAGTCCACCCCTCATAAAAGACAAGAGTATGACTAAACTTGTTAAAAACTTCATCTCATATTTCATCTTCCCCCCAGCATTCAAGTACTATTAGTAGTGCAGCACTCGGTCCGTATCCTGATCCCCCTTCTGAAACTCTGATGCCCAGCCCTGCAAAACACACTGACCTCCATAATATTCTCTGACAATAAATGAGGTTTATTCCCATATTACTAGGGAACTAGGTAATTCCAGCGGACTATGGTTGTTAAGCCTAACTCCCCAAGCCTTTCTCAGCTAGGAACTTAAATTTCAAGGTACTCAACACTACACTTCAGAAATGAACAAAAGCTGCTCAACCCAGTATTTATTGGAGAAATGACCCTTGGAGCCCCAAGAGCATCAACCTCAGCCACCACCTGGGGAAAGACAAGCAGCATAGCTCCTGGGATGAGGTGGCTGTGGGATGGAAACTCAGCAGTGAAAGGTCCTGAGCCAATTATCTACAATACTACAGACTCACACCGTGTCCTTGCAGTTCCAACAATGGACACAGTCCTTTTCTGTGTACAGATCCACATATGACTTTGTAAGAGTTTAGAAAGGCCATAATTCTATCTTTTTCTAATACCACGATTCAAGAGCCTCATCCTCATCTGGAGCACAGTGTCCAGTTCTGGAATCCGTAGTGTAAGAACGATATGGAGTTGGAACAGGTCCAGAGGAGGCTACAACGATGATCAGAGGGCTGGAGCACCTTCCATATGAGGACAGGCTGAGAGAGTTGGGGTTGTTCAGCCTGGAGAAGGCTCTGAGGAGACCTTATAGAGACCTTCAAGTACCTGAAGGAGCTATAGGAAAGCTGGGGAAGGACTGTTCACAAAGCCTTGTGGGAACAGGACGAGGGGCAATAGATGTAAATAGGAGTGGGGCAGATTTAGACTAGACATAAGGAGGAATTTCTTCACCATGAGAGTGGTGAGGCCCTGGCCCAGGTTGCCCAGGGAAGCTGGGGCTGCCCCATCCCTGGAGGTGTTCAGGGCCAGGTTGGATGGGCTCTGGGGCAGCCTGTGCTGCGGGAGGTGTCTCTGCCCATGGCCAGTGTGGAACTGGATGATCTTTATGGTCCCCTCCAACGCAAACCATTCCCCGATTCTATCCAGGGGCCCGTGTCTGTTGTGTGGTTTGGGAGAGACCCGTATCCGCGGCCTCTTACTACCTTGTAGGGTCTCCTCATCCTCCCCGAGGCGGCGTCGTAGTTCAGCATGTCCGTGGGGTCGATCCACTCGTCGTCCCGCGCGGCGGCCGCCGCCAGCGCCGCGCTCAGTACCAGCGGGAGCAGCACCCGGCGCCGCTGCGGGAACAACACCCACACCTTTAGCTGGGGACGCTCCGCGCAGGCCCCGACACGATCTCGCGACACACGAACAGCGCTCAAGTACCCAGCTCGCCATGAAGCAGGTCAAGTTCCCCTCCGGTTACAGCGGCGATCGCCCCGCGCTGCGGGCCCAGCTCCCGGCACGGAGCGCGGCCCTGCGCCCGCGGCCCGTGACAGCGGATCCGCCCCCAGCCCCGGAGCCGCCTCCCTCGGCCCCAGGCGGGACACAGGCGGGCGCGGAGCCGCCGCCCCGAAGCCCGCGAGAGCGCCGGGTCTGGGCAGCCCCTGCGGGAAAGCGGCCTGAGGGAGCGCGGAGCCAGCCCCGCGACCCGCGGCTGAGCGGCGAGAGCCCCAAGCGGCCTCGGGGCGGCAAAGGGAACGCGGGGCGGGCCCGAGCTCCCACTGCCCATCCCCGCGGGCAGAACCGCCCCCAGGAGCCTGCGGGCTCGGAACAGCGTGAGGGGGGAGGGACCGTAAAGCCCATCCAGTCCCACCCCTGCCCCACCCTCCAGAGCCCAGACTGCCCCAGAGGCCCATCCAGCCCCAGGCACGGGGCAGCCACAGCTTCTCTGAGCAACCGGGGCCACGGCCTCATCGCCCTCATGGTGAAGAAATTCCTCCTTATCTGCCTAAATCTGCCCCTCGCCAGCTCATACCCCCTGTCCCTTGAATCATAGAACAACCAGGTTGGAAGAGACACATTGGATCATCGAGTCCAACCATTTCCATCAATCTCTAAACCATGTCCCTCAGGGCCTCATCTACCCGTGCCTTAAACACTTCCAGGGAAGGTGAATCAACCACCTCCCTGGGCAGCCTGTTCCAATGCCCAATGACTCTCTGTGTGAAAAACTTCCTCCTAAACTCTAGCTTAAAATCTCCCCTGGCGGAGCTTGAGGCCATTCCCTCTCGTCCTGTCCCCTGTCACTTGGGAGAAGAGGCCAGTTCCCTCCTCTCTACAACCTCCTTTCAGGTACTTGTAGAGAGTAATGAGGTCTCCTCTCAGCCTCCTCTTCTCCAGGCTAAACAACCGCAGCTCTCTCAGCCGTTCCTCATAAGGCCTGTTCCTCCAGCCCCTTCACCAGCTTTGTGGCTCTTCTCTGGACTCGCTCCAGAGCCTCAACATCCTTCTTGTGAGGATCTTGAGTGATCCTTCTTGAAGTCTCTTCTCTTACCCTCCCAGGCCGAGCAGGGCTTCTGCACAGTTTTAGGAGCTGCAACCCTGGATCAAAGGGAGAGGCAAGGGCGCTGCAGGTGCTGGAGGTCTTTATTAAGATTATAGCACAGATACACTTCTAGAGTTACCTTTCCACTTTGATACAATAGTTGAAAATGCTACAGTGCACATAGAGTTTAGTAACCAACAGAATCCAAAACTTAACCGTCGCTCAAATAAATAAATAAACTAACATTTAAGGTTTATTACTTTAAAAAGTAGAAGGAACTGTACAATATGGAAAATATAACAATACATAAACATTAGAATCTAAAGTTTCGTAGAAATAAAACTGCAATTTTCCATACGTAAACAGTGCAAGAAATAAAATTCAGAGAAGCTTCTGAACTGGGAATTTAAACAATTTCATTCTTAAATTATCATGCAGACATAGCATTTTAAGCCATGCTGGTTTCTATTATGGCATTAATGGTATCCCTTTTACTTCAAAAACGTGATAGCCATTAAGAGCTCACTGTGACAACTGCTGCCAATCCACTCTTTCTACAGTACATAATACACAGAGGTATTCTGTTGCATTCAAAAAGTAAAATATTTTAATGTTTCTATAGCAAAAGGAAAGCCCACAAAAATCAATATTTTACTTTTTCCTCCCTCCAACAGGTTAGCTTGTTCAAAACCATGTCACATAATAAAAACAGCAACATTTCCCCCAGTTTAGATGAAAAGGAAGAAAAAAACCCACACTACATCATGGCCCATAATCAAGAGGTGGTTGGTTACTGCCTAGTCACCTGTTAAGTCAGCATTTATTACTAAAAAAGTTGCAATTGTGCAAGTGTTACAAAGTATCACCTCTTTTAGAGGCGTGATGAATAAAATAAGTCTGAAAAAACAGTGGAAATAGTTTAGCTTTTGAGTGTGTGGAATCAGTTACACAGACTTGATTGCAGGGATGTTCAACTTAAGTTTCTATATAAAATTCTCACTGAGGCAAAGACCAAGGAATGCAATTAATACCAAACTGTAAACACATCATTCATGTTACTTGAGTGCACATCAACAACAGTTCTTCTCAAAGATTTTGGCAACAAGACTACAATAAGTCACAGCAGCATGAGTTCACATGGAAGACTGAAAGCACTGCAAAAGAATATACTAGAAACACCAAGACCTCCTAGAAACCAGAATAAGCCTGTGACAGGTGCCCCTCCTCTTGACAAGACATTTTCCTGCTCAACCGTTGCTCTCTCAATGCCTAGTTACTATTATTATTACTTTGTTTTTTCAGTTCTGTAGTCTCAGGTCTCTGTGCTTTAGCTGCATAGGTTGCCTTTGTTTGCACTCTAGCCATTGTAGGTCCAAAGGGTTACAGTTCTGTCTGCAGAAGACGATAAGAAGGAAAGATCTTGCGTATGCCATCTGCACTGAATAACTTTGTCCTTGTGCTCTCCTACCACCATAAGAGGAAGTTGCTTCGTGAGGTCTCCTAAAGCAGAGAAACCAAAAATCATTAGTTATTCCATGAATTTTTATCCTAGCTCTTTGGTGTTTTGGTTTGGATTTTTTTTTGTTCTGTTTTTTTTTTTTCAGTAAAAACTTCCATTTGTATTTCACCTTATGAACACTTCACCCCTCCCTCCAATTCACACACAAAAGATGACACAAGGCCCCAGTGTTCTGGATTTTAGGCATTAACAGATGCAGCACTGCTTTAGAACACAGGTATTCAAGTTTTTGAACAACATATTAAAATTTAACAGTTCAAGAAAATAGCGTCAGAGATAGAGATATATATATATAGAGAGAGATAGAGATATTTTCTCTCTTAACGCCTCCCAATAAAAAAAGCATTATTATTACAAAACAGAAAAAAACCCTATAATGAAGAGTCAATTCTGCAAATGGTGCCATCTGATCAGGCAGTATTAGTTGTTCTATCATAATGAGATGCACTTCCTCCAAATGAGATTTTGTTCACTGCCTATACTCTTAGCAAGGCAGCCAGCCAACAGAGAGCAGGTAAAATTGCATTTAGATACATTTCAAACTCTTCAAAGCTCTACTATTGTTTTCCCCTTTTAAACTAAAGCCTGACCTTTGAACCAAGTTCTTTTACGACTTCAATATTTAGAGCATCAAACTGAAGGTTAACCTTGCATCCTTTGTAGAGCATTACCTTGCAAGTCTGTCACCTTTATTTTCATGTCATATGATCCTGTGAGCAAGTAGTGTGCCCCTGGAGAGAAGCGAACAGAACGAACATCGCTGGTATGAGGATGGTAGCTCTGCACCATTCGTCCTCCTCGAATATCGTACAACATACAGCTAGAGTCCTCTTGTCCTGTAGCCAGGAGACGACCGCTAGGATCAACAGCTACTGACGCTACAGCACTTCCTACAAGAGAGAAAAACACAACTCAGCACACATTATATTTATGGACGGTTGTGCAAATAGCCATTTTTTTTTTAAAACAAGAATATACATCCTATAAGAATACCAAATGCTGGCCTTAAATTTAAGGTGAACAGATGTAATTACTGTTAGCTTAGAATAAGAAAAACTTTATGCTCTAGCACTTGGAGGACTGAAGCCAGAGGTCACACTGCAAGAGTAGCCAAGCCACTATTAAAGCTGCATGAGAAAAAAACCATGCTTCACTGTGGAAAAGTCACTAACTCTTTATTAAATAATATACAGTAATTCAAGGAATCCCCCCTCGCAGTTTTAATCTATTCCCCCCTCAAAAGGTTTCCAGAAACAAATCTGAACCCAAGTGGTTCTTCAGAACCCTGCAGATTTCTACAAAGTATGTTGATGACTTGCAGCAACAGCTGCTCCTTCCCACCCCTTCGTGTGATTCAGAAACAACTACCTTCTGCCCTGGTTTGTTTTAATGTACACAGCATTGCCTGTTTGAAAGTCACAAACCAAAACACTACTCAACTTTTGAATGGAGATGTTACTTTAAAAGAAACAACCAACAAAACACATTGGTAAAGATATCCTCACAACTTATTTTTAAAGTTGAGCCTCCATTCTGTGATGTCAAGACCCCTTACATTCACTCTATACTAAACATCTTTAAAATGTTCAGAAAAATGTGCAGAAAACGTACAGAAACACAATAGGAAGTCTCACCTGTTCCATGAAACGTTGTTCCCACAACACGAACACAACTTGGCACTCTCAGATCCCAGAATCTTACAGTCTTGTCTTGAGATCCAGATGCAATCATCCATCCGCTCCACGTATAAAGTGCTAAAATATGACCTGTGAACCAGACATCTGCTTTATTTGATGAAACATCATTAATCAAACAATGAAATATTACAGTTCTGATCATATTTTTGCCTTCAGAGATTTAACGGCTTATGAAAAACCTGCATGTTGCACAATCTAAAATGCCAACAGCACAAGGCAATACCCAGCTTTGTATCTTTTCTGGACTGAAGTATGCACTCTCCCCACTAAATGAACTGCTGATATACTGAAAAACACACACACCGGGTCCGTATAACTCAAGAGCCATTTAAAACAATACACCCTGATAGAAAGAAAAACAAAGACATTAAAAAAACCCTCTAAACCAACAGTTTTATTAGACTATAATACAGACTTAAAAAGTGCAAGAGAAACAACAACATGCATACCAGTGTGACCGCTTAGAGCATGCAGGCCTTGTCCTCGCTGACAATCTGTTGTGTAAATATTACAGTCCCCTGCTCCGGCACTTATTAAAATAGCACCACCGCTCTCTGGGCCTTCCATAAAAGCCAGGTCTCTGATTGTCCCATCGTGCATGCTGAACTCCAAATCTGGCCCTAAAATAATTTCAAAGTCAAGGAACAAAATGAAACATACTTTGTTTATCACTTAGCCTTGCAATCTTTAAAATGGCTACAGTAATAGCACAGAATATTTTAAGAAAGGGCAGATACTCTATCAAGCATATATTGCCCACTTCCCATAGAATACACTATTCCAGTTACTAGAATTAAAATAACATGTCTGAGTTTTATTTCTGTTGAGTGTTGCCTGAGCTTCCTACAGTTCCTAAAACCTTGCAAAAGGAATGTGGACCATCTCCACAGCAAATTCCAGCCAAGGTCTATAATAAACAGTTATTTCTTTTTGTAAACTATGGTAAATAAAAAAGTTTCCTCTGCCAGAACAGCAGGACGATGCGAGAATATTTCATCACATGCGAGAAGGCATTTTAAGTTCAAAACAAAGAAGACCCCTATTCAGTGTATTGATTAGGAGGGTTGGGCATCAAAAATAGTATTTGCTGGGAAAGAAGTTGTAAACTTCTGAGAAGGTGAAGAACTAGGCAAAAAAAAAAAGGGAACTGGAAATAAATTCCTACTGACAGTCAAGAACACCTGTTTTTTTATTATATCTGAAAAAAAAATTACCAAAGACAGCACAACATCAGAAAGTCTTGCAAAACAAAACCAAAATGCAAATAAACTCAACTCAATCAAAACCCAAACGATAACCCCAGCCCTTCAAGTAGCTCTCCGTGGTACAAAGACTACAGGGATGGTGAAAGAAAAGAGACTAAGCTAACCAAAGTATTAGATCAAAATAACAAAACCTGTTAACTACACAAGGTAATTCAAACAGTTTTGTCAAATATTGGACAAATAAAGTCTTTAAACTAAATACACAAACACTACCTGTTGCATTACAAGTTTCTGCATTAAAAGGCAGTACTTTCACATATTTATCATTGGAACCAGTTGCTAACAGCTGTCCACAGGGACTCCAGGCTACACAGTAGATTGATCCTTTATGATGCTTGTTCCTTTTGAAGCGAACTACAGGTTGTTTAGGAGTATTATAAGCACTGGGAAAAAAAAAAAAAGAAAAATATCCAATTCCCTTTTACTTGTAAGGAAAACAATGTATTCTAAAATGAAAATACTGCTTTTCTATTATTTTAGGCAACATAAATTACATATAACTGTTTGAAGCAAAACATGCATGTGTTATTTAAGACAAAACAAAACAATTTTCTCCATCCAATTTTCTCAGTTTTTCCGCATCTTCCTATTGTATTTGTGATCAGACAGGCAATCTTACACAGTCCCTTCATCTACAAATGGTTGATAGAGGTAAAACATAGCAATTAATAGTAACAGAATGAAACCTTATCCCCAGAGACCTAAATAGGTGTTATTTTTCTCTACAACCTTCATGCTTTAACATTTTGATCCTGTGGCCACTTTTGAATGGGCTTGACTTCAGTTAAGCACCAGTAGGACAAGAAAGCTTGTAAGGTACATGCTGTATATGGCAGCACCCAGCACAGCTGGAGTCTGGGACTGGGACTAAGCTACTGGGCTGCATATGGGAAAAGCCTTTTCTGAGAGAAGAAAGCAGAAGCTTGTGTAATCTGCACACCTTCCAGTTTCCCACCCAACAGACATAATCCCCAGTTGGGGACTGTGCTTGGTATGACAGCGTAATTGTATGACTGGGCTCCATATCCTTGAGTTTGGGGCCATTGCTGTGCCTAGCAGGACTGTAACAAAAACTGAGGTTTGCTGTTTTATCCAGAAAGTTGCCTGTGCTATCTTGCTGTCAGAATGAGTGGGACTTATCAAGCACTTAAAGGGGTTAAAGAATCAAGAAAAATGCATGTGTATTAACCCCACCTGGGAAGACAAAAAATGCCACCCTAAGTCAAGTACTGCCTCCTCAGTGGCCATTAAATAAGTATCAAAAATAAACAATAAAAGAAAAAAACCGATGCTCATTATTATGAGCTTTGCATTGTACTTTATTTGCTGAATAACTTGACTCTCAGCTTCACTCATCTACTAGAAAAAACAAATACAGCAGCCTGTGGAAGAACCTTAGAATGGGCTGGGTTGGAAAGGATTTTAAAGAACATCCAGTTCCAACCTTCCTGCTGTGGGTACACCACTTCCCACTGGAAAGACAGACCATTCACTATTATGTGTTAATACATTCTCAATTCTGAAACCAGATCAGCTTCACACATGGCTGAAAAAAGGCACAGTCTCACTGATGTGTATTTTTCCTATTTTAACTGATTATTTCCTACATAATTTTAAGCACTTGACTGCTTCCTGTTAAGTACTGCCTTATCCACCACCATCACGATGCACTCCAGGAATGTCAATAATAGAAATTCAACAAAATAAACGGCTACTGAAAAATCCAGAAACCATATTACAGATACTTGAACAGAAGAGAAGAGGCACAGAGAAAAAACAGAAGACACATCTATGTTTGTCTAAAAGCTTTTGCTATAAACACAGCTTTAGTAAAGCGCACTAAAATAAACCTACATGGAAGCTAATGTTACTTTGTTGCCAGAGAGGAAATCCATGACAGATTAGCCTAAAACAGGATCACCATTCAACACGCGTTATAGAGCTTCCTAAATGGCCTAAGATGGCACTCAGTTTGGATTCACAGCATTTGTTAAGACGTGGAGGCAGCAGCTGAGCATCAGGGACTTCGTCGGGTTATGGAAGCACCTGCCCAGCACAGACCACAGGCTGCCAGTCAGCTGCCTGGGAGCACTCGGATTATTTAGGCAGCATCTAGAGGACTCTAATGCCTGTCAGTGTTAAATATCAAAAGTGAAAAAAACAATACCTAATATTATACCTTTAGAAAAAAGAAATAAAACCCCACAAACCCACCCTGCCCTGAATCATACATGGGTTTGAAGGACAATTTTAAAGACATTTAAAAAAAGGCAAACAACAGAGCTTTGGTGTACAACGAACAACTGCTGTTTACCGGATATGCTGCACAACTACAGCTTTCTGAAACCCACCAAAAACTCTGAAAGTGTGCCTGGACTCAGGTTGTTACCAACACCAGAATAGCTTTACAATACTGTAATCTCTCTGATGACTCGTAAATCCCATGATGAAATGCTTTTGACAGACTAAGCACAACTTAAAAAAAGTAATAATAAGAAGTACAAGTTCAGAATTAAGGAAATCTCAGTATCCCTTTCCTATCCAGATGCACTATGTCACTTACGTCAGATTGTGCTTCGTAAGTGGAGACTAAGGCTGCAGAGCCAATATAACCTTTGCAAACGGTTAGAATAACAAGCTGTGTGGGAGCAGAGTCAGTCAATAAGAAGGGGCTGTTTCACTGAAGATGTTTTGCACTGTTGACCAATCAAGAGGAGGATTTCTAGGCTTCACAGCCAGCGAAGTCAGCTTGCATGCAGTACCAAAAAGACAACCTCTTCTTTTTTTGGTTCATACATTGCCAGTAAATATTTGGAATTAAACTTCAACGGCTACCTTAGTGATGATATTTAAGGAGGAAAAGGGGGGGAAAAGCCCAACCAGACTACTTTTTTTAACACTCTGGAAGCCTCAATAGGAGTCCTAAGCTAAGTAGGTGCCCCATGTAAAGTCACTGTGCAAGCCTGTAGCCCCTCCTGAAATTGTGACATTTTAGATGCCTGTGTTTCCAAGCAAAAAAATATAACTGAAGCAGAGACAAAGAGATAGTTATTGAGATGGCAATACTTCTTTCCAAGTGAAAGAAAATATTTTTGCTCCTCCTATTAAAAAAAAAAAACGTGTGATAAAGAAAAGCCTTGGTGCACAGTAAACCACAAACATTGCTGTCCCCATCAAGAAACCAAAGTATCAGGATAAAATGTCTATAACAACAAAGGGCCAGTAGACACACTCTGGTAAATTTTGCTGTAAATACTGGAGCAGGTACTGCTTTCTCTGCTGTTCAGTCTGTCCCCTACTCCTGCCAGAAATTGCATCTTGTGAAGCCCAACTTGTGCTGGTTTGGGAAGCGACACTTGCCTTCTCCCACTTGTACAGCTGGAATACCAAAACCAGAAGCTATCACAGTAAACACAGAAAAGCCCACCTGCTGAGACAAAAATACTTTTACAAGAAAAGATGTGGTATTGTGGCAACGCATGGTGCCAGTAATGAAGAGAGAAACATAGCCCACAGATAAACAAATTCTTCAGCAAATCTTCTGATTTTTGCTTGGCAGTCCAGGTTTTTAAGGAAAGCATTGCACTATTTATGAAAACAAAATACAGTTATGAAATACACATATACCAGTAGCTACAGAAGAAGAGTGCTACAATACAGAAAAAGAAATTACAAGCTTTCTTACCTTAAGTCAATTACTTCTGGATAGGCACACACTCTCAGTGTTTTGGAGTTGGAGCCAACAGCATATAAACTCCCACTGGGATGAAAGGCTACAGCTCTGACAGCTTGTGTGTCTTCTAGAGTATTAATACAAATGAACTGCTTTTTTGATTTGTCATCCTGTGTAGAAGGAGAACAGTCAAATTAAGTTCTCCAGCATAAAACTGGATGTTTACAAGCTGACATGACTTTCTCAGAATAATGTATAACTACCATACCACAGTATTAATAAGCAGTCACACCAGGCAAAACTGTTCAAATTACAGATTCATAAAATGATGTCTAATCTAGGTCAAGGAAAAGCATACTTCATTAAGTTGCTTTCTTCAACTCAACTCATACAGCTAACATCAGATTAACATTGCTTACACACCCTTCAGGCTTCCAACAGCTTCTGAACAGCCCATCTCAAGAGCATGATATTACAGCTGACTTCAATGTAAACATATTTGATCTGTGCAAGGGGAGCACTGCTGCATTTTTAATGAAGACAGTCCAACTGATAAACACAGTTTGTAAAACAAAAAATATCAAAAATAAGAACCAGCTTTTCACCCTGCAGATAGTTATTAAATTATGCTAAGATTTATTATATCCAGACAATTTCATTACCATCTTTCTAAAGTTTTGATTTTTATTTATCTGATGCAGAAACTTTGGGACATACTTTATTGCAAAGTTATCTCCCTGAAGTCAGACCATACTGACTGGAGTCCAACAATTAAAAGTTTCAACCAGGAAAAGACAAAACAATGGCTGTTAAAGATGTCCCACTGGAACCTCTGTTGTACGAGGAGAAGCTGAGAGCTGGACTGTTCAGCCACAAGATCAGAAGGGCTTTTCAGGGGGTGTGTGCATTTCATTCTCAGTGTATACAAATACCTGACAGAAGCAATAAAGACAACTGAGCAAAACTCCTACCAGTGGTACCCAGTGAAAGGACAAGAGGCAGTGGACATGAATTGAAATACAGGAAGTCCCATTAAAATATTTTTGTTGTTTTAAGAACAATGTGAGGGTGGTCAGACATAGGAACAGGTTGACCACAGAGGTTGTGGTCTCCATCCTTGCAGACACTCAAATCACCCCACTGGACCCAGCACAAAGCAACTTGCTCTCACTGACTCTTCTTTGAGGAGGGTTTGAGCTCAGTCTCCAGATGTCCCTTCCATTTCAATGGTTCTATGATTCTTTAGGTACTGTACCAACCAAACCTCATTTCTAAGTGTTTATTAACAATAACAGGATGTCACATACTCAGGATTAAATACTGAATCTTGTGAAAACAAACTGTAAAGCACAATAAGAAAATTCACCTCATCTCCTCTTGTCCTAGTTGAATTCCCTGAAGAATCTTCCAGCTGCGGCTGAGGGACAGCGTGTTCTGATACACTGGTACGATTTTGCGAAGAGTTGCAATTCACAAGACATTAAAAAACAAGAGCAGGGACAGATTTGTTAAATAAGTATTTTTCAGACTAACAGTTTCAGTCATTCTCATGACTGACTACTTAATGTGGTCAAGTGTTATGCATGTCTGATTCTTTATCATTAAACTATTGTTTTACAAGGGGTTGCTGTTTCTGCAGCAACTCCAGGCAGTGAACAAGTGGATGGAAGTTAAAAATATTTGGTTTCATTCCATAATATACACATGTATACACAACCATAGAGAAATAGTTATTGTTTTCAGGTTAGCATTATATTTAGTTAACAGAAGAAACCCAGTTCCCATTCTGCCCTGCATCTTTCTTAACTTACTTTCTATTTCATAAAAAAGCTTTCAGAAAGTTAACAGAACACAAAATAAGCAAGACCTATACATATGAGATGGAATAAAAAGTCTGATATTAAAAATATGCATAAAATGTAAACCATAACAACCACAATTTTTCATGTGTGCTGTCAAAAAAAAGAAAAAGAAAATTTATAATGCCTGTGAAGTTATACAGAAAACACTGACAATGAGCTAAATAATCCGAGTTGGCTAAAAATAAATACAAGCAGCTCCTCCCCTAGTACTATCAGGACATCCCTAATTCTGGACTGTCTCACACAACTTACGTTTGATTCCCCTGGATAGGTGACTCTTCAGGAAAGGGTATCTGATTAGCTGATCCACGCTTTCGAGGAGTGCTTGTACTAACATTCTGGCTATCAGCTGTTATCCTCTGACTGCCGTCTGAGGGTGGTGCTGGATTGGTAGATACGTTCCCTTTGCTCCCATTACATTGCTGGCTGAGTGTCTGTACATCATTTCCAAGACTGTCCATACCTATATTTAATTCTCCCAGCTTCTGAATAGATCTAATAAAAAACAAAAGAGACCAAACCAAGTTGTTATGAGAGCTTGAAGACGGACTGAAATGGGCGGAGGCAGAAGCAACAAAACCTCCCAACCTGTTGAGAAACTGTTCAGTAAGATTCTGTTGCTGGTCAGCTCCATCTTCCTGATTCACACCTCCTTCCAACAACATTTGCTGGTATAACTGTCGTTGTTGCTCTTTCTGTTCTAAGTGTTGCTGGTAACGTAGTCTTTGTCTGTAATATTCCTGGAACTGCTCTGTTGAATCACGAAGCTAGAAACAAAAAGAATGCCTCATGAAGAAAAATA
Source organism: Coccyzus lansbergi (assembly GCA_033558105.1). Taxonomy (NCBI): domain Eukaryota; kingdom Metazoa; phylum Chordata; class Aves; order Cuculiformes; family Coccyzidae; genus Coccyzus; species Coccyzus lansbergi. Next base: position 110,872 of record JAUMJK010000732.1, on the reverse strand, counting down.
ACTATTTAATTGCAGTATTTAACCTGAACGTTCATTTTCTGGTTCATTATTTCAATAGAGGCATCAAAAGGTCAGCAGATTCTCCTAAGAAGAAATACTTCCATTCTTCCCTCGAGCCAGATATAGTTCACGTATTAAAAAAAGGAAATCACTGCCAGTCCGTGTTGAAGTAGTCCTGCCAAAATTCAGGAGACACCTCCTTCCTACAAAACTTACAAACTATTACTTAAGATCAAAACAAATAGGTGTCTGAAAACTGTAACTAAAAATCAGTAAACAATGTAAACTACGTTCCAAATTCCAAGTCCTATATTCACTACAAATCTAGTATTTTCTGCCACATTGATGCCTCCCTGCTGGCCTGCAGAGCAAATTTAACTCCCAGCAGCCAACTTTGGTCTATCCAAGTGTAACATCTTACCTTTGAAACCAGTGCCTTGTCCTAACTTTAAAATTCATTAGTTCCTGGACCAAACACACATAATTGAGCTTCCTTTCTCAGTCTCTTGCCTTTCGCATACTATTTTTAGCTCCCCAGGACTCACTGCCTTCTGCATTCCTCAATCCTGACTCTCTCTGTGCCACTAGTTCCAAACACTACCATCATAAAACAAGTTGACAACAACTTAAAAGTGAACAAACAAAAATGCCCTACAAAACACCAAAGCACTTTAGTTGAGAGCCAAAATAACAGCACTGAAGTGCAAAGCATTTTCTAAAGAAAACCCCTGGACTGTATATGCATTGACAAGTAGGAAAAAAAAAAAACAGTAAAAGAATAAATATTCTGATGAGGGTTTTTCAATCTGTTTTCAAAAGTGACATCTTTGTCATCTAATGATTGTAATCTATATAAGGACATCCTGAGAAATTTGCATTAATTCAGACAATTCATGCAGAGGATCCTTCTTTGTAACTATGAGCCTTTGGAATTCTTCTAAACAAAAATACTTCCCTTACGATATTTTATTCTCTGACACAATTTTTTTTGTTTATAATGTATTTTATAGTTCTGTTGTATTTGGAGTAAGTTTAAGAGCCTTGGTTTCCCCGAGATGAACATCTGCAATTTAGAAACTCTGAATTGACCTTCAGAAGTCTAGAAAGCATTCATTCTCTGTATTTCAAATACATCAACTATTCCTCAGTCACTGGCTTATAATCCTTATAAGCAAAAGGTATATTCTCCTCTATATTTCTTTCCATGACTGATACTTGTTTGTTGCAATTGGATTCAATCCAATCAAAGACATAAGGAGGATTTTTTTTTATGATGAGAATGATGAAGCACTGGCCCAGATTGCCCAGGGAAGCTGTGGCTGCCCCATCCCTGGAGGTGTTCAAGGCCAGGTCAGATGGGCCTTGAGCAGCCTGAGCTAGTGGGAGGTGTCCCTGTCCATGGAGGGGGGTTGGAGCTGGGTGATTGTTAATGTTCCTTCCAACCCAAAATATTCTATGATCCTTTAGTTCTGTGTCATTATTACCCAAACTAACACTGAAAACTAAAATATATTGCCCAGATACTCTGTTCTATAAACTCTGGATCCCAAGTCAGTCCCTCCAGGAACAATGCAAAAAAAAAAGCTATGAAAAGAAATGTAAATTCATTTCTTACTCCACAGGCAAACACAAATACCACTATAATGTGAAAACCAAAACAAGGTAAAATTGTACTAAGTGATTTTTTTCTACTTTTGTATAATAGCCTGGCCAACATCTTCACCCACAGCACAGCATCTCCTGTCTTCATTCTCTCCTATAAATTCCATGCCCAGTTTTTTGCCTTTCAAATCCTGTTCTGTTGTAAGCCTAGAGAAGCTCTTTACTCCCTCTCATTATTCCCAATGCACATACACGACACTTGCAGCACAGAAGTCACTCAGCAAAATCCTAGAGGGCAGCAAAGTCCTCAAGTCTGGAGGACTCAATCTTCCACTAGGCCTCACTGTCCTATTCAAGCCTACAAGAAAACAGGCCTTTCAAAACCAGACTGGTTTTCACCGTATCACCATATAGGTGTCATAAACCAAGACAAAGTTTACTTAAGGAAATCAAACTGGAGTCTGCAAACAAAACAGACCACATACTCAAACGTGTTCATCATTACTGAATTGACACACAGGTATTTAAAACTGTAGAATAAGTTTCCTACTGAACTATTATTTCACTTTCTTAATGTTAAGGGGGAAAAAAAAGAAAAAAGGGATAGCTAAAGTGCAAGTCTTCAAAGATGAATCAAAAATAAGACACTGCTATTGGATTCTGAATAGTAAACACAGATTTACTAGGGCATTTTCCAATTTTACTTTGTGTTCTAGACAGAAAAGGGTCTAGAATGACCTATGAAACTAGGTGTTAGCATCAAAAATTGCAGGCTGCATAGGAGATTCCTTGCTAAAACACTAAGGATCCTTAAGCATTGTTTAATTTAACACTGCTGACTTGGAGTGCTGCAAAATCCCTCTCTTTTTATGTTTTGTAAATGCACACAGTTTAGCAACACTGCTGATGCAAGAAGGCATGCTCATCAGCTGCATTACTGACTCAAATGACAGCAGAACTTTGTACAATGGGAAAAAAATTAGTTTATCCAACAGGATGTAACAGCTATTTTCACTATAGTAAAAAAAACATTGAAAGCAACCCATTGTCATGCATGAAGTTCCCAATGCAAAAGCAAATCATTATGAAGTGATCAGAATACAGCTCAAAGGGCCTCATTATTTTTACACAACCAAGCACTACCTCATTTTTCTCTTGTTTGGCTGATCCTTGACTTTGCGCTCCATTAACTGGTTCATTTTCTGATGTCGAACTCTGGCACAAAGTCTCACTGTTGATGGGATGTTGTGTCTCCACAGGAGTATCGCTTCTTGTAGCAACACAGAAAAGAGAGGTTTAATTGAGAAAAACTAAGAGTAGACAATACCCTGTTAGTAAAGAAAAATAACATTCTAGAATAAATTCTGGTAACACAACTATGCAAACTACTCAAGTCACAAAAAATTGAAGATATTGCTTCGAAGAAAAAAAATGCCACTTGCAATGAGTTACACTAAATAAAATAAACCCCCAACAAAAAACAAAGCACAGCTACTCAAGAATGCTTTGCGCCCACATTTTCCAAAAAGTCAAAGGATACCCAGCCTCTGTATTTTCTATCCCTGCACCCGAATTACATACCCCTTAACTAATAAGTTTGATTCCCATCTTCAGATTTGTTAATCTACAAAGTCCCCTTTACTCAGGCCAAAGCTCTTTAAGAGGGTATTTTGAACTCCAAGTATAATAAAAGTAACTTCACTAAAAGACAAATAATTGCTTGCTGAATACAACTTCTGAAAGAAATACCACATTCCTGTCGCATGCGAAAGGAAGCTAAACCCAGATCTACATAAAACCCAGCTTCTTCTACAGGTCTTATGAGGAATGCTGAGAGTGCTGCGGTTGTTTAACCTGGAGAAGAGGAGGCTGAGAGGAGACCTCATTGCTCTCTATAACTACCTGAACGGAGGTTGTATAGAGGAGGGGGCTGGCCTCTTCTCCCAAGTGACAGGGGACAGGATAAGAGGGAATAGCCTCAAGCTCCAGCAGGGAAGATTTAGGCTAGAAATTAGGAGGATGTTTTTCCCCAGAAAGGGTCACTGGGCACTGGAACAGGCTGCCCAGGGAGGTGGTTGATTCACCTTCCCTGGAGGTGTTTAAGGCACGGGTGAACAAGGTCCTGAGGAGCATGGTTTAGTGTTTGATGAGAATGGTTGGACTCGATGATCTGGTAGGTCTCTTCCAACCTGGTTGTTCTATGATTCTATGATTCTCAGCTTCCACCCTTGCAAATGTTCCCTTTCAAACTGAACACTTCATCTGAAATTGGAATTTTCTTGAAATTTTTTTTAAACTTATGGATCTGTCCTCTTCACTTAATTCTAACCTTCAATGGATGCAGTAATTAATGAAAACAACATGTTAAGTTCTGTTGGCTTCACTTAACATACAAATGCCTACACAAAGGAAAACAACTGCAGCAATTTACTACTTTATTTGGCCCACCAAGGTAGCTCTACTTGTGCAGAATTGTCCCAGTAAACTGAAAAAGGAAATGAACACTTGAGAATCAGTTTTAACATTAGTCCCTGGGCTACACGCACAAATGTTAAGGTTTGTAAGATGAATAAAATTAGAGGATTCACAATTCATTCACATCTTCAGGAGATAAATTTCTTAAAAATGCATCTCAAGTAGTACTTTAAGAGTTGAGATAACTACAAACACTCCAGTAGTGAAGTGGCTGGTATCATTTTAGAATCCAACAAAACAGCTCTTTTCCAGATAAGCATTAAGAGAATGCATTAAGACATACATTAGAGCAAAAGCTTTGATTATTACTGGTGAACTGACATCAGTTTCCTTTCCATTCAGCTTAGTTACAGCTGGTCTTTATCTTAAGACAAGATACAGAAAATTGCTGTAAAGCAAATCTAATAAGACAATGGCACCAACTGCGGCCAGGATTGAACACCACAACTCTAGAAATATCATATGCTAGCCAGTGCACCCAAGTGCTAGCTACCCACCTGGTTCTCCAAGGCCAAAAATGCTGGCAGCTACTTTCTAGAGAGGCATAGCTACATTTAGAGAGGGCCAGAACTACTGGGTAAAATAAAGGCCAAGCAAAAACATGATGATGCTCTTAACTGACAAGTATCATTTCTCCTTGCTACTGGGACTTTTTTCTCAGAAGATAAAACCCACAGTTTTGATGCAGCTTTAGGTCTTATGGAAGGAGAGAAGCCATTTTACAGCCTACACTGCATTAAAAATAGTTATCAACAGCATAGCAGCACTATCATAACCCATCTATCTTCAAGTCCAATATTAAAAAAACCCAGCATGTTTATCAGCCTTATTCAGATTCAGTTTGGAAAACGGCGAGTGAATACTTAACCCGAATATTTGTTGTTAAGAGACTGAGGAATGTCATAAGGATGGCAGGCAGTAATTTCCATCAGCTTCACTGGGACTATTTCTATATGTAAGCTTTTGAAGTACACTTAAATCATTTACAGTGTCAGAACCAAAATTTACAGGCACTTGAGGACAGAACACAATGGGGTAAGAAGGCAGAGTTACAACTATTCCAAAGCCTTCATTTATTTATCTGGAATGAAAGAATTCAGTAATACTGGACATATATCTTAGCTAGACTTCCTTACATGATCAGAGGGTATTTGAACTCCATGCTAGGATTTCAACTTTAAGAAAGTCCAGATTGAATCCATAAGGCTCAAGTCCAAATATGAAAATTTACTTTGATCATAAAAGTGTGAGGAAGAAAATTCCTTGTATGCAGAGTTTTAATTACAGCAGAATTTAAACAATCTCATTATGTTTCCATGTCATAATTATTTTCAAAGTTAAGGTGTAGGTAAGAACTCTTAAGTAAGATTAAGTGCTGCTTAAGCCAAAGGGAAAATAAAGCTACAGTTGCACTTACCGCTCTGGTGACTCTTCAAAAATGCTGTGACACTCTGTGTTCTCAAGCATGAGACTTCGGCTGAGGTTCTGTACTCCTGGGTAATGGAAGTTAGCAAAGGAGTGTGACATCGGAGAAGTTTTGGTCCCAAGGTCTGTGACTCGCTTATCGTGATTTGTTAATCCACACGACAGCCCATCTAAGGCAGGGTTTAAGGAGCGGGTCATGTAAGCATCTGCTGACTGAGGCCGTCTCATCGGGGACGATGGGTAAGGAGAAAGTTTGCTGATAAGAGGTGTCAAAAGATCTGCATATGCAGCTTTTGTAGGCTTGAGGAGTTTATCAACATGAATATTAAGCATCTTTTGTTCAAAAGCACATGAGAAAACAGTAGCTGGCAGATTCTGCAGCCATGATAATAAACTAAGGTCCAAGTCATCACACCCATTACCACACAAGAGATCAATGCCCAGCAATACTTCACTTTCTGTGATTTCTTCTCCTGTTGCTTTACTCTGACAGAATTCCACACAACATTCATAAAGCAATCCCTTCATTACAAGCTGAAATAAACGATTGTTACTTGCTTTGAAGCCAGCCTCACTCAGTTTCCTATCAGCAGGAATAAACTCTGCCACCATGACACAGGCCTCTTCGAAGCAGTGAACCCGAGCAGTGCTGGGATTCCAGTCCTTGAATTCGGCATGGTTGGTCAACCGAGGCAGCGTCAACAGCAAGCAGAGTTTACTGTAATCTTCCTTCGAGGGACAGTATTCTTCCAGCGCGTGTAGGCACTGCACAGCCTCACGCATTGTGAACTCCAGCTACAGAAATAAGAACATTAACAGAGTGGTTTGCAGTACACTTTTCTACAAGAACAGTTAGTTGAAGAAAACCAGGCTGAAGCAGAATCTTTCTGCTACCACTCCTTTATTGCTATTAGTGCTTATATTAACTAAAACAGGATACAATATATGTAGTCTCAAATTGCTGATGGAGATGTACTTGCAAGAGAGCCAGCCTTCTGGGTGCTTTGACTTCCTGCAATCCTCCCTCCCCGCCTCCTACAGACCTATGGAACTTTTTCATGTTGCTGCAGGTTTGATAGGCTTAAAATTTTAAATCCGTAGCTGAACAGCATCAAATCTACTGCAGCACAGAAGGTTACTTATGTTCTCAAAGTCAACTGATTTTTTCCCCTTTTTTTGTGTGAGAGAACAGCTATTGGTATAAGTGATAAAAGGCTTGTAGATTTTTCTAGATTCCAGCGATTAGCAACTTTGAGTTGGCTTTTACATCGAGATCTTTTGTTGTTCAATCAAAAATGTTAGAAAAGATCAAAAAGGTCTCAGAAGATAAGACCTCTGAATGAATAGAGGGCTTTAGTACAAAGCCTGTAGGGAGCTAAAAGCCAAGAACCACATTAAATACATGTAACTTGCTATTTTTAGTTAAAGATGAAAAAATTCTAAAAGAATCCTGCTTGCCCATGTTAGCTAGTACCTGCTCAGTAGAGCAGCCTTTTTCCCACAGCACGCCAACACATTTGGTAACATTCAAAATAAAAATAAAATAAAATAAAAGGGTATAAATAACATTTTCTGTTTCTCTACCACTATCTAGTAACAATAGATTGAGTGATTAGGGGAATAGCACAGCTTCTGTTCACAACTACAAATACAGACTAACTTACAGCTTTCTCTACACTGTCAAAAGAAGACCCTGCAATATAATGTACGTGTAATGGAACAGAAATAAAACCAGTCCCATTTTAAAAACAAAATTAACTGTCTTAGAACTACTAGCATTCTTAATTTTTCATTTCCTAATATTTTTGTGGTAGAAATTCAGTATTTCTTTATTGTTAACATAAATGAAAAACTGTAATTTCACAATCCACACACTTTCTCTGCCAGCTTGAGTTCATGTCTCTTTCTATACTGAAAAACTAAGCTCACAATACCTGCTTTTCACAGATTTAACTGAATCAGACCTTTGTGTACATTTCTATTCCCTCCAAAGAAACAACTACGTCCTTTCTTCTCTAAAAGCAACAGAGATTAAGATTAATCCAAAATGGAATCTTTGACCTGGTCCTGATTATGACAATACCTTTCCGTGATTCCAAGACTTGCTTCAGAGCAGGTTTGGCAGGGGCGGAAAGCACAACGGTGTAACATCTGAGGATCAGGACTACAAACACAGCAAACTGTCACTGATCTATGCTACTACTTGACCATTTCTACATTGTTTATGAAACTGTTCAGAAAAAAGCTAAAATGTGTATGTTGGGTGCTGGGAGCTTCCACACTGCCTTTAATCCAAATATCTAAAGAGAAATCTTGACAACAACAGAAATTCCCCAAACAGAGACAACTCTTACATGCTGAGGCTCATCTTCTGCTGACATTGCATTGTTTACACACAAGGCTTCCAAGAACTTCTGCTTCATTATAATGTAACGAAATCTGCAGGTGAGAAATGAAACACCATACGTGTTGATCCAGTAGCTAAACATTCTTTTAGAGACACACAGGATATTTCACAGATAATTTGAGTCAGGCATAGAAATCACAATGACAAGGAATTGACCTCAAATTTTAACAAATTATTTTTTACACAGGAAATGGTTTTTTTTCAATTGTTGCTTTCAGAAACACTACTTTAAAATATCAGAAGGTTAATAAGTATATCAATCATACTCATTTCTCAAAGAGAAATATGACAGAGCAGCTAACTATAAAAAGACAGTACAATATGTACTCTGTTCCTAAACTGTATGACAAATGAACATATTTTCTGTATGCATATTTTTTGTACCTTAAGTTAAAAACCACATGCACACACTTCATGAAGTGCATATACATTAGAAAAAAACCCCAAAAACTAAGGTGAAAAACTTAGAAATACTGCTTTAATACACAATTGAATTCATGTGTTATCCACAACTAAAAAACCTGAATTCTGACATACAGTCTACTTTACCTTTTCTTGTCGAATTTTTCCATACATTCAAGAGGCTGAATAAACTGAAGCACCTCATCCCACTGACCATCAAGAATCAACTGCCTAGAAAAACAGATGAGCACACTTTTCACTGGACAAGAACAACCTTCTTCCTTCTAAGTGAGCAGCTCATTTAAATACACAAGAATCATTCAAATACAACAGGTGACCAGCCTACTTTGAAAAGTTAATGCTTTGCACAGATGCCAAGATGACTGTCTAATGTGACTGATAATAAGAGCAAAATCCAAGTCCTTTCTTTGATATTTTGCAAAAATTACTTCATCCAAGAAGGACTAAGATTTATTACTTTTAAAAAAGCATCAAAAAGGACAAAATGGACCTGCCTCCTGCTTTATCTGTAATTCATACTTTAAAAAAAACCTTATTTCAAGAGTTCAAATAAACATATTAATTGATTCAATGAATACATTCTGAAGAATGAAAGTAAACTTAAAAAAAACCCAAAACGATGCTAAAAACATGGCATGCAACTACAGCAACTCCTCTAAATTATTTAGAGGGCAATACCAGGAAAGGTATATAACAACAACTTTCATGCCTTAAAGACAGCAAAGACCCCTTTCATATTATTACATGAATGATAAATCTAGACATTACTTTAAAATGCAGGTAGAATAGAATGTTGTCTAAATATTTTATTTTAGAAGTCTACACATTCAGTTCCACATGACATGGTAAGCAAACAACAGATCATTGCTGACAAGAGATGATCTCACTCTCCTGTTCTATTCCTGGTCATGTGTTTTCCCCAGCTTAACCTGCGCTGACACTGGCACTTGTTAAACTCCTTCCCATTTTAATTCATTAGCATGTCAGAAAATAATCAAGTTAAAATGAATGAGCAAGTAAACAAAAAAATCTAACTTTAAATCAATGCTGATAATGCACAGTGAGTTACTTCAGGTGGCTCATAAGAGGAGATAACTAAATTCTGAGCTGAACCCCACAGAATTAGGACCAGGAAGGAACAGAATGAGATCAGGACATAAGACCTCCTGTTCAGCAGGACAGGCTGCCCGCTGAATCGCAGTCCAACTGTATGTTTACAAATCTGTGGTATTGAAGCACCACAGAAAGAAGTCCTACCTTAGAAAAAGCATGTCATCTGAAAACAAGCCATTAATGACCCCACTTTCTTTCTCAAGTGCCAGCATACTGATATGAAGTCTCCTTGAGTTCAGAAAATCTAGTATTAGTTTAATTATTTCAGCTTCCTTAACATTCACCGTTTCTTCAGCTGTCATGATGGCGGCCTGAAAGGAAAAAGAACAGAGCATTTTAACTATGATCAATATCTTAATTTACTCTTTGTTAACAGACATAATACTGTAGCATCACCGAAATTACATAAAACAGGATTAGGAAACTGACTTTAAAAAGTAGATTATGAAGCCTCAAGTAAGGCCTAAAAAAGCATCTGCACCTTTTTTACTCCCGCCCTATGCAAATACAGGAGCCCAAATAAACAAATCTGCCAAGGAATCAATCTTCCTGCAGTGTGAAAGTGTTGTGGTTACCACCTCTGCAATATGTAAAATTTTCCTCTCTGAAATGCAAGCAGTGAAGTTCAAAGAGCGTAAAACAAGCCAGTCACTGTGTCATTATCTAGAGATCTTACACGTAAATCTCAATATTCCTAGCACACACAAAAAGCACAGCACACTAAATATACACTCTTCCCCTCTCAAGCATGACAATTAAGCCAGGGGGTTCCAGTCTTCCTTCATCAGGACACCCACTTCTGTCTCTGTGCTCATGAAGAATCTAAGCTGCCAGCACAAGGTGGCCTAAGTCCATTGGACTGCTGGCTGCCAGAGACACATTCACTCCTCGGCCTCCAGCTGTGTGTTCCCGGTTCTTCCCCAGTTCTCCTCACTTATCACTGGGTTTGTTTTTCCGCCAGCTCACGTGCTGAAGTGGCTGGATGGTCTCATGAGCTCTCCAGACAGCAGAAAGTAAAGGCGGGAAGATGCAGCTGGGGCAGAGGCAGGCCAAGGGCCAGGCTGCAAGTAGTCAGCTTATTTAAAGCTCCCATGGATGCAACGTCCAAGTTCCCTTGCAACACAATTCTTCCAAGGATATGAAAGTTGTAGCATTTACTTCACTTAAGAAACCTAAAATAAATTTTGCTTCTAGCTGTCTTGCACAGTTCCTTATGTCTGATTTAAAGTAGAAGTTGTGCAACATCACAAAACCGAAATACCTTAAAAATACTTTGCAGCTGCAGCTTCTAGATTGATCTGCTGAAAAATAACTGGAGATGTGAGAAGAAACCCTGTGAACTCTTCACAAAAAGACTACAAGGGTGCAGCTGCCCAAGAGATAAAATACATCTTAAACCCCACGTTACTGCAGAAAGGGGTGGGTCCCTCCTCTCACCCACCCCCCCACCGCTCAGCCACGCATCCCAGCCACTTCACAGCACCCACAACGGGGCAGCATGCTTAGCCAGACTGCAACTCTGATCAGGGCAGGAGCTCAACACTTATTCACCGCACAGACACAAGGAACTGACAGAGCTGTGCATTCTGGTGGTAGACAAGACTTAACCTCACTTAAATTGGTTATTAGAGTGCAACAAAGAAGAGAGAAGCAGCCAGTACCAATGATGGACCATTAACAGGAGGGAAGGTCCCCAGGAACAAGGGGAGACAGTAGAGTAACAGTGATCAGAAAAACGAATAAAGGGAGATGACCATACAGAACAAGCAACGATTGTCCACAGGAATAAGTTAAAGTCACCCCAGCAGTTCCCCCTTTTCATTCAAAAAGGGAAATAAAAATACTTAATTCCCTCGCACAACCATTTACTTATCAGAAATGCAGCAACTACAATGCTGAAAGACAACCATCTGCTGGTAACCAGGCTCCTCAGACAAGCTGAAGAGATGATGCAGCCTCCAGATAACTTGGTCTTGGAAAACCAGAGTTCATCAGCTAGTTTTCTACCTCACTTTAGGAAAGATTTACAGAAACTGGTAATAAGAACTAAAAGAACAAGTATCATGAGTTTGAACAATCCATATAAGACACAAAGAAATTAAATATTTAACTGGAGAAGAGGCAAAGAGAAATACGCCTGTGAAACTTCTGACTGCTCATCACAAACCAAAGCTGATGAATCTGAAGGGATACAAAATCAGGTTTGTGCTACATCACCTAAATCCTCACGTTTTCCATCTTCCTCATGGTTTTTGCCAAAACATTTGACTAGGAAAGCATTCGATTATAGCAGCACAGTTTATTTTGGAACAACAGAGACCTAATTGTGCCAGATGAAATGGCCTATTTTTTTTTAAACAGCTGTTTTCAATTCTCACTTTAGTCACAGAAGACTCCAAACACCAGTACTTTGATGGGTCCCATACAGGACACACCCAGAGACCAAGTGCCCACTAGCAGCTAGGAAGGTCAAAGAAAAAATAAAATCTGGCTTGCAGAAAGCTTTGCTGCAGAAAAGACAGCAGACACAAAAATCCAAAGCCAGAATTTGTAAGAAGATGTTTTTTCCATATGTATTAGCACTGTTTCAACTTCCCCTTCTGGAAACCAGGTATGGATTTTTGGTCCCAGAGAAAAACTAAACCCTGTCCTTATACACTAAGGGAAAAAAATATCAACACAAATGTAACCAGCAGTTTAAGTATTAACATCCTAATTCCCAATCTCACCTAAAGTATTTGCATTTATCTTTTAGTATGCTTTATGGCACTGGTGATTTTGCATCAATTTAATCTTCTAGCCAACAGATAAAGCAAATCTTCAGCAAAGTCATATTGAGACTCCTCATTAGAAAACTACTGAAATAATTCAGACCAAGACTCCCTTTGAAAAATGGAATGTTAGGTCCAGCTTCCTTTTCAATGGGATCAAGTCTAAACAGGAAGCCACCCAGCACAGCTTCAAGACTGTATCAAAATTAATTGTTTATATATTTTATTATTGGAAAACTGAGCATAATACTCGGCACTTTGCTTACAAGTCAACTACATTAAGATCTACTGCCTGCAAGAAGTTGTCTTCCATTTTCCACTGGATTTCTGAAAGAAGGTTCATCCTGAACATAAAACCTTTGCCAACTCTAACACTGAACTTCAACTGCTTTATTTATATTGCCCATATAAATTAGGATGAAGGATGATTTGATACCCTTTCATGTTTCATATGGGACTAGACACAACACTTTCAGGGTCCTGCTAGGAAAACATAATATTCAAACACAGCTTGGGTACTGAGCTTCTGAAGATTTGAAGTACAATGACAAGCTCACACACAAACAATATTATGATAATACCTAGTATGCACTTGCTGTCAGAACAACATTCCCACTGGGCAAATAGCTAGAAAAGAACAGTAAATCTGCTAGAGAAGATTTTTCACTTAATTGATGGGTTTTTCAGGCTGATGAGCTCAGACTCATCAGCCTTATGCTGTCAAAATAATAAGCAGCACTGTAATACTATTGAAAAATAATAAATATACATAAGCTTACTGATGTATTTCATGGGGTGGGGGGTGTTTCTGACATGCAGTGGTATGTGTATGTTTATGAATAAAAAAAAATAATTAAAAAGCAAAGAACAGCAGGGAAACTCAAGATTAGAGCTCAAGCTGCATCTTTGGTCCACCCCACTATACTGCTTTCTGCCAGCCCATATGGCACAGCACGTCACAATCTGATCAGCTCAAGCACTAATACTCAAGGATGACTGAAGCACAGCATTAGCTGTAGGTATAAACGAAAGTAAATGAGTCCTAGAGCTTAACATTTCAGGTACCTTCTATCAACCATTTTCTTTGCTACAGCCCTTTTATCCTACTCTTTCTTTTGAGGATGGCACTTTTCCACACCTATCCTCCTTTCTTCATTCTCCTGTCTCCTCCCTCTTGTCATCTCCCCTTAGTTCTGTATTTAAACTGGTTTTCCTCCTTATAAACCACATCAAGAAGGAAAAGCCACCAAATTCTTGCTGCATACCTAGAACATCTTTACACTGACGCTTCAATGGTCAAGGTGTCCTTTAAACAAGCTCTCTGGAACAGACTACCTACTAATTTTTCCAGGGAGAGGTTACCTTCTTGTTCTGTTCTTAGTCATGTTCTAAGAACACTGCAACAAGAATCGTCTCAGTGTTATGAGTGGAGAAAACAATTGTTAAAAAATATATATGAACACGCAGTTACCTGCATACAAATACACCATCTTAGGAATACAAGAACTTAAAGACTAGACTTCTTATACACTATAAGTGAATTTTAAATAGTCTTTAAGTTACCTCCCTTAGAAAAAAAATTTAATGGATATGCATTTACATGGCAGGAAGTCAGAATGTTTAATATTCTAGAAAACAGGTAAAAGAGTTACATTCCAAAATAAGACTATGCCCAGTTATTCATCACCTGAAAGAGATCACTCCCTAACAGCGCACAATACGCATTCACAAGACCAGGCAAGGCATACAAAGCCTCCAACTACTCAGAAATCATAGAATCATAGAACAACCAGGTTGGAAGGGACTCATCGGATCTTCTAGTCCAACCATTCCTATCAAACACTAAACGACGTCCTTCAAGACCTCATCCACTCGTGCCTTAAACACCTCCAGGGAAGGTGACTCAACCACCTCCCTGGGCAACCTATTCAATACAAGAAGGAAATACAGCTCGAATCCTAAGCGCCCTCCCGAGAGCCGGGGACACGCTCAAAGGCAGAGGCGATGCCTGTTCGCCGACTGCAGCTGCCCCGCGGAACGGCTACGGCACAGAAACCCTGACCCCGAAGGAGCGAGAGGCGTTTAAAGAGCCTCCCGCCTGGCATCCAGCGCCTGCCCCTTCCAAACCCGAGCCACGGCCACTCGCAGCGCCCCCCGGGCCTGCCCAGGCCCCGCTCCGCGCTGCAGGACCGGGCTGAGGGACGCGGCCAGGGCGCGGCAGCCCCCGCCGTCACCCCCGGTTGCCGCCTACTAAAGGGTTTATAGACCGGAGCCTACGGCCCAGCCCGGCTGCCACACCTCAAGGGGCCGAACGCCGCCGGAGAACCGCGGCCGCGGTTCTCCGGCGGCCTTCGGCCCCTTGAGGTGTGGCAGCCGGGACCCGGCGGAGCATCCACCCGCTGCCCCGACGCGGGAGGGGCGAGAACCCCAGCACGAACACGAGGGGCCGCGAAGGCCCGGCCTGCCCCCCCCCCCCCCCCCACCCCCTAGCCCCGCTCACCGCCGCTTCACCCACCTGCGGGCGCGCGGGAAGATGGCGGCGGGCGCGGGTCTCGCTCCGCTCGCCCAGGACGCGCCACCCGCCGCGGGGCCCGAGCCGGCGGCAGCGAGGGGCGCGAGGGGCGGGGCGGGGGCGCTTTGTTCGCGCCGGCGGGAGGGGCGCGAGGGAGGGGCGGGGCTAGGCGGAGGCTGCGCCCTCAGGAACACTCGTAACTCTCGCGTTCTCCAGAGTCACCTCTCCCTCTGTACTCAGCGCTGGTGAGGCCGCTCCTTGAATACTGTGTCCAGTTCTGGGCCCCTCACCACAAGAAGGATGTTGAGGCTCTGGAGCAAGTCCAGAGACGGGCGACAAGGCTGGCGAAGGGGCTGGAGAACAGAACCTATGAGGAGCGGCTGAGAGAGCTGGGGTTGTTTAGCCTGGAGAAGAGGAGGCTGAGAGGAGACCTCATTACTCTCTACAAGTACCTGAAAGGAGGTTCTAGAGAGGAGGGAGCTGGGCTCTTCTCCCAGGTGACAGGGGACAGGACAAGAGGGAATGGCCTCAAGCTCTGCCAGGGGAGATTTAGGCTGGACATTAGGAGGAAGTTTTTCACACAGAGGGTCATTGGGCATTGGAATAGGCTGCCCAGGGAGGTGGTTGATTCACCTTCCCTAGAGGTGTTTAAGGCACGGGTGGATGAGGTCTTGAGGGGCATGGTTTAGTGTTAGATAGGAAAGGTTGGACTAGAAGATCCAATGGGTCCCTTCCAACCTGGTTGTTCTATGATTCTATGATTCACGAGAAATCCCACTGTTTGTCAACAGTCCCGTCGTTCCCCTCAAATCCCATAATCCGCAAAAAATCACACGAGTCACCGAAAATCCCATCATTCCCTCCCAATTACTATAATTCTCCCAAAAGCACACGTCACCAAAAAATCACATCGTGCCCCCAAATCCCATATATCCCCGAAATCATGCAAGGCACCAAAAATCTCATTATTCTCCAAAATCACATTATTCCCTGAATCATAGAATCACTAGGTTGGAAGAGACCCATCAGATTGAGTCCAACCATTCCTATCAAACAATAAACCATGTCCCTCAGGACCTTGTCCACTCGTGCCTTAAACACCTCCAGGGAAGGTAAATCAACCACCTCCCTGGGCAGCCTATTCCAATGCCCAATGACCCTTTCTGTGAAAAACGTCCTCCTAATGTCTAGCCTAAATCTCCCCTGGTGGAGCTTGAGGCCATTCCCTCTTGTCCTGTCCCCTGTCATTTGGGAGAAGAGCCCAGCTCCCTCCTCTCCACAACCTCCTTTCAGGTAGTTGTAGAGAGTAATGAGGTCTCCTCTCAGCCTCCTCTTCTCCAGGCTAAACACCCCCAGCTCTCTCAGCCATTCCTCATAAGGCCTGTTCTCCAGCCCCTTCACCAGCTTTGTTGCTCTTCTCTGGACTTGCTCCAGAGCCTCAACATCCTTCTTGCAGTGAGGGGCCCAGAACTGAACACAGAACCCAAATGACCCAGCAGGACCCCATCCTCTCTGTGCTGCGCACTGGCTGGGGGTGGTAGGGCTGAGGAGGACTTGGGGGTGCGGTGGATGAGGAGCCAGACGTGAGCCTGCAATCATGGACCCAGAGAATTGTTTGGTTGGGACAAAGACCCTTGAGATCATGAAGTCCAACTGCAGCTGTTCTTACCTGAACCGTGTCCCCGAGCACCTCATCTGCTTGGTGTTACTGCACTGCCACTGATGGAGGCTCAGTCACTACCTGATGTATCATGTCCTTGGCTGCGTCAAAGGAAGTGTGGCTGGCTGGGCGAGGGAGGGGATGTTGACCCTCCACTCTGCTCGGGAGGAGCCACTCCTGCAGTCCCACGTCCAGCTCCGGAGCCCTCAGCGCAGGGGGGCAGGGACCTGTTGTCCAGAGCAGGACACAATGGTCAAAGGCTGGAGCACCTTTGCTGTGGAGAGAGGCTGAGAGCTCAGGCTTTCCAGCTTGGAGAGGACTCAGCTCCAAGGAGGCTTTATTGCAGCCTTTCAGTTCTTAAAGAAGGCTCTTAGGAAGACAGGGGAAATCTTTTTAGCAGGGTCTATAGCGGTAGGACAAGGGGTAACAGCTTTGGACTAGAAGAGGAGAGGTTTGGACTAGGTGTTAGGAAGAAATTTTTTTATGCTGAGCATGGTGGGACACTGTCCCAGGTTGTCCAGAGAGGTGGTGGATGCCCCATCCCTGGAAACATTCAAGGTCAGGCTGGATGGGGCAACCTGATTGAGTTGAAGTTGTCCCTGCTTGCTGCAGGGGATTGCACTGGATGACCTTCATGGTCCCTTCCAACACAGACCGTTCCATGATACTATGACTCTGGCACCTAAAAACAATCCCAGTGGAGGGTTCCTGAGCTCTCTCTGTGCTGAAACAGCCGAAGGGGAAGATACAGGAACCCCAAGACAAGGGACACCCTCCTGTGTGTGCAGCAGCACACCGGCAGCCCTGTCAACACAGACAGCAACCACATTCTGACAAAGGATGTAGAGAAGACCTGATCTTTTACATTTTCATTAATAGTGTGTGTGACACATACCAGTGATGCAGGGAAGGCTGTCAAGGGCTGGACTGAAGTTCAGATGGATTCTCCAATACGCTGATGGTCAAAAATGTCACAAAGGATCAGCTGAAGGACAGAGGGGGATCAAGGCACTATTTTCTCTCTCTTCTTTCTATAAAGGAACACAGAGAAGTGTCTGGAATGCTGTGCAGCAGGAGGTGCCACCTGGCTACCCGTCAGCGTCTCTGCCAGGGATGAGCAAGAAACGCATTGCTTGATGGTTCCTCCTGCGATGCTTAGGCCCTGGCACTGCATCTCTGCAAGAATGACGTGCATGTAACCCACCAAATCCGTCTGTTTACATGGAAAGCTGCCATTCATTGCTTGGTTGCCTTTGTGGGCACTGATTAACAGATAACATAATTCTAAAAATGAAAGAATTTCCCAGTACAAACAATAGGGACAATAAATCACAGAGAGTGTGGCAAAACAAGGTGGTTTTAATTCAGTTGTCTAAACAAGGCTGTATGTATGGCTTTGCTCAACAGACACTTAGATAAAAAAGCTTAAAAATTTGATCAACCTAAGAAACAATAGGTGAGCTCACATGTGTGTCTCAATTTAATCTCGGTTTCATGGCACTGTTGCTGTGGTTCACCTGTTGTTAGTACAATGGCTTCATTTTCAGTGTAGGTCTGGAGATCAAGGGGGGCAAGGGGTTTGGGATGAAAGAAAGGTAAAGTTTCTCCCTGGTTATAGACATGGAAGGGAAAGTGAATTCTGAATTTAAAATTCTCTTCCTGCTCCAAATTTCACAAGGAAGTGGCAAATATCTGTGGCCTAAAAAGGAGATTTTAAGAACCCCAATCTGTGCAGGCAGCATTATAGATGCAGCAGTATCAATGCAGCAGTATTGATGCACCTCCTCTGGAAGGCAATCGGACTACTCTTAAGAACTTGGAGAGAATACATAGCAGCATCCTATTGGAAAAGGGCAAATGGAAGACTGGTGTCTAGCTGTTCATAATATTTCACTCAGTTATTAAAAAAATGTCTTTAGGATGGTCTCAGTTTGCTTTGAGCTCTGTAGCCATAATTGCAGAGAAGTTAATTCCCATGAACAGCAAAAGCTGCTGGGTGTGGGTTTTCAAGAGCCTGAAAATCAGGATTAGTAGAGGAGGAGTTCTGCATTGCCTAGTGACAAGACAGGGCACTGCAGTCTGTTCTTGGAATGGTTCCAGAAAGAAAACAGTAATTGTATGACTGTTCTACTATTTTTTATCATTTATTACTTTTTTATTATTTCTTTTGTTGATGAAGGTGGCCACAGGCCTCGTCAGCAGGGATGGACACATCATAGAACTGTTCCCTAGTGCTGATCTTGCACAAGATCTGGCAGCAGAGTCCAGTAGCTCATGCAAAGCATCTTTGCAGTGTCATCATAAAAATGGACCAATGCCTTGATTTTTAGTGATTATAAAAGAATCACCCAACTCTCTACATTGTATATTATGATCTTGAAAAAAGTTGCAAAAAAAAATTCCTGTGTAAAACTTAACTTCTGGAAACAGTTTTCACTTATTTCCTGGCAAGTTTTCCAGAATGTTGGGGTGACAAATCAGCAAAATCCTTGCATAATTTGTAGAATTGTTTACGTCAGCATGACAGCTCCAGTTTCAGGTAGCTTAAACACAAAAAATACTGAGCCAAAGTATAATTTGGTTTCAGTTAATTTAAATAATTATAGGCTTGTGGAGCTTTGCCAGGTCTTGTAACACAGACACTTAGACCAATGGTGATGTAGAAAGGATAAGACAGAGCTGTCTTAATTGAAAGCTTCATGTTGTCTTTTAGATATTCTGCAAAGCTCCAATAACAGTGACATTCAAATGCCCATATGCATTGTTTGGTGTGTCTCTACAGAGCTCACACACCAGAAACTGGAAACTTAAACGCATCCTGTGTGAAAAAAATTCTTTCATTGTCTTGCTTTAGAAATTTGTCAAGGGATAGTGAATTACTTTCTCTAAGTATCTTGTGCATCAAGTTGTTTGTAACGTTCAATAAGAGTCTGAATAAGGTTTTAAATAACACTTGGCAGCGGAATGCTTAACTCTTTCCTACCGTGTCGTCCAGTCCCAGGTGCTGCTAGCTTTTCTGGTCAGAGTCAGCTCCAGCCATCAGTGTTATCCTTCAGTTCAGAAACTGGATAAAAGGCTTGTCAAGAAGCCCATCTCCCAAATAGTTTGTACTGAGCCGTTACACGTATGTTGCTTATTCCTTCCCTGCCTCTTATGAAGACCAGTATTACCAAGCGTAAAACAGACAAAGTAGCTCCTTCTCTTCCTTGCTAGAAGAACCCAGAGTAACTTCACTACCGTATATAACTCTTTGCTGTGGTTTCTAGACAAAGTGTATTGCTCTTCACATCTGTGTGGAAGCAAGTAACTCTGAAAATGTATTTGCTTTTATCTGTGCATTTGCATGTAAACACACATGAACAGACTTCACATCTTTTTTTCCCTAAATGGAATAGTCTGCATTTAAAAATGAATTGCTTATAATTGAACAAAGACACAGCGCATGTTAAAAATTAAAAACACTTCCCCCCCGCCCCTAGACCTGGAATAAGATAATTTGTGTGGGTTTTTTGTTGCTTGGCTTATTTTTTGTAATTAATTAGAAAATGTAAAAGTAGATGTAAAGGGTGGTGGCTCTTCAGATAGACACTTATAGCCATGATTCTTCAAACTGCTTACTCAGCTAATTAATTTAGTAACAAGACAGCAAAGAAATGCTAATTTGCTATTTGAAAATAGGTAAGCAGTTAAAAGGTTTAGCCCTTACAAAACTGTGTTTTAAGTTATTAGAGAAAAACCCTCACTCATCTGTACCTGATCAATACAGATGGAATTGAGAAACAAAGCTATTTTTTTACATTTCCTTTGTGTGGTGACTGATCCAAAGACTCAGGTTCCAAGTGTAACTGAGATGATTGTCCTGCAGCTGGCGACAGCAGATCCCTGTGCTGGGTACAAATTCCGATTCACAGATTCTGTACAAATACAGGCACATAGAACAGTCACATTCTGTCAAATTAACCAGGGTGTATTCTGAAGTTTTCTGAGCACGGTGTTGCTTGCTGAAGGGCAAAGAAAACCAAGCACGTTGTAAAGCCTGTCTGTACAAAGGCTGGTTTTAGATAAACATTTTGTGCTGGGCTTGCCCCTGAAAAAAATAGCTTTACTGGGTGCGACTGCATGTTTGTATTCCAACATAATTCCTTGCTTGTGTCAGCTTGTTTGTGATGCTGTAAAGGGAACCAATTGAGCTGCCTGAAAAATAACCAGTCTGGAGGGGGGGTTGGAGGGGAGGCTGTTCATTTTCATCTACATTAGT
The DNA here is from genome assembly GCA_033558105.1 of Coccyzus lansbergi. Classification (NCBI taxonomy): domain Eukaryota; kingdom Metazoa; phylum Chordata; class Aves; order Cuculiformes; family Coccyzidae; genus Coccyzus; species Coccyzus lansbergi. The sequence continues at coordinate 90,226 of JAUMJK010000732.1, read as the reverse complement.
TTTCAATCTAGTATTTAAAGACTTGTGAGCAGGTTTCCTGTATTTTTGCAGCTGCTTTCTGAATAGCTCTGAAATTTAGAGCTTCGTTATCTGCATACGTTAGCCCAACAATTCAGTCTGCCTGTTGATATTGCAGTGACGTCCCCCATCAGCAAGTCCTTGCTCTGCAGCCCAGAAAGACAACACAAAACACCCCAAAAGGTATGATTTGGACTGGAAAAAATGGTCAATTTACAAATCTGGAAAAGGTGCCTCATTTTTTGGGTACTATTTCTATTAGAGATGGCATCGCTAACAAGTTATTTCATTAAAAGTCATTCCTTATTAGCTCTACCAATGAAGGTAAGACTTCCATTCAACTTGAAAACCTTCCCATCTGCAGCAATCCCATCACACCACCCAGCAGGTTTCTGTGGTGGGGAACGATGGAAGCCAAGCAGAGTACAGGGGTTTTTCAGTTGACCTTGCACTTGTGAAAGTTCTGAAGAGAACAGGGTAATGCCACGTTGTCCTCAAGAAGGAAGTGAGAAGACTAGTTCTCCAACAGCCTCCCTCTCAGAAAGCTAAATTATATGTGAAAGTAAGATAAGCAATGGGGAATAAAAGGAGAAATAAAAATGGGTCATATTTCCTACAACTATGTGGTTGAAATGGAGAATAAACAAGATTTAAACATTAATGAGAACTTTTTATAGTTTCAGTTCATATTTAGATGTACGCAAGAAAACAAAAAAAAATGTACTTTTGGTGCCATGCTTTTATTTAAATGAAAGGAAAAAACTACACTGTACCACATAAGTAGCAATGACAATATTTTACAGCACAGCGTTTGAAAAAATATGGAAGCTATGCTACATAGAAGTGGACAAGCACACAATACACTGTACATTTTTTCAACAGTGCCCATTAAATCACAATTAAATAGCTGAATTTGGCTTTAAACAGCCAAATAATAAAAAAATAACAGTCATACTAACGTTAAAAAAAATCAGTAGCTATTATGACTGTTAGAATATGAAATTTTGCTCCAAAAACTAAGACGAGAGTTTGGCAATTCAGTCGTAGCAACAAGAATAATACCCCTGATGAAAGCACCAGTGTGTTCTGAAAAGGTCAGTGATAAATACTGGCCTTCATGGAAAGCTTTCCTTTTTTTTTTTTTTTTTCTCTTTTCTTTTTTTTAAAGATGATCCCAACCAAAGATCCACTGTATTTAGAAAATTTGCAGGCTTAAAAAGGAAAAGCGTATCAAGCTTTACTTTTCCTGTAATTAAGTAAAACTATACTGCGAGCAATGAAATTTTCAACTGCATTATTCACATTCTACTTTAAGACATTGCACAAACCTTTAACCTGTTGACAAGAGTAAATTTTATAATACATTCAGATATATTTAAAATGACTCAAGGAATTCCTGTCACATATTTAAGCTCACTTCGATGAGATTGATGCATGTGTCTTCACGGTGTTGCAAATCTTCAGTTAAACTGTAGCAGATTTTAGAAATAAAAAGCCTCCCATGGTAAAATTTCTTTTGAAGTTATTAACCAATGTGTATCAGTTGATCCCAACTCCTGGTTTCTTGAATCGCTGTGTATTATACACAGCTTCATACTGTTACTCAAGATGTTCCTACGACGGTGTTTGTAGGAACCGTCTAACAGGCAGAATGTGCAAACCCTCCTTCCCCCTTTTTAATATTATTTATATCCTATATATACAATATGTATACACTTGAAATAGAAGAGTTACATACCCTGGTGATATACATGCAAACAGTAGGAATCCGCTAACCACAAATAGTTTTGAGCCACATACATATTAAACATGTATTTTAAAGTGTTTTTTTCTGTTTTTACAGTTTTAACAAATATACATAAATATAAGAACATAAATTACAGTAAAACTGACAGCATTTTTGAGAAGATGTTTGTAACCCAGATGCATTGATGCCTAAGGCCTTATAATAATTTAAAAAAAAAAAGTACTGTTCTATACTGCTTAATGACATCTCATTCCTGTGCATCTTTTATGTAAGTAAATGAGCACATAATAGTAGTGAGGCGAAGTTTCTCTCAAAACAGTTTAATGAGACAAATACGAACATAGTTTTAGTCTCCCCATGAAACAGAATGGACTACATACTTAGAGCACAATACTGTCTTATGTTAATGTAGTTGTCACAACACTGAAACAGAACAGAATCACAAATCATTCAAGTCTTTTCCTGAGAATGAGGTTTTTTTCCCCCAACAAATCCTCTGGTGTACATTGTCGAAATAGCCACAGATTGAGGGGAGGCTTCAAGTTTGTAGTTTCTTTTTTTTTTTTTTTTCAGAACAGTGCTATGTAAAAAGCAAATTATATGAGAAAAACACTGAAACGGAATAATGATCCATAAAATAATCAAACACTGTTTTGAAATAAAATGCAGCCCTTTATAAATAATACTGAAATAGAGTTTGCTTTTGTAAATGGTCATGTTATAAATTTATAGAAATATCATTTAGGCTTTTTTGCCATATGAACTTAAACTTGGCGTGCCACAAGACATCATCTAGTAGATCGTGCCATGAAAACAATTTACTAAGACATACTGAAAATTCTTAGCAGATGTCTATTCCCTAGAAAATTAATTTAAGTCTGAGCTGGCAGATCCTAGGCAGGATGACCTGATGGCAGCCTGGATCTTGAAATCAGTGGGAATTAGATACAGGACCTCTGAAAGATCTGTGACTTAGTGAATTCTGTGATTCTTCTGAATATTTTTAGTGTTCTGTCAGGCAAACGTCAGGGATCTAGTTCTGACTGTTTCACAAGTTCCTGTTACTTCCTTGGAGAAGCACCAGCTGACAGTGTGCTTGTTCTTATTCGGAACAATGCAAAATAGTGCACATTTGCTTGGACTGGTTTAGAGTTCTACCAGATCTTTTTGCTTTGCCTTGTAAGGTTACTATGAACATGCACATGGTCAGTCATTACACCTCAGACTGTAACTTTCTGGAACAGGAATAATTGTATACCCTGAGCAGTTAAATAATTAATTTAAAGGAAACTTCAAGGAGTTAAAATGTTTTTCTTTTACTGTTCAGTCTGTAAGCAAATCAGTATTATTTAATTGAAATAGAATTATAAATACTCAGGGGAATGAATCTTGATTTTGTTACAGCACGCAATAAGGATCTTGCAGAACAGACTCATTCAGCTGTTCTTCAGTGACATACAACTTATATAGTCTTTACAGTAAGTCAGTATGCAAAGTTCAATGGTATTGAGAATATTAAGTATTTCTTTAGTGAAAGAAAAAATATTTAAAGACAAGCACAAATACAAACATATAAGGCAACAGATGTAAAAAATGTAGTTTGAGTCACTAAAGATGAACATTCAGTGCTTCAGTGTATCTAATCAAAATACAGAGCAAATATACTCTATATATTGTATTTAGCACATACAAATCTCCACACAAGTCAAACATTTCTGCAACCACTCATAATAGTTCACCTAAGCGGTAATCTTCTGCCCTCCTAAACACTGTGTTTACATTCCAGTTGGACATGATAACAGAACTTGGTGTCCAGTTTTAAGTTCTAAGAGTCTTGTTGGCAACTAGAAATCTATTTCTATAGGCAGTAAACATGAAGTGCAAGTTTATCACAATTGTCTGAAGCAATTTTTTTCCCATCTACTATGCCTTGGTGGGTAAAAGTTTCTTGGGAGTTACTGGTCTCTTGGTTTGCCACAAATGGCTGTGAATGGTAATTGCATCAACACTGGCAGACAAAGTTTTAGCAGGTATGTGGCTAAACTGCTTCCTGTCAGAGTTGTATTTATACAGTCCTTCTATCATCTTCTTTGTGATAGATTTGGGACCTATTCCCGTTAATTTATTGATTTCTTCGGTGTCAGGGCAGTACGTATACAAAGATCTGAACTGGCAGCCTGAATCCCGGAATAAGATTAAGAAATTATTGGCGTCGGATTTTTCCATTTCCTTTAAAAGAAAGAAAAAGAATAAGATTCACAACATGAATTTTGCATTGTGGTTAGAAAACATACAAAATCATTTGACTGTCACACTTTGTTTTCTATCAGAGCTCGAACTTACGTCTAACTCTTTTTACTAAAAGACCTTATTTTTAATCATTACAATTTGCTAAGCTTCACCTATCTGAATTCTGATAAGGTAGCTACCTCTCTCAAGCAAAACCATAGTTATATAGACAACTTCAGCTATACTTGTTTAGTTGTACCTCAAGAATACACATCCTAACAAATTTTGTGTAGACCAAATAAAAATACTGTGATCCATATCAAGAAGCAGGTGTAATAGTTGCAAGTTTGGGAACAGCAATTTTAGATAGGCCTACGTGTGCCTGAAAGATCCTCCAGAGCTCAGTCATCCCTAAAAGCGTTCAAGTTTCGTCAAATAATGAAGTCAGTTGAATTATATTAGGCAAAAGTTCTTTATTAGCTGAAATCTTCAGGTTCCTATTCTACCCAACGCAACTTCTAAGGGCCACATGCCCCAACCATGTTCAGCTTCTACCAAATGACATATGGCACACCCTGGAGTTAAATGTGACTTTTTTACAGCTGTTCTTTCCTGGGACTTTTAGGGGTTGTTATGCTCCCAGTTACTTGAACTGAAAGAGGCTGTCTTGATTTCTCACTTGTTATTTCCAAAAAGCAGCTGGAAATACAGAGATGGCAGCATCTAGACACAAATGCAGAAGAATTACAAAGAGAAGAAATGGCAAGAAATACTGTCATGAAATCTACTCCAGAAAAGGAATTAAATACAGATTCCTAGTATCTGTGTTATTGGATCTATTTAATTTGTTCAAATTCATCACAGATGGTAAAAGGAACAGTCCTATTTCTCTCAGCCCTCAGACTCTGTGTTACTCCATTTGCGAGGAAACTCAGTGGTCCCTGAGTTCTCAGCCTTACAATGTTTGTGCATCTTCAGAAAGGCTTATGGCAGTGTATGAGAAAGGGCTGGAAGGCACCTTCCTGTAGCAGAAAGTCCTGAATTCACCCTACCGCTTGGAAACTGGAGAAAAGCCTAGCAGGGATGTATTTCAGTTCTTTCTGCTCATGTTTGAGCTGTGCTTTAGTTCTAAGGGTCCCAGTCAGAGGATCTGTATGTACAAGAGGGGATATTTTTCATGTTACGGAAAATAACTTTGTGAGCAAATTATACACGTCTACAAACTGAATTTCCCACATTAAACAAGCAGCAACTACGAATTAGCATGTCAATTAATTCACCTTCCTGTGCTGCACATACAATGCAACAGCCCCTGTTTCTGCAGTGCTAGAGAACCTTTCTGTCTACACAGCAAACAAGTCACAGAAGTTACTCAAGCTGACAGCCGGCACATCCTCAGAAGAATCCTTCTGGTATTTGCATTTATACTTGAGTGTCTTACTAATGCCTGACCATGGTTTTACTTAGGCATTTATGTTTCTAGGGAAAAAAAATACCCTTACCTCTAGTATCTTCTTCTTTTGACCTTCATTTACTTTCCCAGCCAAGCAGCAATGTGCCAGTGCGTTCTGAATTATATACTTATTTGATTTAGCACTGGGTTCTTTGAAGAGCTTTGGTCCTATGGACGAAGAATCAATAAGGCAACAAAGAGTTACTTTGAACACTGTAAAGCACTACTTGTATGGATCTTTTGCATGCATAAAAATACAAATCTAAGAATAAAATACAATTAGGCCAGAGACTACAAGTTTCAAAACCAAAAATACTCTTTCAGTCATTAGTGAATTTGCTTACAAATGTGTCTTTAATTGTTAAATCATTCACACTCTCGGTAAGTATATTTTCTCTCAGAGGACCTCCTCTGTGAACAAAAAACATTTGGCATTTTTTAATTAAAATTTCAATCATCCAGTAGGGAGCAAACCTCTCCTTTTCCTTTAACTCCACCCCGTGATTTCAAGGGTGAGAGTTAAAACAAGGAAGGTCATTAAAGTAGTTAAGCAGAAATTCCTTAAGGTACTGTAGCCTGTGCACCTTGGAATTCCAGAGATGTTTTACCCTAAATCAGGAATGAAACATCTGACCTAACACTTGACAGGTTGCTCTGTTTGTAAAAAGACTTGATCCCTCTGGTTGCAATAGCAATCTCCTCTGTTTTAATTTTGGAAATATATGTGTCCAGACCATTTGGAAAAAACCATGCAAACAGCTATTTTCATTCTTAGAAAAGAACACAATATACAAGCAATTATCAATTAAATTTAAGATTAATCTCAGTTTGTCTCCTTTGAGATAAAAAGCCTAGAATCAACACAAATTAGCTGTATGAAACCTAACTGACAGAGTGAAGATCCTAAAACATCTGAAAAAACTCCTCTTCAATTCCTAGAATCTGCATATTGCTCCATTTCAAAATAAGCTCTACAAAATAATCGTTAAAAGATGATCTTCAGCACTCTGGGTCTTCATGACAAAACTTGGGAAGACCACCTAGTAAAGTCTCACTTTTCCTCCTGTATTTTACTTTCATGTGCATGTGGCACAAACTGACTTAAGTTTCATGATTTAAACGTGGGCAAGTACTTGCTGATTTTCAGAATGAACACGTTGCCTTTCCAGACTGTAGTCATTTCAGTGGAAAGAAGGTAAGATGATTTTCAAAACAAACATTTGCCAGCACAGACACATCTATGCAAGCCCATTGAGCGAATGTGATGTCCTAAAAGTTTGTGGAAAATACCTAACCTTATTTTACTCTTCACTAAGCAAACTGATATTAGGTGGGCACACATGGAGCTTCTATAATCCTGATGACGCAAGGTCTTTGCAATATCACATGCTGCATATTTGGAGAAAAGGGATGAAAACACCATTATTTGATTCCTATTTAAGAATTACAAGTCAGACTGTAAAGTTTCTAATAAACAACTAAGGGTATCTTTGGAAACAAAGGGAAACAAATATTTAAATTCAAATTCTCAAACAGATTGTTTTATCACAAATGCTACTGAGTCAGTACTTTTATTTTGGATTTAAACCACTAATCCTATATTATTAACATCTATTTTAAAGAAAGTCAAAGTGACACTTCAGTGAAAGCATCCAAATAAAGGTAACTGGAAACTTTTCATGCATAGAACCACTAATAGCCAGGTATTTTTCTGAATATTGTTGTCACCGACCTGTATATTCTGTGGCAGAGGCAACTGAAGAAGTTGTAGATGCATTTTCCCAATCTCTTTCTCCATTACGACTACCACAGCGACTTGGAGATAAGAATCCTTCCACAGACTCAGATCTAAACATTAATTTTAAAAAATTACATTGTTCAGCAGAGAAGCCTTCTAATACCAAAGGAAGACAAACTGTATTAAGGCAGAACACAATGATTTGAATTGCAGACTGTAAACCTAAATGCGCAATATTTAGAGAAGAAATTAACAGATAACTGAGTTCATGTTCTCCATAAAGTATTTTGAGCAATGCAACAAATTGGTTTTAGGTGAGGTGGATATTAGTAAGTTTTCAGGCTACATCTGAGAGACAAAAACCTAAGAGATATTCCAGGCTCTGGAATATTACTGCTAAGTGGGAATTCAAATTACTTCTACACTGGTGCTAGCAAAACAATGTTATCTCATGCAGCAAACAAACCAGTTCTTGACAGAAAGATCAATGTAAAGTAAAAATTTAGGTCATTTATACTAATTCAAACAACAGGCAGAGAGAACTGCTGCATTTAAGACAGCAAAACAAGGTCCTTTCTACTTTTTGTTTTTACAAGCAGGAGCTTCTGGTGCTGTAATTCTTCCAGCTGTGTCTGCACTCAAATGTGAATAGTTTTGCGTTTAACGGTCTAGGCAAGGCTGTCATGTTTTCTTGCATTATTTCAAGATATTTCAAGTTTTTCTGATTGTGGCTCCAGCAAAAGTCAGCCAAAATTTCAGCTTGGAATAGAAGTTTTTCTAAGTGAGAAGAAAGGAGCTACTAGCAGAGAATAAGGAAAAAAGTAGTATTGTAAGAACATCTATCTGCACACTAACTTCCAGTAAAACCAGGAATAGATGAAAATTCAATTTATAATATATCCTACTTAGCTTAAGTGATTAAGACCTACATGAACACTTCAAAGGTACCACTGAAATTTACTGTGTGACCATCAAAAGACAATTCTGATGCGATGAAATGGTGAAAATATAGGTCTAGAAAAATGCTTGCAACTCTTTCTTTCAGCAATTTGTACTGAATTTTATTATATTTTAAAACTCTCAACTCACTAAATGAAATCCAAAGCCAGAGGAAGATGTACTGTTCATTGCAAGCACGGTACAGCACTGTACAACTACATAGATGGGGTTGTCTCCTGTGCAACATCAAGCCTTTTCTAACAGTTGGAAGAAATCCCCCTCTCAACTGAAACCTATCATTTTTAAGAGATGGCAAGGGGTGTTAGAATACTTGGATCATTTTATTAAAGTTTTCTATGTAATAACCAGAAAAATCAGTCCTCAAAACATAAAGGAAATTGAGAAAAGTCAACTGAAATCAGCTGCAGCCATGTCAGAGTTGATGAGGGATATATACTGGCCATGGAAACATGACGTGATATTTTAACATGTAGTAATCCTTAGCAAACCCTTTCTCCTAGCTTGCCTTTCTTTTTGCCTACTTCTTTTCAAACAAAAACATCACTATTTCTCAGAATTAGCAATTACACAGAACTTACAGATTTCCTCTGCATTATAATACAGATTTTGTATGTAATATAATTTTCTGTTATTTTTATCTCTTCTTATTTTATTTCACATTAAAAATCACATGAAAACAGACTTCAGAAACGTCTGAAGTACTAGTGAACATGTAAGATTCCTTGGAGGGGTGGGGAAGAAAAGAAGCGTCTGTGTTAAAAAAAGAAAAGACACTGTGTAGCTGCACATAGCACAGAGGTTTAATAAAATATCAACAAGTTGAGACCTAAATACAAGCAGGTGGATTAAAGAAGCTGTGTGAATTGCATTTTATTTTGACCTGATTAACAGCAGCCAAACTGGCTACCCAGTAAAATTTGTGAAACAAATGATCATGGCTTGGTTCCCTAATGTCTGACAGCTTAAAGAATCAATGTTGCAAATCAGGAGAACATACCTGTTTATGAAGCACACAATATATATATGACCTCTTTAAAACTCATGCTAGTTTTACACAGAAGCTTATAAAATTTTATTAAATGAAATGGTTATTTTAGCTTTACCTTGGTGTTCTCTTGCCTGACTGCACACTCTCATTGTCCCCTGTATTCAGCGATGCCAATGAAAGACTAGATACTGAAAAAACACGATAAAGCTGTGAACCTGGATAAAAACAAAGTTAAGGCTTATAAACCTATACAAGTACTAGAGTCTGTTCATTAGACCCAACACCAGCATCAGAAAGTCAGTAAAGGCTTTCATGTAAGAGCCTCTTATGCCCATACATGATATACCTGCATGCATATGGGGGGCACTTCATCTAAATTCTTGTTGACACCCAGTCATTTACAGCCAGCTGGGATACTCTCAGACTAAGCGTTAATGTGAAGAATGGATCAAAGAATGCAATAAAAAGTTAGTAAATTCTCATAAAAGAGAGCCTGAGAGATTTAACTTAAAGCTTGGGATGGATTCTTGGAACGTGTTAAGGGAATACTTGAAATTACACTGGAAAATGGAAGGAAGCAGCTATTAGAAAATGCAGCAAAATAATGAGTCTCTACAGCATGGTAACAAAAAGGATCACTGAGCATTCTGGTTACTTTCTTCTAACTGTAAATTGGCCATCCTTCTTCCAACTCTTGCTCCATTTTTGTGAAACCTTAAGAGTGCTAAATTGCCCCACATGATTAGTGTTGCTATACTGACAACTATACATGCAGTGGGTGAGTGGCATAGAAAAAAACCATGAAACATAGAAGTAACTTTTTAACTTTACTTTTGTCGGTATTAAGCAGGAGTTTAAGTACTCCTAATAATCATTATTTTATTTATTGATCTCTTAACTCCCAACTTTTAATCATTCTAGCTCTACTTTAAGATTAATAAAGAATACATGGTTGTGTATGGAAATTGCAATGGACGTTGGTTCTTCTACTTGATTTTCAGACAGTTAAACCTTTTTGTTTGTTTGTTGATATATGCATGCATGCATAGCAGGTAAGTGACATTCATCTTTTCATTTCTATTGACAAATACTGCTTTCCAGTTTGGTCACGTGCAGCTTCAATTTAGAACAAGACACTAATAAATGCACGTGTTTGCTAGCACCAGAAAACAAGCTGGTGTTTTAGCATGAACAGACTCTTTTCCATATGAAGAATTGTTACCTGGTGGACCTTTGACTGGCGTCTTAGGTGATTCAACATGATCTCTATGGATAGATTTGGGACGTGGCTTTTTTTGTTTGATTGAGAGGGAACGTGGCTTTATGACAGTGTCCATTTCTTCCATAAGTTTAAGTTGTTTCCTTCTCATATATTCCTGCTTAATAAACTCTCGCCGTGCTCGCTCATCCTCCTTCTTCTGACGTTCCTCTTCTGTTTTACGTCTAAAAGTTATCAAATAAGTTCAGCAGTAGACCAAGCAAGCGGTTTTACCTTACACAGTGAGGACAACACAGGCACTAGATTTTTGGAACTTTAGAGTTCTTTGACATCAGTAAGAGGAATTTGCCTTCTCCCGCTCCCCGCCCCCCCCCCCCAATTTTCAGACAGTTTTAACTTTTTAGGATACTGTTTCTAGTAAAATCAAACCCATCTTTGTTAGCCTGACTGCTGCAACTAAGTAAGCTTGTGCGTTCATGCAGAATGAAGCCAAAAGTGATGTGCTCTCCCTCATAATATTAAATGCAGGGCAGGGTAGCGCTCTGAGCGACTTCACTCAGGTCAGCAGGGCTCAGACGTCGAGTCTGGGCTACATACTGATGCCACCTGCTGATTTTGCAGGACCAGCTGGCACGTGTCTTCAGCCGGGCTCCTCAGCACATCTGGCTCTAGGATTAAATATCCTGGACATTAAGATGCAATTTTTTGACACCAAAGTTACACTTAACTAGAGCAGACATTTTTATCTTCACCGTTACTGATCACTTGGGTAAGGACATGTAGTTTTACCTTGTCTCCTCCTTCTTATATTCTAGTTCTGCTTCTAGCTGCTGCTTTCGAAGCAGAGTCTCTCTTTCCCTTCTCAAACGCTTCTCCAATAATGCTGCTCGTTTCATTGCCATATCGTTTTCTGCCTTTTGGTCATCCTAGTAACATCAGTATTTGAAGGAAAAGGATCAAAAATTACTAAGACGTCTGAATTCAGCAACTGATTTTGCCAAGTCATTAAACCTAATACCGTACAAAGGGTTGCAATTTCCTAACATGCTTTTGTAGTACTTGAGAAACATTTATTTTAAAAGTTTTCTTAAAACTACTAGTAAAAACTTTTCATAAAAGGACACTGTCTTTCATAAGTCAAACAAAACTCAACATTGATATGAGAAAACTGGCTAAGTGAAGTATTTTAGTTTGGAGTCAAGACTCCACACTGCATGAATTTCTGTTTTCAGCTTTGAAAGATCCACTGTGTATAATGACGAAGGCAATTTATCACAAAAAGTGATTAATTATGCAGCTCATAGAAGTAATTTCTGCTGATCAAGCCAGGTGTTGTTAGAACTGAGGAATGCTTTCAGAGAAGCAAGGTGCTTCTTAGATACATGACACAAGATTTTAAGAGTATTTCAAGATGAAAATTCATAATCTTGATGGTTTAAGTGTCTAGAACACTCTCTTACAATGTGGATTATAGTTAAAAGCCCGTCTGAATATAACTCTTTAATAAAACAACATGGATTACTCCAAATACCAACTTCAAAAGAGTATCTCAGAGACTGTACTTATTTAGCCAGACAAGAAAAGGGCTTTCCAAAGTGCAACTCTGACATACAACATTTAAAAAAAACGCTGGCTGTTATGTACTTCAAAATCTTTTACTTAAATTTTGGAGTGGGATGGGGAAGTGAGGATGAGATGTATGCATGTTTATTAAGGTCACCAAAGCTTATGTTAAAAATAAATCTACATTCAGTAAACATCTTGCTCACCAAAACTTCCAAACACTTTTCCACAACTATAAAGGATACTCTGGCATTCTCAGGATCTGCAGTATGGTAGAATCTCACCATTCTTATGATCCCAAATTTATCATCAAGTGCAAAAGACAAGCCGGTACATTTAGAGTTGCAGAACACACTGCTTTGACTTCAGCGGAATGTCTCCACTGAAATCCGCACGTGAATTACGAAGCTCCCTTTCCAAGGAAGCTTAAGAGCAGACATCCACATCCACTAGTCCTCTTACCTTAAAAAAGAATCCACAACACACTTTCTGGTCATCCTCAAGTTGTTCTCTATCACTCTCACCATCATATTTCTCAACTGATACTTCAGTTTTGTCTGGTGGCTGCAAATCAGATAGGGACACTTCAATTAAGTTGGCTGTTTTGGGAGTCGGTGTTGGTAAAACTGCTTGTCTTAGCTGATCTTCATTTGGGGTGAGACAGACAGTTTCTGTGACAGGTTGAGATAATACTTCAGAAACAGTAGATTCAATAGGTTTAATCTCCTTTTCCTCCAACTTCTGTTCACTCTGTTTCAGCGATTTTGGTCCTTCTTCTTTTGCTACCTCTTCTGTAGGCTTAGCTTCCTTCAAAACATTTCCCTCTAATGAAGGTTCATTTGTATGTCCACCATCATCTCCCAAGCAAACAAATGATCTAGTCTGAATAAGAACTTGACTTGGGGAAAATCTCCTCAGTCGGGGAAGACTATCCACAGATCGGGGGGCAGTTAAAGTACGATTTAGAGGTATTATTTTCAGATCGTTTGGCCTAGGAGTCCTTTGCATTTTAATGTGAAAAGAGGCATTCTTCCTGTTGGAAGACTGTGGAGACTGACGTGTAGAGCGAGGAGATTCCTGTGAGAAAGGTGCAGCGGGAGATGGAGTTCCCGCTTGCTTTGATGAAGACTTAAAGTCCCGAATCTGCTTCTGAGGAGACGGCTGAGGAGGAGAAATAACCCAAGCCTGTTGCTCTCTCATCTGCATCAACATCTCCTGTCGAAGGGATAAACGTTGCATTTCTTGTTGTAGAAAGTGTAGGGAAGAGTTTAGTTTTTCAATAGATTTTGTATATTCTAAGAGATCTCCTTCATTCAAATTTTCTTCTGAGGGGCTTGCTAAATTGCATTGCTTTTCAGCGTCCATAGGAGTAGCAGGAGATTTTAACCATTTGCTATGAGAATTTTCAGGGGTTTCCTTCATTAATTCTGAAGGCTTACTAGTTTGGTCATCTGATTTTTGAGTTTCTTTTTCTTTCAATCGATTACTGTCAGCAAATACCTTCTCATCTTCAGCTCCTGCTGCCTCTTCTCGGAGAGGTGATACCCCATCACCTTTCTTTTTCACAACATTAAGAAATGCTGTTCTTCCCATTTTCTGCCGCTGCTTTGTGAATTCGGCTTCAACTTTCTTCTTCTGTGCTTCAATAGCTCGCCTCCTTTCCTCTAGCTTCATCCTAAGATGTACCATTTCAGAAACCAGTAACTGCGTAGTGTCTCTTCCTTGAGGAACAGCTGCCTCCTCAGGAATATGAGTCCAAGCAACCACATGAGGAATGTTAAGCTCGGAACCTTCTGGTGTGGTTTTCTGAGAACTGCTTCCACTGCTTCTACTATCTGTGTGATTCAACTTCCTGAACTTCTGCTCTGCAAAGCTAGTCATTTTAACGCCTGAACTTGAAGAAGCACTGCTGCCTGCTTGTGATTTAGTACTTACTGAGCTGGGACAGGGACTTAATTGATCTCTGTGATTGCTAGCTCGCATGTCATAATCCTGGAGAAATTTGGATGGTTCTTCCAGGTCAGAGTCCATGCTTACAGTATAATCTCTCAAAGATGAATCTTCATCCATTGTCTCTGGAATATCTTCTGAAGGGACATGTATTCCAGTATCTACTTCTGTATTGTCAGTCACAGGACTCAGAGCGCCTTTTGTGTCTGTAATTATATCAGGGGTAGACTGATTTGGTTTGATGTTCGAATTCAAGATGCTCATTTCCTGATTGTGAAGAAAAAAACCATTTGTAATTTGGTCTGTTTGAATAGCTCTGGGAGATTTATCAGTGTAATGAATTATCTGCAAAGCCTCTTCAATGCTTGGTGTCTCAATCTGATTGCCAAAATCATCCAGAACTGTCCTGTTTTGCAGAGCTCCGTTTGGAAACCGGTAACGGCTGCTCTCATTGGCATTTTTTTGATTTGCGTTAAGAGACTGATTGGCCTTTGTGTCTTTATAAGCTATCACATCCTTTTCCTCTTCAATGTCTTGATTTTCCTCTTCTCCATTTACTGGTTTTAAGGACAGATTTTTTCTAATATGTTTTGGCATACGGTTGATGTTTACTGCAAGGCCTTCATTGCTCACAGATCTACTCATTCCTCTGTTTGGAGTAGACACTGGAATGCTTTTTTCTTTGTCAAAGGAAATGTCAAACGAAACTCCATGTAATGACGACCTAATAGAGATTAGATTAAAAGTAGTAACTGAGCAACTCATAATTACTAATAATGAAATATTCACATTAGTTCTTAACTTATTTTATCATTGTCGTATGAAAGTACATTTGCATATTTATTATAGTAGGACTACTTACCTTTTTTCTTTGGGCCATGTCCCTACATGCCCATCTACATAAGACATTGATGAGGACCTTCTGATGACTCCTAAGTGAAATTAAAATAGAGCCCAAGGTAACTGCTATGAAAAATGATTTTAACATCATCTTATGTTGTTTTATCAAATTAGTTCGTTTCAATACTTAGAACACTTCAATGTAAAAAAAAAAATCTTTTCATTTTATGAATACAAGTAGAGAAACTGAGTCCATTTCATCCTGAATACATATTATACCCCCTCATCCCTCAAAGCACTTACTATTGAGTAAAATACACTACAAATACTTCTGGGAGCCACATTCCACATAATCAAAATAAAGTAAAATCTAAGAAATATACACAACAGAAAAGAAACAAACACAAACCCTCTGTTGGTACATTTTATAAACTATACAACTTATTCATTACCCTTTCATGTGAATCTCTCCTACTCATTTCTACATAAATAATGTTTGATTAAATATAAGCAAGACAGCAATTCACTGAGAAGATGACACCTTGACTCATTGCCTCTTCTACCCATTTGTAAATTGTTACCTGGAACAGATGAACAAAGCTGCTGGGGTGTATGCAGCTGGTGAGATGGTGCATAAGTTGGACTTCCCAATCTATAAAGCAAGAGACATTGACTTAGAAGTACTATGTCAAAAGGTACATTACAAAAGGGCAGACTTTATGTCTCGGGCCGACAAAAAACCAGATTTGCTTTTTGTGACAGGGAAGAAAGTGAGGTGTAATTACCTTCTTGAAATATTAATTTATTAACTAAAAAGATAACATGTGACTACCTCAGACCGGACCTAATGCAGATAAACTGAGAAGTCAAAATGGTATTTCTCCTACACAAACAGCCACAGAGGAGCATTAATTTTGATAACATACTTGTCCCTCGATTTATTTCATGTAAACATCTTAATTAGTACGTGCTTGTTTTTAGGTTTGATTTTAGCAAAAACTCCAAACAAACGTGAACAAAGTAACGTAGGTTGTAGCAGCCTCAAAATTGAGGGACTGCAGCTAAGCGGAAGACTGGTTGGATGACCAGGCCCCAGAAAATAGTGGGAAATGGAGTTAACTCCAGCTGGAGGCCAATAAAAAGTGGTGTCTCTAGGGCTCAGTGCTAGGTCCAGCCCTGTTCAGTGTCTTATCGGCACTGCTGAGACTGCACCTCGAATCAGTGTTCAGTTCTGGGCCCCTCGCCACAAGAAGGATGTTGAGGCTCTGGAGCAAGTCCAGAGAAGAGCCACAAAGCTGGTGAAGGGGCTGGAGAACAGGCCCTATGAGGAACGGTTGAGAGAGCTGGGGGTGTTTAGCCTGGAGAAGAGGAGGCTGAAGGGGAGACCTCATTACTCTCTATAACTACCTGAAAGGAGGTTGTGGAGAGGAGGGAGCTGGGCTCTTCTCCCAAATGACAGGGGACAGGACAAGAGGGAATGGCCTCAAGCTCCACCAGGGGAGGTGCAGGCTGGAGATCAGAAAAAAAAAATTTCACAGAAAGGGTCACTGGACACTGGAACAGGCTGCCCAGGTAGGTGGATTAAAAGGAAGAGGCGTTTAAAAGAGGGGTGGATGAGGTGCTGAGGGGCATGGCTTAGTGGTTGATAGGAATGGTTGGACTTGATGATCCGGTGGGTCTTCTCTGACCTAGTGATTCTGTGTAATATCCTCTGCTCCTCACGCATCTCTCTTTTTGGTTGCTTAATCTTAAACTGGAACTTTGTGTCTGGACTGCAATATGCACTAGAAGTAAATAAAGGAATTGATAGACATGACTTTATAAATACAAAAAATATATTCTATGCTGAAACAGTAATTACCAAGATTTCCTCTATTTCAATTTAAAACAGATGATTTTTTTTTTTTTTTTGGTTCACAGACACTGTCTGTAGCAGACTCGCTGTGCTAGTCCAGAACAGGATTAACACAGCTCAGTGTTTTGATCAAGGTGCTTATTCAGGATCAGAACAAAGACACATGCATAAAGAAAGACATATGCATAAAGACATATGCATTTCTATGTAAAACACTTCTAAAGAAGCCAGACTTCAAGAACAAGCCGGATTAAAATCCTTTCAGGTTTTGAATTTGTTCACAGAGTTGAAGAGCACACTCCCAAACTCCCTTTTTCCAATCAGTAATTTTCAAAACATTCACTGGAGCACTTTTATAGTTTATAGACATAGAAATGTTTCTAGGTAATATTTCAGAAGGATATTCACATTAATTCAAGAAAAATATTGTTGTTTTACAATCTACAAAACCATCTATCATAAGAAAATATTAAACTATTCAAAGAAAGTTCTCAAATTCCTGATTTTTTGTCTTAATAACACTACACACTAGCTAAATAGCTGTTTTAAAGTACATTTGAGAGTTACGTGAAAATTTAAAAGTCACAGATATGATGTCTATAAGTCATCTTAGAAGAGAAATATGCTTGCAAAATTTCATTCGGCAGCCTGTGAAAAATCACTACCACAAAGGAACTCTATACAGTTCATTTTCCCTCAAGAAAAGACTGATTTTGGCACCGTGACTGTGGTTCCATGGCAACCCTCAGACACCGTAACTGCTCGCTGACATAGTCCCACTCCCTCTTCTGTGCTGGTTCTCTGATCCTCTGAGTCATTTCAACGAACTAAGCCAACAGAAAAACATTCGCTATTTCCGACTGGGTCCGTTTTTTTTCTATTTTTGTGCACTGTAATGACGATGCCAAACACCCAAGGGGGCAGGAACTTGCAGTCAGGACAAGAAGGGAAGGCCAGGACCATGACATCCACAGGCAGGTCAGTTCTGCCAGAGAACCTGCAGCCGATGCATCAAACTCCTATCATCCGAGATAACTTCTTTGCCCCTTCTTTGTCCTACAGCACAATGAAGTATCATCAAGCTGGATGAAGTACACTAGTTAATGAGGGAAGATACAGCTCTTTCTGTTACTCATGGATTGTTTTCATCCTACTCCAACACAAAACCATATCCATCACTGTAGAGATGCCACAACAGCTCTGTGATGAGCTAGCACAATACGTAACCCACACCCACAAGGGGCTCACAATGATCTCCGAATATATCACACAAAGCATGAGCAATAGTACAAAACACATTGGTAGCCACTTAATAGATTTGACATTTAAATTTGGAATGGTAATGGCACTAAGAAACATAAAGGCTTTTGTAAGCATTTTTTAACTGAATTCAGATGCTTATTGTAAAACTTCCAATCAGTTCTCTTCAGTGTATATGCCAAACCATCTGCCCAGAGAAAACGCACACATGTAGGCAAAAGGCAGATTTATTAGGATGAAAGAGGATGTTACTGACAGCAGGGATAAATGTGTCGTTTCTGCCTTCAGCTGTGGGATTTTTTAATGCTGTCAAGGCTACATTATGACTTTTCTTGTGGTGTTGTTCAGTGTTCATCTACTAACTTCCTTTGAATTTAAAGAAAATCTTATCCACAGCAATCACTACAGCATAAGCACAGCACAGAACTCTTGTGTTTCTTTAGTTTAATTTGGTTTTAAGAGTAAACACTCACGCGATGTACTACCTTCCTAGAACTTCTAAACATTGAAGCTTGGTCCATGAAGGGCTCTATAAGGGGGACACCAGGTTGGAAACCATAAATATTGTGATTCTTACTGCAAACCTTTCTTCATTTTGTAGGACAGTAACAGTTACAAGCCCTTTGTTGGGCTGCTTTCAGTATCTTTGCAAGTTGTGAGTGGCCCTGGGAACGCCTGTTCCAAAAGATATGTAAAGAACTACTGTTTCTCCTGGCTTACATGCTCGGTTTACAATAAAATAATGCTATTGTCCAGAAGTGAAACACTTCAGATACACACAGAAAAGAGAGATTCAGAATGACAGCATTTAATGATAATAAATATTACTCCCTGATTAAAGTTGGTATACACTCCTAAAAACTGAAAAAAACCCCACCTAAACCAGCAAACACCCAAACCAACCAAGTTCCTGCCTGCACCTCAACCCTCCAAAATTCCCATTCAAAACCAGAAAAGGCTGAACAGGGTTAGCTGGGTTGGTAACCAACAACTTATCAAATATCCAATTAAAGTACCAATTTTATCCTCCTCGTTTCTGTTACATCAGGTACAATTAATAAACATTTGCCTCCAAATTATAAATACAATGCAATTCAACCCCACATCCATTATGTTCAGATCAGGTCACTGGAAGGCATTATCATATTGAAAGAAAGATTAACAGGTTAACATGCTGTTTCTGCCTCTCATCAAATGCCAGATTAGCTGGAACACAGGGGAAATGGGATGCTTTTATATTGCTTCCAAATTTGTAACAGTAACACCAAAAATCATGTTTCACATATATCTACAAATATACAAATTATGTAAAGCACATTTAATGAAGCAGTTGGCTTCCCACTCTTGATGCTCACAAGACTGAGAAAGTTCATCATAGTATAAGAACTAATTTTTACCTATTTGACCTTCATGGTACTTAAGTAACAGAATCGCACCAAACTGAAACCATAACTCAAAAGTTTTCTCGCTGTTTTCTTACTTTACTTTCTTTACCATTTTTGGATAATTTCCTGTGAATTCTGGAAAATTGCTCCTTCTGAGCAGATTTGGTCAGCAGCCCCACATGAAACTGAAGTGGATAAGGAGACCCACTGTGACACTTCTCTGCTGAATGGCAAAGGCTGTTGTGGAAACCGGTGAGACAAGAGCACACTGTCCAAGTGGCAAACGTGAACTGAACTGACATGAATGCTGCCTATCATGCAATAAGGGACTGGGGGAAACAGCTGAACAACGGGATTATCCACGAAATTCTACAGATGGTATTTAGTAACTAAATCTCTGTGCACTGCAAAATGGCAACAAAATAAATAAAAAAACTATGTGTGATTTTGACCAGAAAGAAGAAGGTTGTGAAACAGTATGAGTGATTCTCTGACGTTACCTGCTTACGAAGTCGGAACCAGATGGGCCATCCACATAATTTCTTCTGTTAGCGTTCAAGCTGTGAGCAGAAGCTGTGTCTTTTGCAGGTTCAGCTGCCCAGAAGAACAAAGATAAAGTTATTATAGTGAAAAAGTATTCAGTGAAAATGCATAGTAGAAAAGCTGCCTGAAATAATATGAAGTAATGATTTCCAAAGATTTAAAGAATTTTCAATGGTTGTATTACTTAGATTGAACACCAATCACTTCCTTTCATAGAATCATAGAATCATAGAATCACCAGGTTGGAAGAGACCCACGGGATCGAGTCCAACCATTCCTATCAAATTTTAAACCATGTCTCTTTCAGCTTGACTGCCTCCCAGGTTCTCATACTGACACTAATCAAGGGAACAGAGAATGACAAAAATTACTAGAAAAGGCAAGAGAAAAAATATAAAAAAAATAGCACCCAAAAGAGGCAAAAAATTAAAAGCAAGCAATCTTTGTAGCAAAAGTAAATCTTCTGGAAGAAATTTTTGTGATAGAATTTTTTTTCCCTCCAAATGCTCAGACTAACTTTTCAGCTAGAAAATAGTAATTTGGTTATATCCTAGATTAATTAGCGATATTTAAAAGATTTAAATCGATTTGTATGTACCATAAAGCATATAAATGAAAAAAAAAGTATAAAAGTCACACAATTAAAATCTCTTCCTAGCTCTTGAGGGAGTCAATCACAGCACTGCTGTGTGAATGTTTAAGATACTGTGACTCTGTAAGCTCTAACAGATCTGAAGATCTACCCGAGAGATGGATATTTAAATTTGAGAATTTACTGATGGGAGATTGTGCCTTTGCACCCAGGTACAAAATGCAAATTTATAACTAACTAACTGTCCACTTTCCTCAGATTTATGTTGCTTTCTCGTGGTATCTTCTCCTCAGCAATAAAAGCTCTTCAGGCTACATTTTGTTCTTGGCTCCTTATTATGTTTGTAATCCCTGCATGGGCATAAATAGATTCTAAGCTCGTTTAAGTCAGGAAAATTTGCAAGTGATTATACCATAACAATTTAAATGATTTTGGTAATAGGCAACAAAATCTAATTATGATTTATGAGACAAGATGAAGATTAACACATGGAAAGAGTACTTTCCTCCTTCTTTAGGGGTTCTGTATACTGCTAAATCCTGTTAACTAAAATACTCACTGTATTTGTGAACACAATGGCAATCTGTACCCATACATATTAAAAACATATACATGAAAACTGATTGTTAATATAATTACCTTGGGGATGCACAACAACACGAGGCTGTACAAACGATGGCTTCACCACTTCAAACCACCAAAATAATTCTGCCATGAACACCATGTAGTTGCTCTACAAAAATAAAATAAAGAGAGAGCGAAATTTATGTTAAAACACAAATCTGCAAATAAACAGATTAAGCAACATTCAGGATATGCCTGCATTTCATCCAGTTCACAATCTTTTCTCTATAGATTTGTTCAGAATGGAGATGACTAGGAGTGATCTGTAGTACTAATACACAGAACTGGACCAGACTGTAACTATTTGGGGAGAAACATTTCATAATAAGCATATGCTCATGCCTGATGTCTTGCAGGCAGGTTAGTGAGGCCCACGATGGGTGGAAGAAGATGCCTGTCAGACAGATTAGCCATTTCCATAAATAAACAGTAGTGAAAAGCCCATTGTTTTGCAAAGATAGGCAATGAAATTTTCAGATCTTTTCAAAATGAAAAACTCTTGTAGCCCTTAGTTTTACTGTTAGAATTCAGAATCTGATTTAGGCTTTTGTATCATTTATGTGCTTTCTGCCACAGTGGTGAAGACTGACCCAAATTCACAAGTCTTTAATGCAAAACAAAACCAAACAGCAGTGTGTGTTCAATGCAGGTTAGAACAAGCTTTTAGCTCCAAAGATTTAGGTGCACTTAATACATTGTTGATTGATCTCCCTACTGTACACTCCCATTACACAGCTATGAAACACAGAAGTGTGGGAGCCATCAGATGTAACACAAGGGGAAAACCAGAAGTGAAAACGAATAAAGAACTGGTGACATGAATTGCAATAAAAAATAAAAAAAAAACAAGTCAAGAGAATGAAAAACCAGACAAAGCCAGCAACAGTTTCTGCTCCAAGAATACATAACATGGATGGCAAAAAGAGCATGAGGTTTGTTTACTGTGGATGCTAAAGTGTTCAGAGGTCAGTTCTAGGCTGCTACGTCCATATGGTTCAGTGCTACTTTATATCTAGAAATACCAACTGAATGAGATCATTGAGCATCCAGGTTTAAGCTGATTCAAGGAGGCACAGAGACTCATGTCACCTATTTTAAGCAAGTCTGAGACATAAACAATACAAACCTCTACTTATGCATTCATAGAATCATAGAATAATCAGGTTGGAAGAGACCCACCAGATCATCAAGTCCAACCATTCCTATCAAACACTAAACCATGCCCCTCAGAACCTCGTCTACCCGTGCCTTAAACACCTCCAGGGAAGGTGACTCAACCAACTCCCTGGGCAGCCTGTTCCAATGACCAATGACCCTTTGTGTGAAAAACTTCCTCCTAATGTCTAGCCTAAATCTCCCCTGGCAGAGCTTGAGGCCATTCCCTCTTGTCCTGTCCCCTGTCCCTTGGGAGAAGAGACCATCTCCCTCCTCTCCACAACCTCGTTTCAGGTAGCTGTAAGAGAGCAATGAGGTCTCCTCTCAGCTTCCTCTTTTTCTCAAGGCTATACAACCCCAGGTCTCTAAGACGTTCCTCATAAGGCCTGTTCTCCAGCCCCTTCACCAGCTCCATTGCTCTTCTCTGGACTCGCTCCAGAGACTCAACATCCATCTTGTGGTGAGGGGCCCAGAACTGAACACAGTAACACTCAACATTCAACAGTCCCATTCAACTGCGAAATTGTATTTAAACAACTTTTGAAAAGAATTTGCTTAATGAAGTCTTTCAGCAGCAAAGCTCAATGTCAAGTCAGTCATACTTGCAAAAGCAAGTGTCCTTAGTCACTTTTTTCACATCCACTGAATAACTTCAAATATCTGGTTTATTTTCTCCCCTTTATGTTATTTTTAACATTTCACTCAGCATGAATGGGGAAATATAAACTAAGCAAATAAGTCTGTTAATTTTCACAAACCATCAACAACATCAAGAGCACTTAGGAAAAAAGTAAGCAATTGCCTCATTTTGTTTTTTATTTTCTTTAGACAAAGATAACTAAAGGATGTTAGTAGAGTACACAATGCTACATGGTATAGGACAGAATTCTTAAACCTACTCAGAGTAAAACCCATGGCTTGTCCTGGTCACTTCTATCTCTTTGGCTTCTGCCATTTCCAAACAGCTGTGGGACACTGTGGGACCAAGGTCAGCTCTTATTTTGTTTTTTTTTGATGCAGTCAGCTTCTACATTTTCTATATTACTGAAAATGATCTTCAGCATGAACTTTGCTATTAGGGCATCTGTGGTTTGTTTCCACAATAGATTGATACTGTCTAGAATTTTTGTCTAAGTTGCCCCAGTTTTGTATCTGCAAATTTGATAATATTATTTTAAGAATTAAGAATATTATTTTAAATTTTTGTTTGACACTTTTGATTCAGATTTACTTTTAATGAATATTTCTAGTGTAGATAAGCCTTTACTCCAGCAAAGAGACACTCGGCCTGAAATCTGCTCATACACTTCAGGAGATGGTGATGGGATCCGTCAGATGTTGCCATAGCTATTGCACACAAGCTACAAATACACTAGGAAAAACCTTGTCTCTCCTTATTCAGCTCAACAGATCTGAATGAGTTCATAGTAAAATCTCTTCCACTCGAAGAAAATGTTAAGCACAGCATTTTCGTATCACACAGTGATTTCATTAGGAAGGAAAAACCCCAGATTTACTTCTCAGACTATATATGTTCTCTAATACTACATTTCCTAAATATTACAGTTTCTATGATTTTTCTCCTAATTCCTCCATCTCCCCTCAGACTTTTACATTTTAAACTTGATTTTTTTCTACAAAAAAATGAACTGTAAAATGTTCTAATCAAAGTTTTTTCCTTGCCTGAAAGATTGTATTTCAGCACTCCAAATCCTTACATTTATGTTGAACTGCTGTATTTAGTAATGTGACTATTTTGTGGAGGACTTGGATATTCCTTTTAAGAACATCTCCTATGCAGTGCTGAGCTACTGCAAGACAGTCTGTTCTTCCAAAATTACCAAAGCAGTATTTACTTAAGTGAAAATGAAACTGTTGGCTGCACAGCCTGCTTAGAACTGAGGCTAATTTGATGGTAACACATCATGATTGAAACAGCGTTCTCTCACAAGTTACTTTTAGCCAGAGAGAGATGTTAATAACAATGATCAATGGGGGAAATTGATGATCAGTAACTGAATTTTTCTGAAAAGTAGCCGGGTCTGTGGTAATCCTGCTATCTAGGGCTAGGAAAAAGAAAGTAGTTATTTCCACAGACTTTGCCTTGATTAGGTTAACAAAAGTTCTAACAGTTGTCACATGATTATCACATGCACTTACAAAAATATTCAGCAGCATAAGGGTATTTTAACAGTACTAAAAAGCAGCTAAGCTCTGCGCAGCTCAGACTAGCTCAAACCCACTGAACAGCAGATGGCAGACTTGAAGCTTCACACATGCTTTTATTTGCTAAATATTCTGATTTAATTTTTTCCAGTTTGATATCTGCAGACTGTTAATTAGCTGTATGTAGTCAGCTGCACTACTGGTTACATTTCATCTATCGTATCTTCTGGTACTGTACAATAAAAATCCTTCTGTTTAACAGATTAGGAAAGATAATATTTTGATTTAAAAAATCCCATATTCTGAGCATAAAATCTGAAGTTATTACTTGCTTCTGTATCAAAGGGAGATATAAGCTAGCTTGTTTCAAAAAATTTTATTCAAAAAAGATAAACTATTCTCTTTAATATATCTATTCCCCCTCCACAGTATTAAAATCACAATTCATTCTAAAAATCAAGTTAGCTAACAGAAATAGTACATCCAATCTTAGCACTTCAGTTACATCCTTCTAATACTTAGAGTTTTTAGACCAGCATATTTATAGAATAACAACTACAAGGTCATACATATAAATTATATGAATAATTTGTAATCAGGCTTGAATCCACTAAAATTGAATGCAACAGCAGTCACAGATGCCTTGAGGAATTTTCTCAAACAAAAAAAACCCACACTTGTAAGAATTTATATCATGATGCATATTAAAATCTCTGTACAACAGGCCAGGAAAGCAAGCTACCTCAAATGCAAATCCACAGTTTGTGTGTTATAGAAGTACCAGCATGAATATGTCAAGACAGAAGAAAATGGGAGTGGTTCGAATGCTCTGAAGAAGGCCATGTTACAGTTCTGCATGTGATCCATGAATTACCAGTTCGTCACATCTCCTGCCACAGGTTAATAAATGCCATAACAATTCAAGTTGAAAACTCCAGCTTGTCCTTTTTCAGACCAGAACAAAAGTGGGAAAACGGTCTAATTCACATCAGCGAAAGCAAACCGTGCTGCTTCCCTTTAAATAATGAGTCAGGAACATTTGGTCTCTCTCAGGAGGAAAATCTCTTAAAAGAACTGCTCCCCGTTTGGATCTTCCTTTACATTCTTGATCCTGAATCCTTTCAAACCAGTCAGATGGCAATCAAATCCCTGAACTGCCTCCCACCACACCAACCAAATGGCCTCAACAAACACAGCCAGCTGCTCTCCCAGCTCCTGACGGAGCCACATGCACACGTACAGGGGCTTCAACTGCAAACCCAGGATTGTATTAGCAGTCAGGCTGGCAGTGGTTGAGACTGGACAGAAAGGTGTATGACACCTAGTGTAGTCCTTAATATCCAGGATTTATTGATGTGATGTATTGAGCACTATTTTTCACATCTCTGAGAATATGGTGCTGATCATAGCTTCAGCTTACATCGGTTGCAAAGCCACCATCAACATTACATCACAAAGTGCAAGCATTCAAAATGTTAAATACAATAAATGTATTTAGCATAACACAAACCTTTAATTACTATAGCCTCCTGCTCAATTCAGCAGTAAAAAAAGCAAACAAACAAACAAACAAAAACAAACCAAAAAAGGCAGTTCTGGAACCAGCCACTGCATCTGGCTTTGCCAGTGCCAATGTTTGTTCTTTCTGCTGTGTAACTAACTATATGCAAAAATAAGATACCAGTTCAATGTGCTTAGGTGCAGTTCTGCACAGTTCAGAGCTTGGCCCACATTTAGGGCAGAGGAACACCCTTCACAGACAAGCGGCAGCAATCGCCTCTCAAATTTACTTCATTTCACATTAAGAAAGCTTTCATTCTGAATAAACATACCCTCTGCATGACTCTGGGTGAACAGATTCTGCAGCTATCAGAAGACAGCAGCCACAGAGAAGAAGCACCTGTGCTGAGGGGCAGCTCATGAAGTCAAGACCTGAAAGGCAGCAGAGGCTTGTGTCCCTGTTGAATCCCCAAGATCCCACACTCTTAGAAGAGCAGAGCTTGGACAGACCTGTACAAGGCCACCAGCACGTGCCAGTGTCAATGACAGGTTGTATCACACTAACCACCCCCACGAGGGTAGCAGCTGTTGTATGCAGACAAAGAGCACATGATTTTTTTATATATATGTTAATACACCTGAAGAGACAAGTGGCCCTGTGAGAGACTTTCTGGACACTTTCCCAGAAGCCACTCCTCATCCAGTGTGACCTCCTACTTCTGGGAGGCCATTGGGTTGGCCTGCAACCCAGCAAAAGTGACTGAGTGAGCCTCTGTGTGTGAACGTCAACAAATTAATACATTATCTTATTAACATTGGATTAATTCTGTTAATAAGCTGAATTAACAATAGGTGTTCCAACATCAGTGGTGATCTACGTCTCACCACAACTCAATCCTCTATTAATAAAAAAGGAATGCACAGCAATGCATGTTGATTAAATTAGTAGCACAAGTTTAGGACCACTATATTTTAAAAAAACCCAAACAACTTACACATTTAAGAAGGTTCAGATGAAGGAACATTTACAGAAGACAATAATAAACTGTTTTGTCAATTGATTCAATGCTGAATTCCTATGTGAGCTCTCAAATGATGGTAAATATCAAATGATTCAAGTTGTGTGTCATTGCCCTCTTGGACAGTTAACCTAACAAATACCTTGTTCTTAGGTCTGAACCCTATGGTCCTACTAGAAAAATCTGGCAGAGATCAATCTAAAAATATCAAGAATATAACAAAATAGAACCAAAGGTGTGTTTTTCCTCTTTTAGAAATACTTTCAACATATATCTCATGAGACAAATCAAACGTGAAATGCATTTTTTTTTCTGTCTATTCAGGGGCCATATCCCTTAAATCACCCTTTCAGGAATTAAACATTCCATAAGACCTTTACTCAAGCCACAAATGCTACATATCAACTATTAATTACACTGTAGTGCTAATCAACTCTTCAGCCAAAGCAATAAATAAGTCTTTACTATTCAGCAGGGTGGTTCATGCTTCCTGTGACAGCACTTCATGTAAGTTCTATTTCTACAGACTTGTTCTTTGGATAAACAGAATGTGTGTGTCAAGACAAAATAAAACAAAACATGTCTTTCAGTTCTATGTAATTTCCCAGATATTGGTGAAGAACAAAATATTAAAAAAAATTGTGGATAGGGATAAAACTGTTTATAGAAAAAGAGAAGAGGGAGGATCAGGGCAAAAAAGCAATCCATGCAACTAAAGAGATCTCCAAGATTTTCTATACTTTCATCTTGCTAAATATGTAGGGAGGATGCAAAAAACATTGTGACTATTTCTATGTAATCTCTCTCTACTTGTGTTTACTTGTCTCAAAGGAAAACAACTACGAATGAGTACAGTCCCTTGGTGGTGCCTCAAGCATCCATGGAATGTTTTCAGATATTTTTTCTTTCAGCATCAATAGCCCTGCCTTTGTAAACATCTTACGAGGAACTTCAGAAACATTTTTATAAGAGGAGAAGAAAGGGCCAAGTGAGAAGCAGCAAGACTTACTTTCTGCTACATTTGATTATGACACACTAAAACTGCCTAGGAAGTCAGACAAAACTTTTCTCTGTGCTAAAACAGAACTAAGCCAACAGTTTCACCTACTGCAAAATCTGAGTGTTGGTATAAAATACTGTGGATGATTTTAAGTGAAGTTTTAAATTAATCCAACTTTTTTTCTGTGCATTTTGATAGGAAAGCCAAAAGTGGGCACAATCACCTTGGTCAAGTTGAGCGCTAAATTGCTGTATCATATATTATCCACAATCTACATTGATTTAATGTAACAGGGCAGTATAGTGTGCTCAGTAAAAAACACAAGGTATGCACTTTATGCTTGATCAGTTGAAAAGAAAGAGGCTCTGCTCCCTTCCTTCTCAAGGACTAGCATACAGTCAAGATACCCAGTGTAATTTCTAGGACTACATATGGCACAGCACAGTCATTCCAAAAACTCAGCTGTAGTTATTTTCTTCAGGCTTTTTCCAGTAACCTATCAGTACTTTGGTTCTCTTTATTCTTTCTCTCACCACTATGAACACAGTGGACTTTTAACCAGAAGCACAGTGGCACATACTCTGCAGTGAGTCACCCTGAAATCAAATAGAATTTTTTGCTAAATAACACACCTGGAACAAAGAAATACACTTCAATAAATCCTAAAACTTATCACTGTATCGATTTTGTAGACTGTGATAAATGTATTTCTAACAACCAGTTTAATTCAATGCATAATATTTAAAATATCCAGTTACAATGCAAATGTCTTCAAAGTGACAGAATTCTTTGGAAAATATACACATTTTTAAGTCTTACTCTAAACAGATGCACTGGAAAATTAAGAAAGAGCTCCTTTACTTGTGAATTTATTTTGAAAGAAAATTAATTCTTACCACTGGAAAAAAAAAAGAGTTTATAGCACTAGCCAAATTTTCCATGCCAGGTTTTAGAAGAAAAACTTGGCAGAATTTCTTTGTAGCATTTACATCTAAATAAATATCCACAGCACAAGCTTGTAAAAACACGATCACAGAAGGGTTTTCTCAGTTCCAGAAATACTCTACATCTTTGAAAGAAACCTAAAATCCCTCTAAAAACGGTGTTCAAAATCAGCAAAACTACTGAGTTTGTAGCATTTTAGAAGTGCAAAATCTGACACACCAGCATACTGACAAAATATTTAATACAGTTATATTTTAAAAATGGAAGCCTCATACTGCATATCGCCTTGAGAAATAATTCAAACTAGTACTACAAAAAATGATACTGTTGCCATGAATGAAACCAAAGAATAATGAATTTGATTTATTCCATGTACCTAAGTAGAGAGGAAGAACCAAACTGCAATGAATGAGTCCTGCTCGAGATCACTGAATATGTTTGCAAGACCATACATTGGGAAAGTACAGGTAAGACTAACTGGAGTGCCACAGGCTCTTACAAATAGGTAGGCAGATTACTGTACCTGAACTTTAAAAACAGCAAAAGCTGACTGAAAGCAGTCACTCTGCCACTTGACATACACAGAAAAAACCAGCAACAGCTAAGTAGTCTAGACTTACGAGGCCTGACCCTCCTGTCCTTACTCACCCTGGCAGCTCATTACTTATTTGAAAGGGATTGGGTTTAACCCTACAGGAGACAACAAAGCTGTATTCAGGCTCTGGCCTCTGTGACTCAGCTTGGGAGATTGCTGTAAAGATCATAAAAGCAGTGAAATGACCCAGATATTCAGAAACCAATTACATCCTGACTGCAATAGATGAGCTGACTCCATAAAAATAATATTTCATTCCCTAAAGGCAGGCCAAGTAAGCAAATGAAGGTTTTAGAAGAAAGTCTTAGAGAAACAAGAAGGAAAAATTAAAGTTACAATTAGGCAAGAAATAATTTGAATACTCCTTGTTTTTCCACATGCTTAAAAAAATTATAGAAGTAAAACTTTTTTTTTCTCTCTTATTAAAGAGCAGAATTTTAGAATGACTGAAAGCAGTTAACTGCTTATTCAAACAAGTGTACTCGTTGGAATTGTGGACCTGCCTGTGTTCTCTGCATACAGACATTACAGTTTTCAACAAAATTAATTCACAAGTTTACACTTCTACAAAAGTGAAAAAGTCTAAAGGTTAAAAACTATAAAATTATTGTGTACACTGAAACGAGTAAGAAGGTTGAGTAATAATTCCATAAACAACTCTTCAGTCTTTTGTCCTTTTGTGAAAGCATTAATAAAACTAATGCAGAGCACTATTCTATTTCAACAGAAATATCACAGATGACATGCTTTAACCACTGATTAATACAAAGACAAAGCGCATAATAGTTTTGCACAAAGTTTTAATAAATACTTCCACAAGTGTTTTTCTTTTAATATTCTGAATTACTAGAACATCATAACTACCAAAAGAAGGTAGCTTTACGTGCTGCATGCTGTATCGCAAGAGATGCAACATGCTTTTTCACACAGCAGCAGACCAAAAAATACTACATGCATCCTTAGCAAAACAGTCCTGTGGATGCCACTTGCATTTTTATTTATTCAATTTTTTTTTACCTTTATTGAAGAAGCTGCATAGAGCATGTCCTCAAGGCTGAAATGGCAACACTGGTTAAGGTATTCCTGACAAAATTCTTGAATCAACTGTAGATTATACAGGCTGTCCGCCAAAGACATTGTCTCTTTCAAACAAATATCTAAAAAGGAAGAACAGAAACAGAGATTAGAAATAGTTACACATTTCCAAAAAAGAGCTTTTTGCTTTACTGCATTCTAGAGTATTTTTTTTGATAAATTCAAACTTGACTTTTTTTTTAGAAGGCTTTTTTTTCTGTTTAAGAACAATAACTCTACGTTTTCTCTTTGTAGCTTTAAATTGCCAGACATTTTTCTATGATCAACTTCATTTTTTACTGTTGACAAGTTTATTTTTTTCTGCTTTCTTTTGTGAAAATAGAGGTTATACACTAACTTCAGTTATTTCCATATAATGAAAATCCATACTTAATCACTAATACATATTTTTTCAAATAGATTTTCTATACAGAACAGCAATAGAAAAGAAGAAACAGTAACACTGAGCACACTCATGCAGTAACCCAGTATTCTCTGAGGTAACTTCCTATTCTCTTTTTATGACTGCATTTCTTGCAAAATAAAGTAGCAATAGTAACTTAAAGAAAAAAAAAGGCAATCCTTGTAATAAGAAGGATTGAAAAAAATAAAATTAAATATGGTTCCCGAACATGCATCAGATCTTCTTCCTAAAGCAAGGATGTATGACAGAGCTCCACATAACAGTTTTAAATTGGTTAGGATAAAAAGTTTCTTCAGACAACAAGTCTGCGTTGATGCTACCAGGACAAGGATTCCCATCCTGAGAGAATCAGATGTTTTCCATCATCCCAACGTCACAGCTGATGATCAAGAGGAGAAAACATTTGACTAAACTGACTGAAATGGGATTAGACTTAATAATGCAAAATGTGAAGTCATGATTTGGATCTAATAAAATTCCAGTGTGATTTACTGGTTGAAAGTGATACAGAGTAGGAAGGTTTTATGTATTAGTCAATGTAAAAATATTTATGAGCTTTCAGCATCACGTAGCAATGAAATAAAGTAAACATGAAGCTAAAAAGTATCAGAAATTTTATCACTAGTAGTGACTGTGAAGCACTGTACAAAGCAGTAATGAGATGCCAGTCTGGATTTCTGTGTACAATTAGGATCATCCACATTCAAGAAAGATGAACTGAAACTGGACTAGTTGCAGAGGAGGACTATTGAGGATAATAATGAGAAAGGAAATCCACTTCAGAAGGGCAGACTGAAAAAAATCTTGGTTCAGTAGCCTGGGTATAACAAGAGAAAGAAAATACATCAAAAAGGTAGACGTCAGATTAGGAGAAGGTATTCAAGCCAAAGGGCACTGTTGGAAGAACAACAAAGGCCTGTAAACGGGCTACTAGCACTTTTAGGTAAAAGCAAAAATAGCATTTAAAATTTAAAAACGGAGTTCTGCAACAGAGGGTAACAAAACCACACATTTTAAAGAGCTAGACAGCTTTAAGATAGAACATGATAAATGAATGAAAGTAGTTATATAATTTTGTACAATAGCCAATTTCTTGTCTCACTGACATAAGGAGTCCTTTCTAGTCCTGTCTTCCTTGAAGGAAACCTATATTTGAAAGTTAAATAAAGTCTTAAGAAGCAGAAACAATCTACTTCAGACTACAGAGAACTCTAGATTAATATTTTTTCTATTCTGTTAATGCTTTTTTAAGCATTTCTGCACATGCATTTTTTTCTACCTGCCTTCCTCACTTGCAATATCACAGAATCACAGAACAACCAGGTTGGAAGGGACCCATCAGATCATCAAGTCCAACCATTCCTATCAAACACTAAACAAAGTCCCTCAAGACCTCATCCACCCGTGCCTTAAACACCTCCAGGGAAGGTGAATCAACCACCTCCCTGGGCAGTCTATTCCAATACCCAATGACCCTCTGTGTGAAAAACCTCCTCCTAATCTCCAGCCTAAATCTACCCTGGCAGAGTTTGAGGCCATTCCCTCTTGTCCTGTCCCCTGGCACTTGGGAGAAGAGCCCAGCTCCCTCCTCTCCACAACCTCCTTTCAGGTAGTTGTAGAGAGTAATGAGGTCTCCTCTCAGCCTCCTCTTCTCCAGGCTAAACATCCCCAGCTCTCTCAGCCGCTCCTCACAGGGCCTGTTCTCCAGCCCCTTCACCAGCTTTGTGGCTCTTCTCTGGACTTGCTCCAGAGCCTCAACATCCTTCTTGTGGTGAGGGGCCCAGAACTGGACACAGTATTCAAGGAGTGGCCTCACCAGTGCTGAGTACAGAGGGAGAATCACCTCCCTGGACCTGCTGGTCACACCGTTTCTGATACAAGCCAGGATGCCATTGGCCTTCTTGGCCACCTGGGCACACTGTTAGCTCATGTTCAGTTGGCTGTCGACTAACACCCCTAGGTCCCTCTCCTCCTGGCAGTTTTCCAGCCAGGCTTCTCCCAGTCTGTAGTTCTGCATAGGGTTGTTGTGCCCCAAGTGCAGGACCCGGCATTTGGCCGTGTTAAACCTCATGCCATTGGACACTGCCCAGCGCTCCAGCCTGTTTAGGTGCCTTTGCAGAGCCTCCCTACCCTCCAGCAGATGGACACTTGCACACAGCTTTGTGTCATCTGCAAACTTGCTAAGGGTACCCTCAATGCCCACATCCAGGTCATTGATGAAGACATTGAACAGGACTGGACCTAGCACTGAGCCCTGGGGAACACCACTTGTCACTGGCCTCCAGCTGGACTTAACACCATTTCCCACCACTCTCTGGGCCCGGCCATCCAGCCAGTTTTCTACCCAGGAGAATGTGCGTCTGTCCAGGCCAGAGGCTGACAGTTTCTGCAGCAGAATGCTGTGAGAAACTGTGTCAAAGGCTTTACTGAAGTCCAGAAAGACCACATCCACAGCCTTTCCCTTGTCCAGCAGCCGAGTCACTTTGTCATAGAAGGCGATCAGGTTGGTTTGGCAGGACCTGCCTCTGGTAAACCCATGTTGACTGGGCCTGATCACCCAGTTCTCTTGCATGTGCTTCATGATAGCACTCAAGATCACCTGTTCCATGGCTTTCCCTGGCACTGAGGTCAGATTGACAGGTCTGTAGTTCCCCGGATCCTCCCTGCTACCCTTCTTGTAAATTGGAACTACATCAGCCAGTCTCCAGTCCAGAGGTACCTCCCCAGTCTTCCAGGACTGCTGGAAGATGATGGAAAGGGGTTTGGCCAATACATCCGCCAGCTCCCTCAAAACCCTAGGATGTATCCCATCTGGCCCCATAGACTTGTGGGTGTCCAGTTGGCCAAGCAGGGTATAGAGAACCAAATCTCACTGAAACATAACATGCATATAAATATATATCATTTAAATACAGGGGGCAAAGTCTTTTTAAAGTCCTTCTAGTCACTTCAGAGCATCTTTGAATTTACTTCTGAGACGATGACATGCTCGCTCATATATCTTTTGGGAAGGTAATGTCAAGACATCTAACAAGAACATTCGAACTAAAGCTCCAAAAGCTGACATGTGCCTTGTCTTGTTTCAAGTTGGATGTTGGAAGAATCTCCTGCTAAGTATGGATACAGTCAGGCAAGATCTTCTGGACTGTGTGTATTTTCAGCCACACTAAAGCAGTAAAAAGTGTATTACCTGCATTCTACACTACACAAGTTTCAACTCTTCCCTAATCACATAAAATGGTATATATTTGGTTGCAACATTTATGCAAATTGAAAAGTTTTATGTTTCAAAATTAACAAGCTGAAGAAGAATGGTGAATGCATGCATCTGTCTCTTTCATCTCCAATGCCTACTGGGCTGGAGGTTTCCTATATAGTGGTTGTGTCTGTGAATTCCAGATTTCAGTCATTAGCAAGCTTTATAACCTTTTTTACGTTCCTGGATTTCTCAGGGTGCTTCTCTCTAAGTGTTCCCACGACATCAAAGGTATCACAGATAGAACACAGGCAGAAAATGATGGGCATTAGCTGCCAAGGCATTTTATAACTATATGAGGCTTTTACTTGCCAGGAAGAAGATATGACTTTAATCAAGCCACTGAGCAAAAGAAAAAGATGGAACCACAACAGAAAACTGCTATTATAGAACAGTATGTCATCAATACACTCCACACTATATATTTTTGCTTTTAAATGATATAGGTGATTAGGTGAACCAAAAGTCCAGAAGACAGAGTAACTATTTGTCATTCAGTGCAGCTATGAAGAGCTTGACTAATTCCAACCTCTTCCACATTTTATATCTATAACTGCTCAGATTCACAAGAAAGCATTTATGCAGCTTCAAGAATAAGAGTTTTCCAGGTGGTTTCACATTTCATAGCACAAAGGCAAATGTGTTGTCACAGCCAGAGCTGTTATATTTTAGTATGTTTATATAAGTGTGATAATATAAAAGCAAGCAGGACATGGAAGGACACCTTGGTTCCTTCTACTTAAATGCAAAAATAAATAAGCATAAAGTTAATATTAAACCCACTGTACTCAAATTATGCCTCTTGTATATAATATTTGAGTACCTTCCTTCACACAGTTACCAAACACAGACATTTAAACTTTTATGAACACAGGTTTACAAGTTGAGAGACACATTAGACATACCTTCCAGTTTAATGATATCTGGACAGTAGAAATGGATCAGAGCTGCTAAAGCACAACCATCTGTACCATCTTCCAGCAGATTCTCCACCAATGGAATGCAGGGCAGCTGTTTAAGCAATGTTTGCTCCTTCCTATAACGGGCCTACAGTATAGAATGAAGAAATTTAGAAAGACAAAGGCTCTGAAACACACAAATAACACTGTTAGTGAAAATGCTTAATTAAGTAACATCATGTACCTTAACTAACGTTCAACACTCACTGTTATACAATCAGAAATGATCTGTGTGTAAACACGAGACAAATCCTTAGCTTGTGTAACTCCAGTCTGCTGCCAAGTCAGATGACTCTGAAGTTAATATCTTGTCCCAAATCTCATTCATAGAACTGACTTAATGACAAATAAGAAACAAGGAAATTTCCATTTGATCAACTGCATTTTTATTGCTAGCATGTGTCACAATAAGCAGTCAGAGGCATTCATGGTCAAGTGCTGAGACCATGCAGTGAACTAGTCAAAAAAAGGAAACATTCTGAAAAACAACTCTGTGTATAGAGACATCTTTAGTCCAGAGCACCAAGACATCTGCAGATAAATGCTGTTTTTCATGAGTTTGTTTTTTTTTGTGGGGAGAGGGAATGGCTGCCTTAGAAAAATGTATTCATCATTCTTCATTTCTTTTCACTTCTTATTGGAAAAACAAACGGAGGTGGAAGGAAGTGATACAGATTCCAATTTGTTAATATTATTTACTAAGATTTATTTTTAAAACACTACTGATAGATTACGTTTCTATTCATACTGCAGAACTACTTATGATGCCAAGAGTGTTTCTGAGTTACTTTTACACCACTTTCATTCATCGATACACACTAAACTGGCACTGGTAGACTACTCCCTGTAGCAACTCTGAGAAGTCTTTGTGGATGCTGCTCTTCCCAGCAAAGCTAAACCTGACTGTTCGTTTCTCCTGCTCTCCACATTCTGGTTGTGCTGGAGCAATTGCTGATAGGGCTAAGACCATTGATCCAGCTACATCATTTCTCTCTTCTTTTGTTTCTGCAGTGAACGAGTGGGCAGGGTTGGAGGTTTTATGGGTGGGGTGGGAATTGTTCAAGCTAGCTTTGCTGGCAAAGTCTGTGGAACCACATACTAACCCTGAAGGCAATACTTACTGTCACTGGATTTCTGTCAAGGATCACATAGGATTATCTTTAATGAATGTCAGTCTCCTCTAGCTGGCCCAAGAAGTACGAGTCTAAACTGGCAACAGCAGACACATCAGTTCTTGAAAAATTAAGGGCTTGTATTTGTCCCAGAGAACTCACACTTTAACCAATTGATATTAAAAAAGCCCTGAGAGTTAGTTCTGTATTTCATACTTGAAATGAACTGGAATTTGTGTGTCAAGTATTCTGTATGAAAATGAGAATACCGTTTTTGCATACTATAGAAAATATTCACTAACACTAAACAAAATCATGTTCATGTTGCATGCATTATTAATATTCTTTTCCCTGTGTTAGTTATACTCCCTACTACTTCTAACGAGACAGGCCAATTAGGCTTGCAGTGAAAGTTCATTATTTTTTCACTCTATGGGAGTCCAATAACACACACTAAGATGAAAATCTGGTATATTTCAAATACCATGTTAATATATCCATATACTTCCACCTCAAAATGACTGAAATTAAGTCTATGAAATATCAAAATCGAATTACAAAATAATGATTAAAGATACAGATGGGCTCTAACATCACAGTCCCACAAGCCCTGTGTAATTTATGTATTCTTCTAAACAGCACCTTTTTAATGGAGTGTTCAAAAACATTTCAAATTGGTAAGAGTGATATTGCACAGTAAATCCTGTGAAAAAAGCCTACTGCCACTTTATTGATGCCATCACTGGCCTTATGAACAGTGCCCGCAGATGCCAGAAACTGTGTCATATCATTAAAATGGAAAGAAGACTTAATTTGTTTTAAAGGGTATGCTAGGCATGTTACTTCAGGAAAAATAAACTTACATAACCTGATATGCTAGATTCATTTGGGAATAACAGGCATCGTGTTTCAATTTGGTTGAAAAGATAAAAGAAACTATACTGGAAAGTAAAAGACACTAGTAATTGCACTGCATTTTTAATAAACTTCCATTTGAAGAAACTCTTCTCATCACTTGCAATGCTTGCTATTAAATACGGATACAACAATAGTGCAAAAGATGAAGGTCTACATTTATTAGAAAGCTTTAGTGCTAATTTAAACATAAATGTTAATATA
Source organism: Coccyzus lansbergi (assembly GCA_033558105.1). Taxonomy (NCBI): domain Eukaryota; kingdom Metazoa; phylum Chordata; class Aves; order Cuculiformes; family Coccyzidae; genus Coccyzus; species Coccyzus lansbergi. The sequence goes on along the minus strand of JAUMJK010000732.1, from coordinate 52,938 downwards.
AGCATCTTGTTTCTGAGATCTTAAATCAGCCTAATTTAGCACCTTTGAGCTAATTCCACTTAAATAAGTCTATGTATAGTTGAGATACTTCCATGTAAGCTGAAGACGAACCAACAGCACACGAGCTACTCTCATAAGAGCTCACGTGTAGTCCAAGCTAATCATTAATAACGAACGCTCTTACGTATTTACCATATAGCAGATAACATGTTCTAAATTTACTTCTCAGAGTAACTTTTCAACTACTTTGCAATATCTGTCTCCGTATGAAACACTTGCTCTACAAAAAGGGAAGAGATCAAAAGACCAGTTGAACTGTTAGAGCAGCTTGTCTCTCAACCTTCCTACTATATTATCAATAGCACTTGGGTTTCAACTGTATGGCTACTAAACTAGCAAGCTCAAAGTAACATAAATCATAAAAGTACCACTACTTCAAGTTACTTATGGACAACTGGCAGACAAACTGGAGTTAGCTTTTCAATAAACAGAATATTTTATATTTTAATATGATTTTTATGCTACGGAAGAACAAAAATATAGCCTGAACTGCTTTGAAGTAGCCACCTTATTTTGTATAAATAAATATATGTCCATAGATTTATTATCATAGAACCGTGGAATCACCAGTTTGGAAAAGACCCACCAGATCATTGAGTCCAACCATTCACAACCATATCACACAGTTCCTTTTTTTTGCATTGTTCCTTCCATTTAATTACACTACCTTAATTCCAAAACAAAATGAAAGGACTACATGGTGAGGAGCGGTGTATTTGAGTGTCACAACTGTAACACACAGCATCATAGAGAAACTGCCTGACCAGTAAAAACTGCTATGCACTTGAATACTAATTAGTCTGCTGAAGACAGCGCTTGTAAACTGTTTTTCCAAACAACAAATGGTTTCTGTTGCTGCATATGTGCAACTGCCTTGTTATTTTTTATTCTCTTTGCAATGTGTAAATAATCTTCTACTAGTTATAACAAATATCTAAGGGACTGCTACATCAGTTTTTTGCTAACCCTTACACAGATTTAGTTATCTTGAATTCAGACCAGAAATATGCATATCTGCATATACCTAAACACCTAACTACTTTGTTACCAGTCAAACCTGTTGCAGAATGAACTATACGAATCCATTTCAGGGGGGAAGAGCTATATAATCAACGAAAGTGATGATAATCCCAAGGTGACATGGCACAAAGAAAACCAACTTTATTATTAGAGATCTGAACAGTTAATTTTCATCACTTTTAGTGAACTTATAGTCTCATTAATAGGAGACTGCTTTGGGTTATTTTGTGTGGGGAGGGATTAATAGCAGCCTTAAATCAGCTCAAAAACTGGAATTCTAGATAAATGTTTTAATGACTGCATATCATTAAAATAAAGAAGAAAATTTCGGATTCCATGTAGCATCAAAAATCCAAACCTATTTTTCTGCAGATCCTTTTTTAAAGGAGAGTCAGAATCAAATAGTATATGACTGTCAAAAACGTATGAAAAAGTAGTTTGCAAAAACCTCATTACTTGACACTAGTTAATAATAGGTACCACTGCCTTATACAAACCCATACAGAACTTGACTGCTTGAAAAGTTATTCCTTATCCAGCATCATATCTTGGATTTATTTTGCACAGATTACCTTGCAAAATAAGCTTCTGTATTATGCACACTTTTGCAGAACAATCTCATATAATATTATCTTGTAGAGATATGTGAAATGAAAGACTAGACAAGCATGACATGGACAAAGCCATTCCCAAAATAAGTTATTTCATCAAAGTGAAGCAGTTGGGCAAACTTACAGGAACCAGTTTCCAAAACCATTTGGTAGGAGACTTCAGAGGAAGCAGTAGGAAAAAAGAATAAAAGCAAAAAGCAAAGAAAAAAAGGAACAATTTATCAGATTTCATAAGTTACTTTTACAAGGCAATTTTCTTTAACATTCGCAGTTACGTATAACAGTGAATTGTAATTTAATGCTAAGCATTAGTGCACTGTATTTGACTAATTAGCAGAAATAACACTGGAGTAATACGTCTGCAGTCTTTGGAGATCAACATTGCAATTTTCCCACATGAACAGATAAGATTGCCAGATCAATGCAGTTTTATGTAATGCTTTCACACATCTAATTGTACCCTACATATGCAATCCGACTGAAGAATTCATTTGAGACTTGAAATCATGATATCACAAGTATCAAAATGAACTCCAGCAGCACACATGGGAAGCAGGGAAGCTAAAGCAATGAAAAAAGGTATAAACACACTGTAGTACAGTACAACCAACTGCAGTGAAGCTTGCATTAGTTACTTCAAGCCAAACAGTTATGTTTATAACATTTAACAATATTTTTAAACAATCACATGACAGTTTTCAGAACAAGAAGAGATGCAGGTAGCTATATTTTGCCATGACAAACCACATCAGCATCAGTTGCATGATGTGCAATGACCTGAAATGTGGATGAAGCTGGAGCTATCAGCAGATAAATGATCAGAACTGCTACATACAATTCTGAATTCACACATGATGAAAAAAACACAACACTAAGTGACAAAGAAAAAGTTGTACAGATAGGAAATGTGATGTAAAAGTTTAATCCTAAGCACCTTGAAGTTAGTGAATTTTTCTGTAACTCTATACAATAAGCTAACATAATATTCTACTGTTAAGAAAAAATAACATGTAGCATTCTTATACACACAAAGGCTTCACTACCCTATTGTATAAACTACAGAACTAAAAAAAAATTCAAACCAATTAACAAAGTGAAGGAAAGCTGGATTTGTTGGTTTTAGGGTTTTTTTTTAAACGAAGTTAAATATTTTCTGGAAATGGTTCTAAAATTACTATGGGGGAAAAAGCCAATTAGAAGAACTGAACTATGTTCATATGCAGCTCTAGACACTTCTGTCACAATCAACTACAGCACTTCCCACAAGGTTCAATTTCTCTTCCCTTCACTGAAATATGGTCAATGGATGGAAAAGTCTAATTTGTAAACAAATTATATCAACGTGTGACTGCAATCAGAAACTGTGAACCGTATCATAAATCAGGGTTTTAAGTAAATGGACTGATTAGACCTGAACTTCCTGCCATTCTACTTAACACTAATCCGAACCTTCTTTGCGTTATCAAGGTGAAGCATGTTTCAGACTTGGACTGGAAAGGTCCATAATGTCTATTTAATGATAGGCTGAAGGAAAAAAGCACATATTTATTTCAATTCTAAAGACCATCTCTCTGTAAGAGTACAAATTGAACTCAAAACTAGCAATCCAAAGTACATTTTTATTTGCCAACTTGGCTGAAACTACAGTTGAGAGGACTGTGAATATGCTTCGAGAGGCTCAAAGACCGAAGAAGAACAAGTTTATATTCAAACACGCTATACACTTTGTAAAGGCTCTTAGAGAAAAAAGAAAAACTGAACATAATGGGAATTCAATGCCTGTTCAATTGGTATTTCAATCAACAGGAATAAATCGTTTTCCCCAGGAACAAATCCTGACTGACTTCTCCCAATGTTGTTTAAAAACAATCCAACAACAACAACAAAATCCCCCGAAAAACTACAAAAGAACAAAACAGTCCCCCAGGCTGAGGACTTAATAGTTTTACAAGAATATTGTTTAATCCCCGTAAGAAAAAGGGGACTATGATAATTTTAACTCTGCATAAATTCATCCTATGATGCTGAAAAATGGTAGTCATGCCCTGCATTAAATACTTGTTTCTGTTGTCTTCCTTGCACAATCATTTGTGTTCATGCAGCTGTGCATTAATTGTATTAATTGCATCAAGAAGCTGATCCTGCTGCAGAATTTTCTCTTTGACAGGTTAGCTTTTGCTAGCAGTGTGGATTTATGTCACATTAAACCAAAAGTGGAACTACGATGTTAGTGTTTTACCTTCACGCAAGAAGTTGCACTGTTTAAACTAGTTTTTAAAAAAAAAAATGTTTGAAGAACTCAGGCCTTTGGATGAATGCTCTCATATTCATTTCTCTCAGAGGATTTGCGCTGGTTTGGCTTAAATCTATTAAGACTGATTGAGTTTAAATCAAAAAACCAGATGGGACAATAACATGTTTTTGAGAAAGATTTGACTACCTCAAACATCAGTAGTTTAACAGTGCAACCATGCATTCACTACGTATTATTCAATGGAAGCCTGAAAACCAAAGCTATTCACTACAAAACTTGAAATCCTAATTCTGAAAGAAGATGCAGAGACTCTACCAGAAAAAGATGAGGTTACCACAAATCACCGGCTGATCAAGATCCACAGAGGACTACCTGGAACTAAAAGTCATACATACTCCTTCCTCTCTTATCTTCTACAGGAAGCTAGCAGCAGAAGAAAGTGAAGGAAAAGAAAAGCAATCTCATAAACTGTTAACAGTTTTTGTCTGTTCAGAAACAGAAAATATCAGCTGCATCATTTATTCATCTGTCTATATGACCCTTAGAACTTTCAGAAGTGTGAAGACTTACTATCTATTGCTAAAAGCTTCTCCACACATTTGTAACAGGACAGCAAAGCATCAGTTTGGTAGGCTTGAGGATTATGCTGAAATTATTTCTCACAATTTATAAATTTATGAATTTATCACTACGGGAAATTATAAAATATTTGAAAAGATTACTCATTAACTTTGTTGCTTCTTGGCCAGAAATTAAAACTAAAGAAAAGTTTTCCCCAAGGTCTAGAATGATCTATTCCTCCCATGCTTATTTGGCCACCTCTCTAAATCAGAAGAGGCATTCTTATTTAAATTCAGTTCAAGCTTAAAACCAGACTCCACCTTAGAAATTCTGCAAATTAAATATTCAAGGGTGTTTAGTTAAAGCAGAAGAGAAATTGCCAAGTTTCTTAAGTTTTGGAATGGAAAAAATTGACTTTTAGAACTGCCAACTGTGTTGGTAACACGGAGAATCTAAAATACAAAGCAGAGCCCCAACCTGAAAGGGACGATGGAAGACAGAGGCACAATAAAATATCCCAGTTCCCCTTCATGTTATGTCTTAAAATGCAAATAAAAGCACCAGATTGGAATTAAAAAATGTAAAAGAAAATAAAAATTGAATTCAGATGCTGAGAAGTAAGCTGCAACTGTAATATGAGATAGAACCCAAACCGTAACTCATGCCCAGCTACAGTTATTCCACAGCATCGAGGTATAAGAGGTAGGATCATGGCCATGAAGTAACAGGATATGTCATTTGGTGCTATAAAAAGAGGAATACACAGCCTGATGCAATATGGAGACAGATAATCAGGTTAAAATACCTGAGTATCTGGGAATAAATACTAAGGGATGCTTGACAGAAGCTATATCATAATTTAACAGAAACCCCTGTTAGAAAATGACCAATTTGATTTGATTCAACTGATCCAACCTATGGATCTGCACCATAGTTTTTTTTCTTTTTGAAAGCTACCATCCAATATGATATGTGGTTAAGAAATACAGATTTTAGTTACGTTGTTTAACGTGTTTCTAAATCTGAGATGCTTCCATGTGTGCAACCACCATTAGCTTCAGCAAAAGTAAGTGAAGCATATGACAAAAAGAGTGGCTGAGATTTCACAGTAGTAAATTAGCTATCAGGTGAACAGACCAATGTTTCTCAAAGAAATCCTGGAGTTAAGTAACCTGAAGGTGTTAAAAATATGCTGCTGCTACACGCAAAATAAAAATTTTATTAATTCAAATTTTTTAAATACCTGAAAATAGAGCTGAATTATTTTCTAGACGCAGACTCCATTTTATTATCATATTGACTGAAACTTTAATGTGTAAATGATATTTTGACTCATCATCTCAGTAATTTTACCCTCATTTTTCTCATGTACTTAAATTTGAAGGCTAGCTAACTTCCTAATAATCTTGTTTTTTCTGTAAACCATAATCTGCAATAAATGTACCGTCAGAAGAGACATCTGGGGGTCAACTGGAGCCTGAGGTTTTCTTGCCGCTGAGATTTTAGTTAATAAAGCTATGCTAGCACAACCCCCTAATATGGGATACCTCACTTGACAAGGTAATTTATGCTGCCAAATCCCACACTGAGGCAACTGACATAATGTACCTGGGTTAGCAGAACCTAAAAGTCAATGTACAGAAAGAAGGCCTTAATTACAACTTCTCCCATAATATGGCAACTGTAGCATGATTTTGCTATTTTGCAAGTGCTTGTGTACACTGGCCAACAGAAGAGGGCTCTGGTTGTGTTATAGTTTCAGAATTCATATGAAAACCAACGTGAATGCATATATCGTTTTTATGTAAAAGCTTTACTCCACTGGGTCAATTTATGGGATCAGTTATGGACTATTCAAGTCTTTCAACGGTTAATTCAAGAATGTCGGTATTGAAGATAAATCATAAATTAAAATTTTTATCTTGCTATTCCTAATATAAAATATGAAGTATAATACAATTGGCAATAATAATCACTTAATTTTTACAAATACAGATAATTTTATGGTATTGCTCTGGTAAGAGTGTTCTCTTTGAGAGATCTTTGTTTACCATATTAAGACTCTTATGCACTCTGGATTTTAAAAATTATTCTCATCTTTCTAAGTGACCTAAAACCCACAAAACCCATCCTATTCTTACTTTCACAAAGAAGAAAAATCACTAGAGGGCAAAGGGTCATAGGTTATCCCCCTGCAACCTGTTTACTTTGTTTTATTTAAATCTGAGAAATGAACTTGTCAAGGACATCTTATTCTCCAGATTTCTATGCCATTATCACTACTGAACACAGATTAAATTTTCCATATCAGGATATATGCATCAGGGTAACACTACTACTATTAAAAATAACGTTTTCTTTTGCCAAGTTACATACTTGGTAATTATCCTTCATATTTCATTATATTTAAGAAAAATCCATATGTTCAGGGGCATTCATTGCATACACGCTTTTTGAAGCCAAATTTCTAATACAGTCTGATGACCCACAACTCCTTTAGAGTAACACTGAAAAGGAGGCAGCTGCTTACACGACAACAAAGACCAGGAGAGGAACTATGGGATTACAGCCTCACAGTAGCTATGAAATCTGCTCTGCATTCCAGTGCAGGGGTAATACAAAAGGGTGCTCAAACTGATAGCAAATTCCCCAATAACAATTATATTGCAATAGAATAAATCATCTTATCTTATTCTGAAGCAAGCAATTTAACATATGCTGGAACTGTATGCTAGCCTTCTGCACGTTGGCGGGTTTAACACTATTCAATTAACTGAGCTCCACAAAGAAGAGGAGAAAAAAAATCCTATTAGGAAAGCGAATCAAATATAGTCTGTTCTTATAGTGTACATTATAAAAATCTGTAATCAGTATTTTGGATCACAACCAAAGCAACACTCCTCATGCTGCCACATACAGATTTCTCCCTTGAGATGCATGCAGTTCATGAAGAAAAAATATGTTAAAAATCATGATTAAAAAATGTAGTGGTCTTCCTCATATCAGATGTGACTTTTTCTGCACTTTTAATTCATTCATCTTGATAAATTCCTTAGGACTATTATAACAGATGTTTCCCTGCCTTCCAAGATTTATTTGTCCAAACAGACAACTGGGAATAAAAAGTACAACCCTACCAGTGTTACATTTAAATAGATATTTTAATGGAAACAATAAAATTAACAACAAATTGACTGAATACTAAAAGTTTGCTTTCTTTAACAAGCAATTATAAGTTTAATGTCAACTAGTATGTATTTATCTATACATACTATACGCAAGTGCTTTATGTTTACAAATAAATATTTTAAACAAGAAGCGTTTTAGCTCAGACACCTACCTTCTGACCTCCTGCAGATTCTGTGCTGTGATGCTCTTTTAGTTTTTGTTCCTGTTCCATTATATCTTTCAAATGATCATTTACCTAGAGACAAAACAGTTTGTTCAGTGGTCTGTTCTAAGAAATAAGTCATAGAAATTCCAAGTTTTCAAAAGGTCTGTGAACCTAAAAAGATTAAACAAGTATTTCAGGTTGTAGCTTTGAAGCATAATCAGCAAATACCAGGTTCGGATGCAGTTTGGAGTCACCAGCTGTCTGCTTTACATTGTGCAAAGTAACCTGCCTCTTATTATGGTGGATGACGTTTGATTAACAGCATATCCTTGTTACTTGATTTGATCATGCAGTGAAGGTAAGTCACTTCAAGCAAGACATTTTCAAATATGAACAGAATATCTTGGTTTTAAATCATGATAAATTAGACAATAAGACAACAATTCTTAAAAAAGCCCAAAGGAGACCCTCGAGCAGACATCACAGCATCTTAACATGACAGTGACTGTTATGACATCACATATAATGCATGTTCTACTACTTTATTTAGACTACCATTTATTTGGTTCTCATAACATGTTTAACTTGTTGCTGTAAAATTTGCTTGTCATTATCCATACATAGCAGATGAAGAAACATTCTGTATTAGACACAGTCCTGATATACCTACCTACGTACATACATAACCTACCCATTCATCTCTAATAGAATCACAAAAACTACAAAGAAAATGACAGCTTGCTTTTCCAGTACTAGTACCTTGTTTATCCAGTACGTGATAGCATCCTCAATGTCATACGGAAGATCTGTAGCTTGGAAGAAGGATGAATACTGCTGTGTGCATGCAATCACTTTCTCAACGCTGACCATCTCTACAGTATATGCCATCATCAGAGTATCGATCATGGCCAAGTGAGCGCTCTACAAAGAGAGGTGTCAATACCTAATTAGATTACAAATCAAGAGATCACTTTGGTACGTATTGTTTCTGAACACAGCAACATACATGCAAAAACAACACTGCAAATGCTGCAAGTCTGTCTTGTCCTTGGTTTTTGAATGAAAGAAAAATGAAGAAAAACACATTTAATAGATTCAAGAACGCAAAACAAAGCATAGGGAATTATAAGCATTACTTAAAAAATACTTAGAGTAAATTAAAATAACTTGTGTAACAAAATTAACAACAATAAAGAATTGGAAATGGAAATAATAAGTAATTTGAATGATTCAAACATTGCATCCCTTTTAATAGCACTAAGATGATCTTTTAAATTTGTCACCTTAGTGAAAACAAAAACTTGTGCCTAATCAGTTTTATTTGTACTGAAAATAAAAGCTGAGACTGCGTGTGAACAGCCTTCATCATCATGAAAGAGGCAATTTATCCATTTTTAAATCATAATCCAGGGTGAAGACACAATTATAATAATCTTAAGTAAAAGACACCAACATGATAAAAACCTTTTCATAAGATAATAAATTTACTGGACAAAAAAAGATGCAGCTATATATGCATAACTAGGTATAAAATAAGCAGACAATGATAAACAAAAATATAGCCTCTGTTAAACAAGAAGGCATATTTCTCCTGGTGGTACGTATTTAAAGACAGTGGTTGTTCCACAGTTTGTAATAACTAAAAAGCAATCAAACCAAACCAAGCCCAACAAAAATGAGGTTGTCAACCACGACTTACATTAGATTCTTGTGACTTAAAAAGAAAATGAGAGCGGTTTGTAGCACCAGTGCCTACAGCTAAACAGATTCGTTTCTGCTTTGTGCTAAGAACAGCTTTCTAAGTATTAAGCAACGTTTTTCATGAACGAGAATAATTCCAAAGACAGTGGTTTTTTTATAATGTTGCTTTCAGACTTAGTTCATGATGCAAGCAAGATCCCAAACACTTGTTAATGCCATCAATTCAATTCTATAAAAAATATCCCTATAAAAATTTCACAAGGTAGCTTATTAACAGCCGTGACAATAACAATGAATAACACGAGTCACACAACAATACACTATCTAACACTGTAGTTAAGGTAGCACATGCATATCATTTATTCCAGAATTCCCAGCTGGAAAAAGATGAACAGAACAGGACTTTGTGCTGCCCTTAGTGTTTGTGTCGCCAACAAAGGTGATGATGCTGGCCTCGGAAGCAGGCAAAAGTGCATACCCATTTTTTATGCAGTTTAGTTGCTTTGTTAGACAAAAGAAACAAATAGTACATACTTTATGTACTAAAGGCCTTCTCAAAACTGCTCCTTTTAGCCAGCCTTCCTGGGATGGGCTTGCTCTCATCAGACCCTGGATATGAACCGAGAGCCCCTACCTGCCACACAGTCTGTTAGTGCTGTAGCACAAGTAGTGTGAATAAGCTAGGAACTAGCACCTCTTCCCTCCTGCCACCAGACTGACTTACTCCAAATAAACTCTTCTCACCACTTTCACCTTCCTTATGAATGTATTTACACATTTTTAGTGGCCAGCTACTGATACAAGCTCTTTGTATGAACAAGGGAAAGAGCTGGAAGCTGAATTCTAGCTTATATTCTATTCTTTCTATTTAAGAAGGAAAAGACAAGTGTGTTGCTCATCACCAGCCTCCTGAGGAACCTGTGCTCTAGTGTTAAATATGGCAATTCTATGCATAAATACATAAGAGTCGCTCCTTTGTTAGCCCAACAATGCAGAGAAAGAGTTCAGACAGAGTACTACATGAACTACAGAAGTCCCACAGCGTATGAGGGGTGACAGAACCTGGCTGAGCCACACAAATCCCTGCAGTCCCGCAGGAGTTGCCAGCTCAGATTGCAGAAGGGTCTTTTAGCGAGGACAAAACAGGAAGGAAGAAAGGAAGACTTGGATTGTCTCTGACATCCAAGGTGTGGCTTTAATGGTATTTCCTTGCTATATCTTTGTTACCTAGTCTGAACAGCACCTGTGCCATTTCCAGAATCTCCCTGAAAAGCAAAATGCAGACATTAAAATAGGAAGAAATGCTAGATTTGCTTTTTAAGAGGAGGCAGTGTTTCCCAACCAGACGTAAGAGAGGCCTCATACAGAGCACTGTTGCCAGGGGAGAGCTGAGTCATCTGTGCTGACCCAGAACCACTCGGACCACCTGCTGCACAAGGTGACTGTTTTCGTCTGCTGCCTTTGGGACACAGACTTCCAGTTCAGGTTTGACAACCAAGGAAGCTCCAAAGGAACCAAATTATCTTCGCCAACTGTTGATCCACAACTATTACAGTTCTTTGGCTACCGTGCCTGCGCTCTGAGACAGGCCTGCAAGGAATGCAATCGCTGGCAACGCTTCCTGAGGAAACTCGGCAGCCTTCACCTCCCATGCTGGATCAGCAGTTTCCCCGTACAACTCAATCGCACCTATGAAGTGGATTGCCAAAAGACAGAGAAAGCTACTGAAGTGATGTTAAAACTTCCAATATGCTCAAAAAATTGTGAATAATTAAATTTTCTTAATGCATTTATAACTAGCTGAGTCAATTTTTCAGTGTTTCTAACAAATTAATGAACTGCAAACTACTTAAGCAAATGGGAGGAACAATGAAAGAGATCATCTTAGGTAACACTCTGCTATCAAAAACAAGTGTAATAAACTTTTACCCGCACTGACTGGATTCATGTCAACTCTTTATTTTATATACACTATCAAATACAAGCTTCTTCAGACTCTAAAAAGTGACTCAAAATTATATTTTTATAAACCTAATAGGATGATGAAGAGGAGATATTTTAAAAACAGCAAACAAAAAGAAGAGCTAGAGTCAACTTGCATCTATTATCCCAAGAAATAAATTCCAAAAATGTTATTTTTCCCAGTTAGCAAAACCAAGTTTCATTTTATAAATAATTTCTGATATGAATATCTAAACCTATTAACATCTATGGGTAAGCACATAAGATAATTTATACCTAAAATTGTTGTTTGTTTTTTTTTTAAAAAAGGAGTACAGAACAAAGACAGAACTTTTTAATTCCACACAGAGGTCTAATGCTTTTCTTCCACTTACTCTGACAAGAACAAGACAAGCTGCATTCTTTTACATCTTTAAATTCACTATGCTCAACAAGAAAGACTAAATTAAAAACTGTACTACAAAACCAGAACTACTGTTCCAAATACAGGGTTTATCAGTATAATTGTTCAAATTCTCTAAAATAAAATAATTTAAAAAATTACACTGGCAGTAAATAAAGTTCCATTTTTTGCATCTTTCACCAAACATCATGTTTTAGGCACTGCTAAAGAAGTGTGAGGGAGATGTTACTTATTAGTCAGGTCTGCAATTGTGACTGAATTATGGCACAAGGAAACAACCTTTCATATCTGATGGGGAAATACAGGTACTGCTCTGAGCTGGGCAAAACTAAGGATCAGCTGCTCAGCAATGTTGCCCTTCTCTGGACAAGCCTGTAATACAAGGCCTGAAGGGACCTTCCAGGAGCTGCTGCTGCCTGGTACCAAAACGGGACTTCAAACGCTGGTATTTCCTGCAAGTTGTCCACACTACAACACATTACATACAAAAACCTAGACAGGATTTCGTGCTGTCACACTTCCCAATCCAGAACTGCAGCAAAGCACACTTGAATATGGATGTATGATTTCAAAAAAAGGTTTTTTAGAGAACAATCGGTAACTTATTAAATTGCAGAGTAGCATATAAAGCCACTAGAGAAATAGCTTTAAAAAAATAACAACACGGCAGCAATGAGTAACAGTGGTAGCAATACACTTGCATCACAAAACTTTGTTATGTAGAGATTTGGTTTAAGCAAATTCAAAAAATCTTTTCATTCTGTGATCATTTCACTACAAGGCTGCAAAGTACTCAAGTCTTACATGACACACGACAAAATACTAAAAGAAATGCAAAACACTGGATTCTTAAAGGTATTTTATTTTCTAAGACACAAACACGTTTTTGTCTTTCCCAGCTACAATCAGAGTGGAACACTGGAGTTTTAACTCAGTAATCTTATCATCTCATGTAATTACTTGTTAGTTTCTACCCTGTAATGCAGATCTCACGGCTTTATTTTCTACTGCTGAGTAGTTAAGTAAGAAGCTTACTGACCTGTAGAGGAAAAAATATTCAGAGCATGACTGCTAATGCTTTCTCTGTCTGCCTAATCTTTGATTACAGAGCTTGATCCACCTCCAAGTTGCAAATAAGTTTATTAAAAAGTGTACAAAGCAAAAGGTGTATACGGTAACATATGCACAGATTCTTATGAATAAATACAGCATTTTATAGACAGCTCTTATATTGTTACCCAACTCCCAAGGCTATTTCTCAGATTCTATTAAACAATATTCATGTCAGAAGTCATCTTTCGGCCTTTTGTAATCAGGAATACATATTTCTGTTCTTATCAAAAGTGGCCATGCTTCAATAATTTTTCTGAAAAGATTTTTGTGAAGGAATTTAAAAAAATTAAAAATTTTAAAATGTTTAAAAATAATTTTTAAACATTTTTGAATATTTAAAAAATATACTTAATATTTTAAAAAGTATATTTAAAAAAAACACTGCACAAAAAGTCTATAGTTCTCACACAATAAACACTTACATTCCTAGTCAAATTCCCCTAAAGGTTTTGCCTACACTGGATCAGGCACTTGAGCAAAGAATAGAAGAGATCAGCTCTTTACAGCTAGCTGGGAGAACATTTATATCACCTTTGTAGTAACAGCTACACGCGTAACCCACTGTTTCTGCCTCCTGAGAACAGATGTCAGATGCAGATATTTCTCACAATGCAGTAAAAAGCAGCAAGATGAGCTCCTTACTTCAGTTAACAGTAAAATACAACGTAAATTCCATGGGTTTGATGAAACTTACTCTGAAGATACTACACACAAGTAAGGACTAAGATAACAAATACATTGAATACTTGGTTTATGCCTAAAAATCACTGATTTGTAATGAAAAGTGTAAGTAACATTCCTTAAAGTAAAACTGAAGTTCCGATGATTTAAGTTTTGCCACTATATACCGGTTCCTAATGTTACATTTCCTTTTATGACTATTATCCAGGCAGAGCAAAAGATAATTAGAAAGAAACAAAGCAAGAAAGAAAACAGTAAATAAGACAGAGGTCATCCCCACAAAAACAGTCACTGAATTTACAAGTGCAAGCAGGTATTGATCATACAGAATAGGCGCTATAGGACAAGGAGAGAAGACACAGAAAAAGAGAGTTGCTGATATGCATAGTAAAAGAAAGACAGGAATAACAGGCAAGTAGTGCACTAAACATACAGGACAACCGCAGTGAAAAGGCTGCCAGGAGCACTGTGAGGATCTCCTCCTGTACTACGCTAACCCACAGCTTCTGGATTCTTTTCTAGCCTCATGCAGCACTTATGCCTAGTACAATTCCAGAATAACTCCAGTAGTCTTGTTAGTCTTCTCCTGCAATGGAATGATCATGTCGAATTATCTCCTCACTGCATTTTCATGAAGAACAAGAGCTTGACTCTGATAAAGACGCTTGTTCAGCAAGAATGGGCATTACTGACTCATGCTAAACACACTGCAGCAGGTTTGGCAAGGAAGAGGGAATGACTTTTACTTTAAATATTTACTATAAGCTTCTGTATTCAGTTAGCTTTTCAAATTTATCGATTAATTATATGAGTATACAAATCCCATCATTATTTGACTGACTATACACATCTGACATGGGAAATCTAATTTACTGCTAAAAAAGGATTTGTTATGTACAGACATTTGCTGAGGTAAGCATTTTGATTGCATTTCTAAGTTCTTCTAACTAAAGTTTCCACATTATGCTGTCAGAGAATTTAATAATTCAGTCTGTTAACTCAATCCTAATTAAATACTTAGCAGAGAATACCTAATACTTTCTGAATCACATAACCAAGTGAGAACTTGCCACAGTCCAGGTCACAGTAAAACAAAATATCTCCATGACATGCACTGGAATCAAGAACTAATATACTTCACAACTACATTAGAACTTCCAACAAGAAGTTGGAAAAATCAAGTACCTAATGGTAAAATTCATGGAGGTCCTCCAGTGCCTTTTGTACCAAATACTCCGTGCTTCAAAAATAAAACATTTGTAGTTGGACAGGTTAAACTAAAACAAGAAATTAGAGTAGAATAACCGATAACAAGAGAGTTGTAAATATTTAGATGAATAAATAACACCAGCCTCAAATTTCCCATAGCAGTTTGTTTTCAAATATATTTAAGGATTTTCCTAGATCACACTGTCATATCCTGCATCCAGATAAATCAGAAACAAAAATCCCTCACAAAAAATTATATTGTTACATATATGCACTGTCTCCTTGCTCTTACACTCTGAACATTTAAACCAAGAAGAAGCAGTAATCATATGGAACATCTTTTGAATTTCTTACGTCATCACAATCTCCATCAATCTTTGAAGAATACAGGAGTGGGAAAAAGAGAAACAGGGCTTTGGTTATAAACCAACTATATCCATATATAAATAATAAGTACTTCCTTCTTCCTGGTTCACTCACACCTGCATAGCCATGACATTAAAAGCAGTAGTTTAACTTCTCTGGTAGCTCAGCCAAAATATCCCCAGAGGCAGTTATCACCAGGAAATACCCAAGCCTATTCATCTCAGAAAATCTGCTGAAGGAACACGGCTTTATGAGGGCTGGAGAACTATGACTTCCTCATAGAGATGCAGAACAGTGATGAGATGAGCTGGGTCACTAGAATATTTGAGGTGAAGAATTCAGGTTTGGGTGATGTGCTATGAGTACACAATAGAGGAAGTTAGAAATGGAAAGAGATAAAAGAGGCTGAGGTTGTCCCCCCAAAAATGTATATAGGTCTGTGGTACTAAATTAACAGACATGAGAGTGGAGGCAGAAAAAGAGGTGCTTCTTCCCCAGTGCATGACTTAGCCTGGCAATGTGCCACTGCACACTACAAGTCCCACTGACACAGCCACTCTGAGCCACTGCTCAGAACACTATTGGAGTAGCCTAGTTTTGAAACTTTGCACCATAGACCTCCAGTTAATCCATTTCACAATTAAGTGGTGATAGTCATTTCTGAATGGCAGGTTGTGTTGCTCAGGTGACTGATACAACATCCTTTCTGACTAACCTGCCCTTCTGTTTTGCCTTTTTCCTTACTATGAATCTAGTCAGTTACTCTCATGCTTTATCTCACAATCTTTGTAAAATTCAAAGCACTGAAAGAATGTTAAAGACTGACCTGATACAAGGAATGCCATCAATTTGATATTAAAACAATAATTTATTAAGATTTTGCCTAAAGGAATATAGAGGATGAAATTTTAAACAGTTTTCAATACTTAATGTGTCTGTCAACAGCCCCGTGGCCTTAATTTTTGATATCCTAAGCTCTAATAATGAGCTCTTCTGCACGTAGCACTAATGAGAGTTAAAAAAAAAGTTTTAATCAGAGCGATGAACACTATAACATACCAATTTATTTAATTACTATGCTTGACACAACAGATTGGAAGGTTGATTACTCATTACAATTTAGGATGAGTCTCAGTTGCAGGTCAAATGCAAGAAGTTTGTAATTTTCTACAATTTGCTGGCGAGGAACTCAAATAATGTTTGAAATAAAGAACTTAGAAACCTACAAAAACTTAGACCTACCCCCTTCTCAAAGCAGGTCCAACTAGCTCAGGTTTTTGCAAAGACTTCAGTCAATTCTTAGTATCAAGAAGGGTGGAGAATCTTCACCCTCCTCAGGCAAAACCCACGTGATGTCTTCCTTGCTGTTAGAGTTAACTACTATCCTGAGTACAAAATCCCAGCCTCATGCAAAATACACAGCTAAACTAAAATGTAGAGTAAGACTATGCAGCCCTCATGCTTCAAATACTAAACTCTCAGTGCCACTGTTCGTATGAGGCTTGTTTATTTTCAATAAAGGAAAGCACAGAACAAAATTTCTTCTCGTAGGAGATCAAAGTCATCTGCAGTTCCCTCTTTTCTCAAATCAAAAAAGAATCAAAAGCAGGGCCAAATCATCAATGAAATCTCTAACTAATACCAGGGATGTTGCTAAAAAACCACATCTCACCCAAAGCCCATCTGGTTGCACATGGCAAGCTGCCATGCTGCCCTAGGACAATAAAAATCCAGAATAAATATGCAGACCTTAATCCAGCATAATTCAACATAGCACATAAAATCTAAGTTGTTACAAGACAATATGAGCAGTTGAAAACAAACAGGATGCTACATTTCAAAAGGGGGAAAGAAGCATGAATTTTTGCATGAAGAGTCAATGTAAAGCATTAATACATTTTCATTAGAACAGGCTCCTTATAATTTTCTTGCTGGTTTTCTATGCATACCCCTACAAGACATTTTTAAGGTTTCATTTACTAACATTACAGTGAGGTGCCTGTATCTGCACAGTTCTTGGACTGACCTGCCAGGGTAAGATTTTAATTCCTATACACTATTTCCTCAGGAACTGTGCATCCCAGCTGGAACTTGCGTGAGCTTCTTGCCAAAATACAATACTGGAAATAAAGACATAAATTACTCAGGCAGGGCATTTTAAGAACAACTTTTTATTATACATGACAGCTTGGGTTTTGTTGTGAAACTCATCTTCATTTTTGAGAAATGACCATCCTCCTTGGTCCAAATTTGTATTTCCCTTATATGTTAGGAAAATGTCTATCTTTCAGCATCTTAATAATAATAAAAAAAATTAGTTTTGAAGCTAGTACCTCTGATGTGTAAGCATCCAAGACTTGGGGACAACTTCATTCTGATACAGTATATATAGCCATATTTTTTTATAAACATGCTGCTCAAGAATCTATGAAATGTTTTTGTAAGTTTTGTTTCACTGCTAATGTAAGAACCCCTATTTTTAGGACAGAAACATGAGATCTTTCTCAGGCTTCTCTGGTGATCTAGGAAAGTATTGGCTTAACAAATAAAAATACTTTGTCTAGTCAATTCAACACAATGCCTTAAAAAAGAGGAAAACTAGCTTCAATTTTTATATGAAAATATCGTACCTCTTCCTTCATCGTCACATGAACAGGCTCCTGAAAATTTCATTGCTGTTTCTTTATTAAGTACAAATAGGGCAGAGAAACAAGGTCATCCCTCTCACTATCGTAACAACAATTATTTTAAGAATAGGAGTTATTTGTCCTTTTACTCAAAGGTTTATACGAATATTGGATTTACAGACCATAATACAGGACAAAGTAAGACATGAGAGGAAAACTGATCTTGTAAAAATTTTTCTTCTAAAACAACAGTCAAGGTCAAAAGAGATTTTCTAGTCTCCTACTTGAATGAACTCTTATCAGCAGTATTAAAGAAATTAAAACAGACACAGAAAATTATACTGATTACAAGAAACCTGTCTCTCTATGGGTGTTAATGTAGTAAAACCTTGTAAGGGACAAGTTGCTGACTAATAGCATTACTAAATCAGACAGCTGACCAACGTTTTTTCATCTACTTATTAAAGGACTGCAACAGGCCAGCCCCAGCAGTGACTGCTAAACAAGGACATGCTCCACAGTGATGTTCTACCAAAAGTGGGGAAGGTGTATTACGGTTGTTCTGATAATCATGCTATAAACCACTACTTTGGTTAATCTGGACCAAACATCAAGCTTTATAACAGATCTTGAACCTCTAAAGCAAAGGGTTTCTTTAGAGAAAGACTTGTACAAAACATATACAGGCAGAGAACAACTATTTTACTGTAAACTTTATTATCTGCTTTTTTCATCTTCCCAACTATCTCTGTACCCTGATATATAATTATAATTAAGAAAGAACAATCTACATGTCTTCACAGAGATCCTGCTGTACTAATAATCCTTTTTAATAGATTACTTGTACCCAGGGATGTCCATTTCATCCATTGCTGTAGATCTCTGCAGGACATCTGGCTCTAGTCCCCATAACTATAACCTTCAGCTAAGCACAGGGTCATGCAGGCTGTGCCTTTGTCAGGAACTGCTGCAGATTAACAGCAGCAGATTGGTAGGCAGATAAGGGTTGAGCTCAGGATGGGATACCTAGGATACAGACTTCTGCTATCAATCAATTCTCAACTTTAAAAATAATCTGGATTTTAAGCAGCGTATTAGTGAGGAAATGGATTGTCTTTCTATCAGCTTTTCCCAGAAATGGGAACATCAATGAATAGTAACTAAAGCCTTTAGTAAAATTACATTGGAAAAAGGCATGAAAAAGCTATAGATGTGATGCCAGCTTCAGTAAACACATTTTCTCTACATTGCTCTCTACAACTACCTGAAGGGAGGTTGTGGAGAGGAGGGAGCTGGCCTCTTCTCCAAGTGACAGGGGACAGGACAAGAGGAAATGGCCTCAAGCTATATCGGGGGAGGTTCAGGCTCACCATAAGGAAAACATTTTCCACAGAAAGGGTCATTGGGCACTGGAACAGGCCACCCAGGGAAGTGGTTGACTTGCCTTCCTTGGAGGTGTTTAAGGCGTGGGTGGATGAGGTACTGAGTGGCATGGTTTAGAGATTGGTGGGAATGGTTGGACTCGATGATCCGGTGGGTCTCTTCCAACCTGGTGATTCTATGATTCTATGATTCTTTCCAAGAAAACTTTCTTTTTTAAGAATGTGAGGGGTAATTACTTGTGGCCTACACATAAAAAAAGACTAGGAAGTTCTTTTCCAAAGACATGAAAAAAGAATGGGAGACCATTGTGAACTACACACTACTTCTCAGATAACTGGCAACCAAGGTAAAACAATGTTTGTTCTCATTCTTCAGAATGTCTGTTTGTGAACACTTTTTTATGGCATGAAAAAAGAGTTGTAGAAGTGACTCTCCTCCACTTCTCTTCAGTAATGAAGTAACTGCCAGTTCAAAAGTCTATTTATAAAGATTAAAACAATAAGCCACACAATCATGTTGCCATTCCTCATGCCTTTTTGGTTCACAATGTTATTCCAGGAGGTGCTGCACAATTAGCAGCTCTCAAAACAGTAAACTCTGTTGCAGCAATGACCTATTCACATTGTAGTAAGCAACTATTTTCTTTGGAAAAATATTACTCTTCCTTTCCTCCGCAACTAAGGCAAGAGAGCAGGGTGATAAATGAAACAAAAGAGAAAAAACGGCTGAACAGAAAAATACAATACACAAACATGAAAAAACTTAACAGCTGTCCTCTCATTTTGGTAACACATTTCAATGACTTAAGATGAAAATTACTTGAATGTAAGTATTTGCTGTGCTTCCAAGAAGAGTAGTAGATACCAAAAGCATTATTTGAAACCTCTGCTACAAGCACTTGATATACCAGCACACGCTGTCCAGAAACCAAGCCCTTCGCATGTGATCAAACTTTTACTTTGGCAAAAGAAATGATCCTCATTATCTACCAAATAACCTTGTTAACTAGGAAGAGGAAGGCAGAAAAAGGAAGGGAAGGAACAGCAAAGGAACATATTTTACAGCTTAAATGATGGATTTAGAGACCAACAGCTGTAAAGATTAAGTCCTCTTGGCAGTACCATATACAGCCATGGATAGATCTGTAAGGGTGTAGCATATTTAACAGCACATGACTACTGGGAAGAGTCAGGCAGCTGGATTGATGAGCTACACCGTTTTTTCACTTCAAAAGGATACAATGGCAGAACAAAAAAAATCTTTGCTAGGCAGTTTGGGCATGGAATATCTGGATGAAAAAAAGTGATTTCAGTTGGAGAAACTGGAGAATAAGGTGCAAGCAGTACAGGCTACAGAGGAATGACATCAAGCCAGGCCAAAATCTTTAGCAAGGTACTGCCTCAAGAACTTAACTCTTTTTTTTTTTTTTTTTAATTGAGCTAAATAAAGCAAAGGAAAGTAGAAATTGTTGTTTCTTGAATTCTTCTTAATTTCCAACTGCCTTGCTTTTCTTTGTTTTAAGTATGTTCGTCGGTTCTTTGTTTTTTCCCCCCACTACTCCTTCCCATTAAAACTATCAATTCACTGACATCTGTTCTTTCTTTTCAAACATCCAAACTCTGTAATCCCATAATCTTTAAATGGGAAAGGACAATTATGGAGAAACTTGTCTGACCTACATGTGAGACACATTACTGGACATTCTGGAAACCAATTTAAAATCACTGGCTCCAAGTATGAAGAACTGAAGGCAGCAACTGTAACTTATGTTATCTGAATACTCCAAGAAAAATATTAATCAAACCTAAAAAGCTGTCTCTGTCTGCATAGGTAGGTCAATCTGTAGTATTTCAAAAAGTAAAAATCAATATTGTGATAGTAACAGACGGAACAGACGCTATTAAAAAAGGTAATATAATTTTTGCTAGAGAAGAAGTATCACAGCAGATGTATTGGTCACAGGTACAGACCATATACCTAACGTGCCTACTTGATCATCTAAAACGTATGATAAATCCATATCAGTAAGCAATTTTGCTTTTCTAAGTGTACACATTATGGATATGAAAGACTGAGTAGAAGAGCTTAATCTGTATGAAAATTAAAACTTAACAGTATTTTAAAATCTTCTTTAAAACAGTTTAAGTAATTCAGTGTTTGCTCAATAATGTTAATTACTTTGCCACAGAGGAGATACAACAGTAGGCTGGACTCTAGTTGCACAGCTGCTTTCTCTTTTTTCTTTAAACAATGAGGATTTTTATTTATTTCTTCCCAGTACTTTCCCACAGATGGCAAACCTAACCAGTCTTACAGCCATTAAGTAATACAAACCCATTCCCCAAACATCATATATTTGCAGACTAAGGGATACACATTTTGATGCATTTTGATGCATTTGTCATTTGCTACATTTTCCTGGTAATGTTACAAAAAAAATGTTAAAATTAGAGGGTTTTGTTGCCCCTCCCCCCTTTTTATTCACTATTACTATTAAATACCAATTCCAAGCAGAAGAAAACACACGACATTATTCCCCAGGACACTTTTTGACTTATTTATTTAATCTCATCTCTTCATGCTCCAGATTAGAAAGGTTACTCATAACTGCTTCTTTACTGCCATTCTTGTTGGCAATTTCCACTTCCTGACATTTTTTTCAGCAGTATCAGTTCTACGTTATCCGAAATGTGACTACAAAGTGAGCTATCCTATATAGCTACCACTCTGGCACAAGATTTTTCCTTATCATTCATAGCAGTATCTACTGTTAGGAAGACATTTTCGAAACTACTTCTGCTACCAGCTTTCCAGTCTTTACATTCAGGCGTAACTACAACCTGCCAAAACATTTAAACAGCAGATTTAGTAAAATTAACCCACATTAAAAGTGAACATACGTATAATTATTTTTCAAATAATTCCTAACGTGGACATACATGGTGTTCATCCTCAAACACAACACAGTCGCTATGTTGAAACATATTCCTTAAAGCACTATGATAACATGTCTTTTCTAAGTTATACATTTGATACCTATGCACACATACCAAGCATGACAAAGAGGCACCACAGAGCCCAAAGAAACAACAGAGGCTAGATGAATGCCTTCCTGAGCAGAGGGCCCTGTGATACTGTACCTTTCAGTAAGCAATGCACACGTTGCGTATAAAATGCAGCTTACACAGGTATATTAAAGCATTTTTTAATTATACTAAGATAAGAAGATATACAGATAAGAAGTAGATACACAGAAATGAGGGATCTCGGATGATCTCAGATCCATCACACATGCACCTCTAATTACCACTTTACTTAAAGTAAGTTACATTTCACAAGGACAATTTGAAATTGATAACAATTATGATGAACTGGTAGGAACATTCATATTAGTACACATGCTTTCTACTGTGTTCAGCAGTGTTCTTGTTCATCCTTTTTGCACTTTGGTGCAAAATAAATACTGACCATCAGAACGCACATGGTGTGAAAAATGGTACAGTTTAGGTACTTGTAAATGAAATACCAAATACAAATCACTACTTCAATTGTGCGTTTTACAGATGAGGAAGTACCTGTTCAGCACAAGTTAGCCGCATGGGAAAAAAAAAATAGACAAGACAAATGCAGTTTCTCACTTCCAATGAAGAAGCACAGAGTTTCAGACCAGCTACCACAGACAAGAGGAATATCACCACCTCTCAATCCTATCTCCTCTGTGCATTGCAGCCTGCAACCTCCTTGTACCACCATCCCAGGATGTGCAGTCACAGAACAGGAAACGTGATTCCAAGTTCCATCCTTTCCCCAGACACGGAGGCAGCAAATCAGACTGTATTCCAGGACATTACAATCACAGCAGGAAGCACTTTGGACAGAGTTTGCTGTTCAGATATCCATTTCCCACATCCAGTACAGAAAAGGCTGGCTCACTGCCATTTGGACCACACCAATGTACCAGACAGCCCTGACAGTAACTATGCAATGGTTCCAAATAAAGAAAAGGCATGATAACAGCGATTCTTCAAACTTCTTACTTGGATGCTGTTCAGAAGACTTCTATCATTCATTAACATGGCCTTTACAACTGATTTTTAATTAATCTCTAATTTACTATACTGGGATTCCCTTTATAAGACCTAAAAATTCTGTGGCAGTTCTAGGTATATCAGTGACAGACTACAAAAGTTATTTTGAATGTGGTCTTTATCTTAACTCTTTGGGTTATGAACAACAGTTAAAACAAAGGTCCTAGCAGAGGATGAAAACGTGAACAGAAAAAAAAATAGGTTTTGTCCCTAGCAAAGCAAGAATGTAGTCACTATAACATATGACATAAGCTGATATGAAATCCAGAATTCCTTAAGCCTCATCACAGAGTGTGCAGTATATAAATCTGCAAATGCTCCTCTCATCTATTAAATCACGTGCATGGCATATGGCAGCCTGCTACTATGTCAGTCACTCCATTAAATCAGATAGTACAGATCCACATTGTGTATCTACAAGTTCTGAGGATGACTGATGTGCACGCTCACCTAATTCCATCTATGACAACAGGATTCCAGAACTTGGCTTTATTGCTGTTTTAAGATTACGATGGAGGCGGGGAAATTATACATTTCATGACTTTCTCAGAAGTTCCCTGGTAGCTAACTGAATGCTTACAGCTTTACTCTTACGTTTGGTAATTTTGTGATCTTTAACTTCTGGACGGTGATCTTCAGATGGTCATGTCTATTAGAAGCAGTAACATTTCATTTCATAGCCATAGTAAAAGGTCAACAGAAATCAGTTTTAATGTATTACAAGACTTCCCTAATTCTAAATGAAGTAAAACTTAAGCCTCTATACATCCTTACCATCTTGTTCCCCTGTTTGTACATTTGGCCCAGTAGCACTCCTTCCTATACACATTTACACACGCACAAATACATCTATAGGAATAAAATGTCAGTAGTTTTGAATGCACATAGCAAATAACATTACAGCAGGCCTTAAGCGATAAGAATGAATCAAACAGCATTATCCCTTTGGGATGTGAATAAGACAGGGTATCATATTTAAAGACTAATAACACACTTTTACCAGAGTACCCAGAATACCAGTTAAAGTGTCACTCTTTTTTCCAGGCTTTCCAGTATCTGGCATTGACACTAATCTGAGTACTTCAGTGCACAGTAAGATATAGAAACAATATTCATATTTAATTTTTACAGATACTGGTGCCTGTATTTAAAAAATTGTTTGGTTTTGAAGAGATTACTTTTATAAAGCAATGAGTGACTACAAACAATAATTATTCATTTTTCCAGACATTTGCCTAACGAGTCTCATTCAGCTATATATAAACTTGGGACCTTTTAATTCCACTGTTAACCTGATCCAACGTGAAAGTTTGCTGTCATACCTTGATATTTCCCTGAGACACTGGATGAAATATTTTAAGCTCTCTCCTAACTACTGATAATGAATGTATTGCCAAGAGATAGCAGTGAATGTATTTGCAAATACAGTGCTATGTAATTATGGTTAAACATGCTGTTCGATGAGATAAAGACAAACAATTATTTCACAAAAATAAATAAATAATAACAAATAAATAAAATAAACACCCAATT
Organism: Coccyzus lansbergi; assembly: GCA_033558105.1. Lineage (NCBI taxonomy): Eukaryota > Metazoa > Chordata > Aves > Cuculiformes > Coccyzidae > Coccyzus > Coccyzus lansbergi. Next base: position 28,032 of record JAUMJK010000732.1, on the reverse strand, counting down.
TTATAGTCTTGTTACCTCAGTCTCCAGATTTTATTCTGCTTTTAATTAATTTAGTTAACATTTTACTGGAGTAGCAAGCAGCCTTACCTTAAACATCATCTACTGTATATTGAAATTTACAGCCATCTAACCCAGGAAAAAACAACAGACATATGAACCTTCAAATTTCACCTCAAAATATCATTTATCTTTCAATATACAATTAGGTTCAAACTGCTTATGCAAATGTGGCAAACTGTATCCCTGAAAAGGCAAGTGAGATATGTATAAAAGCAAAAATCACAAAACCAGTTTCTGTAAATATGTAACAGAGTCTACTGTGACATGCATTTCCACAGCATCAAGTTTGAAAGTTAACATTAGAGACTGAAAACTGGACTTGAAGTAGTTAAGAAGTTAAACAATTCATAACAAAAACTGGTGTTTAAAATTACAGGAAAAAAATAAACTTCCTCTCTAAGTGTGTATCTCTCTATGGCTCCAGTGAGTTAGATAACTTTCTACGGATAGGGAAATAGTGAGATTTTTACAAGTGACACAGAAGGATACCAGGCAAAGAACTTGTTTGTACAATTAGATTGTGACATCAATTCCAGGTAAAAGTTGAAGTCACTTTTCTCCTTTTCCCCCCATCAGATCATGTCATTCCAGTGCTATTATAAAACTAACCTTCTGAAATGTCTAAATTTAAGAGAAACCTACTTAAAGTATTTGGCAAATCACTAATTCATACCTAGTAGCATCTATCACACACTCAGCTTTATCACAACATTGAAAAGAAACCCATCCTGAATCACACAGCCCACAGCTAAAGACTGAGATTGAAGTGGTAGACCAAGTTGGCTGAACAGTATTTTATATTATTGAAATATTGTATTAAATTTAAATAGATTTTAGATTAAAAAACCAAAATTCACCTAAGGGTAAAACAATTATTTCAAAGAAAAACATCAGTTTGTTATGAAAAGAAGAGAAAATAAGTGACACTGTGGGATAGGTGTTATAATCGAAGAACAGTCTCAACATCTTAGACCTGCAGATAAATCTCTGAAACACCTTTTGCTAAAAGCTGTAGAAAACAGTGATTTGCATGGAGTCAGTGTTTGTAAACATGCTATCAACAAGAACTAAAATTTAATTGTCAATTCCAGTTGGAATGAAACTGGAGAAGCTCATAAAAGGAAACAACTCCCTAAGTTGTTTTAGTAAATACTATCTAAAACACAAAAACATTCAGCCTTTTCAACTGACAACTGAGTGGCAGTTTTAAAGTCTCTGTGCATTGCAGAACTTTGTCCAATTCTTAAAAGACTTGTCACATTAAAATGCCAAAGTACAATTCTGTTATTATTTTTAAGTAAGTTGTTCTTATTTGAGAAGTCGGGTAATATCCATTTCAGGTCAACTACAGATAAAATATGGGACATACTTTGATTTATATTTTCTAATAGTTCAAATATCTTAATGTTATTTATGCAATATTATTTTTTCTTAGGGAAAATGTAGACCCTGAGGCAATATTTATGACATTTGCAGGTTTCAGACAGTGTTTAGTGAAAAAAATCACTCTCTGCCTGAAATTTTTTTTCTCGTACTTAAGCAATACTTCAAGATAAAATTCTCTGAAAGCCTCTGACACTCCCAACAAATATTCCTATTTGGAACTGCCAGTTATTCCGTAAATAGAAGACATCCAGTCAATCTTTCCTGCACATGAGCCTGCTATCCTAATGAAAAGGGCTTAGAGAGCAGCAAACCGTGACGCTCATCTGTTGCTGTTTTAGTTACAATGCTGCAGGCAAGGCAATGAAAAAAACCCAAAACCTGAAGGTATTTTACAGCCAAATCCTCGTTCTGTAGGTCCTGTACTTTGCAGATTAAAAATTAAGAATCAAGAAAATGTTTTCTCCCCCTCATAGAGCACACAGCAACCCAACACTTGTCAAAGGAAGGCGTTGCCCCAAGCTTTGCACCAGTTTCACCTTGCTACTTCTCAAAGCTAACCTTCCCTTAAGCATTTTATCACTAAATTCCATTTGAACTTAATGTAATACTAGTAACTGCAATCAGTAACTATTTAACATATAACAGACTAACATTTAAAGTAATGAAATTTTTAAATGTCAATTATTATTATCCATATTATTTTAGTACAGTATTTTCCTGTTTTAATCACAATCCATTATTTTGCTCCCAGAAATTATGACAATAAGGTAAGAGATAATGGAACATCTAATTGCTAACTGATTAGCTATGTATTATTTTGATCTGTAAAGCACCATGTACTCTGATGCCTCTGAAAGAATCAGCGGAGAGGTGGGCTGTAGGTAAAAAAATAATCCTCCTTCTGGAAAAAGATACTCCTAGCAATAGGCTTTATCACACCATGCCTATACGTGGATCTGGAGGTCTCTGCCTTATTTGGGTTGTCACAGATTGATGATGCCCTTCAGATAATATAATGGAAGCTCCTTAAAGAAGCATCCCCAGGCACTTGGCTCGGGTTATCTTTTAGTCACAAGACAGAGCAAAGTGTAAAGAAGTTGCTCTACGACAACACAGCCTTGTAGATTGAATGATACTGTGTTCTTTGGAGTAACTTCACCTCCCCTCCCACCCAACCACCACTTTAAGCCTCCTAAAAGATCCAATTCCCCTCCCAAATCCTCTAATCTCTTCTGTTTTTCCTGAGACCTACATTTTGTGGGCCTTCTTGAACTATTCTCAGTATGTGCTGGTTCAGGAAGGAAGCTCAGAGTCCATAGCTGTTAGGTCTGCACTTCAGCCTTTCCTTTGGCAAAGGAGTATGTTTGGCTCACTCTCTGCTACTCCAGCAGCTTTCTCCAATATGACTGTAAGAACTTGTACAAGAAAGAATTTGTAAAATAAATAACCAGCAGAAGACAGATACAGGCCATCCACAAGTGGAACAAAAAGACAAATCTAAAATATCATTTGACTAGGATTAAACTTGCAAATTCAGATAATATTTTAAATTCTTTTCAAAAAAGGGTTGCAAAAGGTACAGAAGCAATACACAGGACAAGAATCAGCAGGGGATGCCTTCAGGAACACTTAAAGGCAAATCTAGTCTGTGGTTAAACTGGTAGAAGCGTGCTTTTCCAGATAAAATAACTAGCTTAAAAAAAAACCTAGGCAACTACAGTTTGGATGAGAAAGGTATAATATGGTAAAAAAAAACCTTAAAAAATATGAAAACAGTCCTGCAAGATTTTACCTCTAGTTCATTCATTGAGATGGTAGCTAAGATGAATATTATCTAAACATAACTATGAATCAAGAGCTTCACTCAGGAGAAAGTAGTGTAACTGTCAGGAAAGATGCAGCTCCCACCCCAGCGAACACAGCACCTTTCTAAATGCCAGCAGGTGTTTTGTGCTGCTGTCCAAGGTCTCAGGCTCAGGATGCTGGCAAGTAGCTCACTTCTTCCATGACTCAGGACACTTGGTGTGTTTAAGGATATGAAATAACAGCCTACAGAGTATACACAGTGACCATCTAGGTGATACTAATATCTTTCACTTTCTTCAAGAGAATTCTAATTCAGTCTTCTAAAAAGTATATTACTTATTTAGTGTCTTTGGATTATCTACAAACCTGTCAATTTCTTACACAACCTACATCTTCGTGTCAGAGTCCAAAGCAAATAAGGAAAGAAAAAATATTGACTTTTAAAAGTTACAAAAAGATCTAAAGAGGCACTCTCCATATATGTCGAGCTATTTTTTCTGTCACTCTAAGAACACTGAAGACATTCCAAAAGACTAGAAAAAATGAAACAAAAGGTTTTTCTTGTTTCCTTAGTCAGACTATTAATCATTTTAAAGCCACACATCCTTCTTGTGTTTTCATGCAACAAGCAGCTTGATTTATTGAAAAAAAAATAATGCTAATTAAAACATGAACTTATAGAACACAAGCTACTTCTAAAATTCACTTATAAATGTACCAGAAGAGTGTAAGGTTGTCATTATGAGTGCAAGACATCTAACTTGATACTTTTACATTCTGTTTAAATAGAATTTTTAATGCTAGATACATTAAACTTATTTATAATCCAGTGAAGCAAGCTGGAAATGGAACTCTGAGCAGAGAATCAACAATAAATAGCGACATTTTACAAGAAACACCACAGGGATGAGCTATGAGCTCACCGTCTTTTACTGTTTTTACCAATGGCCTGGAATTCATCACTGATCAGGCTTGAAGAGAATGCAAAATGTGTGGGAAAGGTAGCTAAGGAAGAAGCTCAGTCAGAGCAGCAGAGCAATCAGTTCTTCCTCTAAATTTGGAAGGGTAAGAGAATCAAATAAGCCGCAAGGAAAGAGAAGGTCCCACCTTAGCTGAAAAAATGCAAGCTATAGCAATGAGAAAGATACTATCGTCTCTAGTAAAGGTTTAAAGTTGTTTGAGAAAAGGAACCTAAAATAATTGACACTACAGACATACGTATAAGAGCACAATTATGCTGCAGTCATTAAGACATCATATCTTGTTAGAACAAGCAAGGCTGTATTACCCTTCTCCCTCCTCCATAATCAGTAAAAGCCAATTATACCAAGCCACATGTAGCCTGTTACATAAGTTCTCAGTTTCCCTGTGTTCAGACAAATTATCCCTCAATGCCTAGAGGCATATGGGTATTATTTTTTGTTGTTGGAAGCACACAGTACTTTAGCAGGATTGTTTTTCCCCCTAAAGTGCTGACCTGGAAAAATAAGAATTTTTCAGCATATGCGTGTGCTGACTCAGAGAAAAGAGAATTCATGATGCTAACTAACAATTAAAAAAAAATGTACTGGAGGGTATCTGGGGCACTACTGGAGTCCCTGAGAAGACACTGGAGGAATCTGACTGATGCCACTACTGTCTAGTTACTGTACTACTACTGAGAGTAAGTTCAATAAGTAAATTATTTGAAGACTTTTAGCATCAGGATTTTCTTCTCTCCAGCATTTGCTAGCGTCCATACATTTCCTCATAAGCTCCACCTGTATCATAGTATTTTACTTCCCAAGTGTGTAAGTTATGTTCTGTGTATTTCTTCCTGTTGCTGAAGGAAAATTAAAAGCAAGACCTGGAATAATCTCATTCTTTGCAAGTACCTACCTATTAGAAATATATTACCGCAAAGAATTCAGCAATACAGAACTTAACAAGGCTCCTCTGACAAAACACTGAGTCACATGAACGTACAGTCTTTCTACGGGCAGTCACATAATTATCATTTTTTTAACTGCACATACACAAACATGTCTTTACAGGGAACTTCTAAATATCCTGACACAGAGGAGTTAAAAAAAGGGGTAAGAGAAACAAGAAACAGAAGCACTAAAGACATGTTCAAAATGGTATTGATTTTTCTTTCCCTCATCAATTTTCCTTTTTATCCCATTGGTTCCCTTTTTGGTATTAGGATGCAACCTGTCAAGAAAGATTGGCATCAAATGGAAGATGCTTGGAATGAAGAGAAGGTTTGGGAAACAAAGTGTGAGAGAGAGAATACCTGCCACACAACAGGCTGCTACAAAGAGGAAGGGGACAAACCATTTTTCACATCCATAGCAGGCACAGCACAAAACAAAGAGCTGAAAGAAGTTTAAGAAAAAGCAGAATTCTGATGGTAGAGTTGTTCTTACTGCTGATATGGCAAAACACTCCCACTACCCCTAAGCCCTATAAATTAATTTATAAAGGGTAGGTCAGTAGGTCAGTGTCAATAAAAAGAGAGTAAAAGTAGTACAACTTCCATAATTAAACCTCTCAAACAAACCTCTGTTGATAATACAGATTACATTTTCTAGCTGGTTTTGACAACACTTAACTGGCTACTGCAGCAGGTCTGCTGCCTAAATGCCACTGTGCAATTTACATAAAAATACATTAGTATCCTTTAACAATGTATCAACTAGCTCAATTTCATGTTTAGGAAATGTGTCCCTATATAAAGGGATTTCATATTAAATACTATATACATTTAATAATTACATGATGTAAAATCAATCTGATGCACTATTAGATGCTTAGAAAATATATACACATTCTCTCTGTTTTTCTTGCAATTTTTCTTTTAAAGTTAATAAATTTTAACCTCCTCCTCCTTTATAAAACCAAACTGTCAAAAAAATTTCAATACACAGCTCACATAGCATGTACTTAATTCATAAATACTGACTGCTAGTTGTTCTAAATTGCGTTCCAAGCATCCAACTTAAAGCTTAGAAAGAGCTCTTGCCATTTCACCTTTTGAGAGATATCAGTCTTGACAACTGATTGGTCTGCTAGATGTTTATCTAAACTCTGACAAAGATAGCTTTTCCCAATCTTCTAAACATTTTTAAGTTGTAGGACCTCTTTCTGATGTAGACTTCACTATTTATCCACTGGCTGTAGATTCATGGCCTGTGAAGGCAAAGAAATGTATAGGGATGGATGAAAGCTGAAAGTTTCCCACATTTATAGCAGACAGTCGGTTTGTTAAAAGCACTATTACAGTCAATTTAAAACAGCTTAGCAAGTTACCAGATAATGTTTAAATATAAGTCTTAAATTGTTTTATTACATAGGAACAGTTCTACTGGATTTTGCTTTGGTTGTTTGGAGATATATTTCTGCAAGGTAGTAACATTTCCTACTAGATTATATAAGCCTAATAATTCACAGAAAGTTTACATAAATGGCTGCAATTCACTGCTATTTACTGCATTTCCCAAAGTGCCAAACAAAATGACTACAAACACCACGGAGATGCTACAGCATTAAACTTAGGAAAATAAATCCCATAAAGTTGTTAAATTCCATAGAGTTGGTAACAATAGAAATTTTAATGTTACAATACATCTACTGTGATGACAGAATGTGCTCTCTCTTATAAGTGCAGGCGGATTGCCAGGTTTGTGTGTGCAGATTAACAACTGCCAGTTAGCAGCATTCCTTACTGCTACATTGGAGCCACTGCTGCATTATGGGGAGCGCAAACTGTATTTCTTCAACAGGCAGTGTGGTTTTGTCCCCTTGTTGCTGTGTGTATGGACTACACAGAGCTGGCAGTGAAGTTCTCCTTGTGTTTACATGACAGATCCACACCTCCTGCTAAATGCAGCTCAATATTTTCCATAATAGGAAGAAAGCAGTACTCTTAACCAAGTAACTGCCTGCTACAACCATGCAGGATTTCTAGCTTGCCACTATCCAGCAAAAGGGCATGAAGAACACCTCCTCTTAGTATAACCTAAATAAACCAAGTGATGAAGAAAAACCTTCTAGGTTTTTCATATTCTTATTCATATTCTTTTTCTGAACAGCTTAGTTACTATACTCCAAAATATACTTACCCTAGTAGAAGTAAGACCACATATTTAAAAGGATACAAAGAATTTTCACAGCAGCATACCAACATTCAAAAGCTGAACCATGCTACTTAACTGCTGTTCAAACAGGAAGAAAATGCTTTTAAATTGTATTTAAAAAACTAGTTTTTTCAAGGAAAGTAATTCCTTTCTAAACAAGAAAGGATTTTCTACATGGTATCTGACATTCTTCACAGACTTTAATTCATCCCAACTTTCTTCCATAGCCTAAACCTCCTTTTAGCTGTTTTTCCTTGTTAGACTTTTTGGCCTGTTTTTCAGTTGTTCTTTATTTATTTATTAAACCATCCCCACTCCTGTTCCCACACCCCTCCCCCGCCCCGGTCACACTTAGCAGCAGCATAAGTAACACCAAGAATACAATCAGAAGCTCTTCGGTTCAAAACGTCAGTATGGTCCAAGCAGAGGAATACCAACTATTTTTCTCAGCCCTCAGGACTCCCTGTTTCCATAATCAGCATGTAAATGAGGAAGACAGAAGGATGTGCTGCTTTATTTTCCCATGAACGGCATATGGCTCGACTTTAGGAGGTACTACCTTCTCAAAGTATGTGTTCATTTTATAAGATGTGCTGCAATATTCTCTCCTCATTTTAGTAAAATATTTAATATGATTGTCACAATTTATCTCATGTTTATTGCCATGCCAGTGTGCCACTCTTTGTTAACTGCTACATTCATCTGGCAAAAGCAATGTAAGGCCAGTTCTCTATGGATCAGGGATTTGACTATGGTTCTGCGAAAGTACTTTAAACACAATACAAGCAGCACAGTCTATTCAAGAGCTCTGCACAACTGAAATCAGTCTTACAAGAGCTGTTAAGAACAACCAGATTTTGTTCTTTTCCATGCAAGGATTCTTAGCGATACAAATCTGAAATGCCAGCTATGTTGCTGGAACCCTGAATAAGGCCAAATCCCTACACAAGATTTTTTTTTTTTGGTACTGAAATTAAGGATGCAAGAACTAAATATAAAAACGTAATAAAAATCAAAAGCAGGAGAAACAGAGAAAGCTTTCAGTTATCTTCTGTTGAGAGAGTTGCACACATGAAAGCAAGTGGGCAGAATCAGGTTTTTTTAGCACTGGAGTTGCTGTAAAGGACCAGGAAAGAATTCCTACTTTGCATGCTTTACCAACATAACTTCAGTGTCAGTAGCTCTGCCTTCTACATTAGTTGCAACACTTGGTGCAGAAGCTGAGCAGACAGCATTCCATGAAAACCTTGAGGGTGTTGCAGAGGACTTTGTGATTATCTAAGTCTCCCATAAGTTTCTGATATAGATACCCACATTATCTTTAGGAGTTAATTCCTTCCTTTATTTGCAGATAGTCCTTGTTACATAGATTTCAAGAATGATAGTCTAAGAATAAACATCTATTTTTTGTCTCACAAGGTACCTTTCTAATAATGATCCTTTACTGCAATTTTTCTTTTCAGCTATTTTGTAAGATAAGAGATATATGAATAGAAGTTAGCACAGAACAATTTAATGAGGTAATCTTATTTCATCTGCAGTTTCCTTTGACTGTCTTGGAGAAATAAGACTTGACTCAATTTCACTGCAGCCAAGCTAATCATTCACAGTGCAAAACAATGACATTAGCAGCAAACAGTCAAGAGTTCAGGAACAGGTCAAAATTAAATACAGTCTTCAGTCCCATAAAATCACTGAAATAAAACAGACCCTGGTATGGCTCACATTGATAACCTGCATTTCCTTTGCACATGCTAAATTCTAGACAAACATGCTGTAGAACAACATCTCAAGTCACTACTGCTATTTACATGACGCAGTAAAAAGCATTTTCTACATACAAGACAAACATAATTAAAAACAAGCAACAGGGAAAACAAAATCCCTAGGTTATGAGTCAACATAATCAGCATGAAAAAAAAAAGCTAACAGGATGCTAAGTTGTAAGTTAAAATGGTAAGAGTAGAGTAAACTTTATGAAGAGTTACAGCAGTTATTGTGACCAAAGTGCAAACTTGTACCTCGTGCTCTCGAGGGAGCTCGGTATCCACAGTGCTTCACTATGTCAAACAGATGCTTATGCGATGCTGACTGAAATGATGGTATACCTGACACAACATGGCCAGCAAAAATACCAGGCCACTGTTTGCAAGCAAATGAGAACCTTACAAAGAATGTGTGTGAAAAGACAAGTCTGAAACTCAAATGTCTACACCAGAAATGAAGCAAAAACTATGGAACCTCTAAAGATCACATTATCCCAGCCCAAAGCCACGACCGACTTTTTCTGAGGCACAGTGGACTAAACTCAGGTTCTCTTTCACCACTCTATCTGCTTATTATATTAATCTTCTGTGAAATATACTACTATGTAAGATGCTTAAATATCACAAGTCAGTTGATACCAGTATCTGGTGCTTTAACTAACAAATTATGGTATCTATGGGCTCAAGTCAAGTAACTACAAATTCCTGCTACTTGTCCCCATCTCACAAGTAATTCACAATAGCTCAGGAATGGAAACCTGTTATATCATGCCTAAAATCAGAAAAAAAATTTCTTCAGGGCAGACGCCACATCTTATTTCTTTGTTCTATGAAGTGTTTAGCACACTTTTTGTTGCCACAGAGTTAAAGGAATTCTCCAGCATGAAAATACAGAGGCTGTAGCATGTAGCTGCAAGCTAACTGGGTGAGCTGCTCAAGTCCTTCTTCAAGGATAAATACTGCTCTGATGAGAGGGACTGTCATTTCGAATTAACACAGTCTGTCAGAGAGACCAAAAATCTGGATTGCAGGATGAGTTAACCACTCACTGTCTGCTGTCTTATCCAGACAAGAGATGTAGATTCTGGCTGTGGGTACAAAACCAGCATTGACAATCCCTCTTCCCTCTTCCTTCCCCTAAGCTGCACTGGCTGTGACTGAGTACTGCCTAACAGAAAAGCAAAACTGGTGCAAAGGTCCCAGGAATTGCGCCTTTGCCCTTCTCAAGGGATTCACTTTTATCAGCTCTACTCAGGTCCAACAAAATGAGCACTCCCTGATAGGTCGGCAACTGTAGGTCTGATCCAAGAGCTCATCTTCCAGTTCAGCTGCTGAAAAAAATGATTTTGTGCTCCCAAGATGACTCAACAACACAAACCAGATCAGTAACAGGGAGAAATATGGAGATTTGCCTCCAAAGTGTGCTCCTGATCTCTGCTAGAGAGCTCACATGGGCACATCTTATTACACCGCAGTTACAGCTCAGGCTCACAAACTGCTATGAAGAATTGCTGTCAGACTTCCTTGCAGCAGACTTCAAGGGAGAAGGTAATTTGCAGCTAAATGGATACAAAGAATTGTATGAAAGTATATTGCTTTTCATTTTAAAAACCCATGCACACAAATTCCATCTCAGAATTGGTGAGGTAACTATTTTCAATACTACCAGCTATTGTGGACTCACTGCTGGGGCTTTGCTGGAGCCTCTCATTTGTTTTGTATCTTGCCTTGACAATGGTGGAAGTACAAGCGGGATTTGAGCGTTTCTTGATTAATGATACTACTTTTCAAAAATAATTATACTTGGGTTTAAGTTTAAGGTAGTTGCTCAGCTGTTGACATTTTTCTGCTACAGTGTTTTTCAAAGTGACACAGACTTTAACTTTAAGCATTATGCTTAGTAACATTTTTATATTTTCCCATGTTGAGAAGACAACACTAAGAAATATTTGTAAGTATGGCATATTTTCCTGGAGATAGTATTTACATACTGGATTTTAATAAATCTTTTTCTAGTAGATAAATTTTATTTAAGAACTGAAACTGCCTCTTTTTTGACTTTTCTTTTAAGAAACCTTGGAAGATAGTAACTTTTTTTGCAAGTCAGAAGAAAATGTTCTAACAATACACAACAGCCTGTAACATCGATGATCTGAGTGGGTCTTTTCCAACTTGGTGATTCTATGATTACTGTACCTGTACATGCCCCCTCAGTGGTTTTAAACAGGTACTTAAGATTTTACATTATTATCCCTCAAGTTTGAAATTCAGTTGGTCTTGGCCCTTCCACATTAAGACAGAGTGGGCAGTATAGATGTCCCCACTCTGGGTAATTAGGCAACTTCAGTTTCCCTACAGAGCATCAGGCAACAGAGGACTAAGTTGCTGATTCTTCATTCCTTTCCCCAAATGGCTAAAATGCACTGCAAGGGCTTTAGAGAAGGAAAGTGTTTCTTATATCCTCAATAAATGTGTTTATTCTTCCCTCTACTTGAAGAAAATGGAAAGAGATCACCAGCATATGAATGTCCAGCCTGATTAAATATCAGGATTCTTGTAAAAGGACCAGGCTTGTCAAATACATGATTCAATTGATATAAAATGACTGAAATAATGCAGAAACTTGTCTAGAAGTCTCTTCTGGATCGCTTTGTAAGAACAGATACATAAGCTTTTTAAGCATGAAGAGATCAAAGAAGAGATGAAGAGATGTATGAGAAAAAATATGAGAAAATCCAAATTGCCTTCCACTTGTGCACCTGACATTCAGAAGTTTAAGTCAGCTTGGCTCATGAAATAAGTGTAAAATTTAAAAGATATAAATCAACATGGAAATATAAAAGTTAATCTTGACTTGAACAGTGATCTATACATATGAAACCTGGAAACATTAAAACAAAATTACTCCAGAATTATCAGAACAAAGCTGAATTCTTAAGCTGTTTCTGATTTCTACAGCTTGTCACAATCTCACACATGCTGCCTGCTTAAGACAGATTGTTTTTTAAATGCAACTGGAACATGCGATCTGACATGAGTAGCTTTGCTTATATTTTTGCAATTTAGCTTTCATAAATGTGTTAAGCATCATGTAATTAATTCTTTTTGCATTCACGACCATATTCATAATTTTCAGAAGAAATACATTCTGTTTCTTGGTGAACACTGTTTCAAGTCCAAGTTGAGACTATTTCTGCGCCGTTTAAATCCTAATGCAGCAGAGCCAAGATGATATGAATTTCAAGCTGGAGAGTAATAACATGGTATTTGGTTCTCTTGCTCCCCTACAAAAAACCAAAGGCAATAGGATCATCCTACCAAATAAAAAGACCTATGAAAATAAGCACAGCATTAAGTTTTAATAGCTTGCAATACATGGAGAACAGAAATAGAGGAATCACCGAATAGTTCTACAGTATTGTTACAAGATGCCATCTCTCAGGAACAGACAGTTATGATTATAAGTTTTTAAATCAGAACAAGCCTACTGAGTAACCAAGCTTTCAACATTACCAGAAAAACAAATGTAACACACATGAACAAACCAAACATAATAAAGTCTAAACCAAACCAGACTCCACATGGAGTCCCCTACTCCTGTACAGGGGAGGCTTTACAGAAGCCTTTTTGCTCCTGTTACTGTGTGTTAATTTCCTAAGAGCCTGTTTCCTAATTCCATTCCACTGGAGGAAAATCACACGTATGTATGCACGTACAGATCTACAGGCAGAGCAAAAATTTGCAGCTCTGCAAATTAGATACTAATGCAGACACATCAGTCATAACTAATGAGGTAACTACATCTATCCTTACCCCAGCACATAAACACATTAATTTCCTAGACTTTTCAAGCACCTTAATATATAAGATGCTTCCAAGGAAAAAGTTCAATTACACCTATTTAAGAAACAGAGCTGGCCAAAATTTGACATGCCTGTTTATTAAGCAATCACATATGAAGTAAATCAACAATGACTACAGCCATCACTGCTACAGACATACAGCATAAGGAATATCGAGTCTGTTGATCATAGCTATATGCATTATAAAGTACAAGTAAAATTAAAACATGTCATATCTTTCCATAGTTTCATACATTTTCAGTCAAAAAAACACAGTACATCTGACTAGATAACAATAAATGTCCACTAACAAACACCAACATCTTCCTCCTATTTATGGGGAAGCTGGGCTGGCAAAGAGGGACTACCATACTATTTTGTATTGAATTACCCCAAAATTAGATTGAACATAAGTTTAACACCATCTGGTCTACCACAGGAAGGTATGAGTTAATTAAATACGCAACCCTTCTGTTCTACATAATTGAAGAAGAAAAATCATTCCACGCTCTAAAACAGGATATACTTCTTACTTTGTAGGACCTGTAGAAACTGTGACATACAGAACACTAGGAAAAGGTACTGGAAGACATCAAGGGGATAATTTAATTAAGACTGTTAATCCTGCAACAGACAGATTTGAAGTTCTCTGCCAACTTTGTTAATCGTATAATATGGAAAAAGCTTGAGACTTTGCAATTAAAATGTAGTGTTGCTGTTAGGAACTTGTATAGGAATATGACCACGGCATGACAAATTAAAACTCCCAGGCTCAGAATATTAACATCAAGACTACAGGCTCACAGCTATTTCTATGACAGCAATTGTTTTAGACATGGCTACCCTCCTGCCCACGCCAGCTGCATTCTCACTCTGCTGTTTCCTCTCGTAGTCATAGCCCAACTGCTTGTGACCTAACTCGGCTGCATCGGAACACTCATTCCGTACTGTAGTGGGGACAGATGAGCTGGGCAGAGTACAAACCTACGGATGCCAAACTCATGACACTGACACTTGACTAACCACTTACAGGACTATACCAAAACAACACAGGAAAGGCAGACAAACACCCACTCAAGTAGAGGAAAAACAAAATTGTTATTAAAATACTTTTTAAGCAATGTTAATTACCGAACTTAAGATAAGCAAACCAAACTAGAGAATAGTGACACGTTTTCTCAACTGACAGCTGTGAAGAAAGATGTCTCTTACAACTGTTCTAGAAAGAGAGCAAATGGAAAAAATAAAATAGGAAAACCATAGGCTCATAAATGCAAGTCTGCAACCTTATCTTCCTGAAGAGATGCAAACAGAGTTAGGATCTGGGAAAACATGAACCATCAGGAAATTTGTTTCTTAACCTCTTAAAAATGCTTTGACTTCTGTAAACATTAGAAGTGTTTATTGATAAACCACCCATGACTGTTACAAGTGGCCACCAAATTTTATTACTTCAGTATTTCCTTTATTTGCTGCCCACAGCTTCTTTTACCAAAACATCACTTGTTCTTTGCTGATCTCTCCTTTTAAAAAAGGATATAAAGATCCAAAAGAGACTTTGGCAAAATTTCAAGTTATCTGCACTCACTGATCACAGCTTAATCATAACAAAAAAATGCCTTCACTAGTTTTATTACCATTGCTGAAATATTTTTATCTTCAGATCTTAAACATTCCATGAGTAGGACAGAATTTTCAAACAAAACCAAAACGGATGTAAAAATTTAGTCTTTATATCATAATAACTGACTACTGCCACTTCCAAAAAACATTAGTGTGAACTAAGAGGCATAATACCTCTTGGCAATGTTGTATGGAATACGTCATTAACCACTAATAAGTAACTTTGATGTCACACCTGTAAAGCCTCTGCAGATTATCAGCTGATGCCAACTGATCAAATAAGACAGACTCTCTAATCATTCTGCCAAAAACTCATTAGTCTTCTTAGATGTCAGTAAACACAAGTCACCAATAAGCTGACAATAAAAACACGGCTGTATTAATTTTCACCTCCATTCTAGGAACAGCTACAGGTCACTGACCATAAAAGTATCAAAGGCCTCAAAAAAGAACAGTCGGTCAACTTCAGAGGGTAGATTTAAACAAAGAAGGCCCTGGGAGAAGTAGAACACAAAGTCTAGATTCTGATAATGAATGACAGAAAATTTAGAACAGTCTTTCATCTATAAGGCACATACTATGTAATCTAACATGAAAAGACCAGATTCTAACATAAAACCTCCAAGCATAGTAGGAATATTAGTTTCACTGGTATCACAGTAAAATTTACTTATGATTTTGAATGACTAAGATTAAGTTCTATATTAGAATTGGGAAATTGTCAACCTTAGTAGTCTCATACTCTGTTTACTTATTTTTTATATCTAATATTTAATAATAAAAAAGTGAAAATAACTTTAAATACTTCACTTTAAATATAATTGAATCTGATTGTATCATACCATTACTTTACAAGCCACTTAGAGTAAAAGATAGGCAATATATAGAGATTCATCTATTTTTTAACTCAGCTCCAGTCAAGGAAGAAAATCCACAACTCTGGAGCTTAATAATAGAATCACTCATCTGGAATTAATGTTTTGGTTAACAGCTACACAAAGCAAAGACATAGTATGAAAAGACTCTATGAAATATACCATTGTTGTTTGGTTTACAGTGACTCAATATGTAACTGGTCACTAGTCAATGTCATTAGGTTGAATTGCCTAAGTCACCAAAATCCCTTCTTGAAGTTTGTAAGCAATGATTTCTATAAGGAGGGGGAAAAAAAACGTTTTCAAACCACTTTTCCAACACAGAAATATTCACCGACAGTCAGTGCCGTAAAACTGAAATCAAAGTGATCATATTGTCACTGCTGTATTTAAAAATGTAACATCTGAACTAAGTGGAATGGTAGGTGCTTGGAAGCATTAGTACAGAGGAAATACACTTGTGTTGATACCTATGAGGAGATGGACAAAGCAAACAAAAGCAATAATTAGTCTCTCAGTAATGAATCACACCGAACGCTTGAGAAAAATATGTCAGCATAACAATGCATTAAAAGATAGTTATGCAGCTATTGGGAGTACACAGAAGAAGCAACATGCAAGCTTTAAACACTCACCATTTGAATTGGTTTTTTGTGAAGGTCTTGTTCAGTTACCAGCTTTTCTTGGTCAGTGACATAAAGGCCTTTTTGTGCCAGGGCTTGTATAACAGCATCATGACCTAGAAGTGGTTTTGCAGCATCACTCTTTAGAATAAGGCTCCCAGCACGACAGTAGAGTTCTGCAGACAGCAGCAAGTTAACAACAGGTGGTTTAATGTGCTCTTGGTCATACTGGTCCGTGTAAAATGGTTCTCGTAGTTCTTCAGGAACATTTTCTACAAGGACAAAAAAACCCCAAACATTAGTATCAGAAAGGACATAGTTCAGGGGTTTTTAATATGTATGAACACAAAAATATGTTAAAGAAAGCATGTTAAAGGGAAGGTTAGAGTCTTTACCAGTCATCACGATAAAAACCACTGGGGAAAATTCCATACAAACATAACATTTGAACTATAAATAGAAACGTAAGGAAAACTCAGAGAGTTCCACACTGCAAAGCCCGCACCAGAAGGCCAACCTGCAGCTTACAGCAACTATTACTTTAAAATTTCTTGGCTTCTCCAAACACATGACCTAACGTTTTCATTTCCTTTAGCATAACATTATATACGTCAGATACATAAAGGCAGAACAACACTCATTTAAACACAAAACACTGTCTCTAGTACAATATTAAAACGGAATTGGAATATTATGTTCTATCACAGAATAATTTAAGATGAGGAATTTCCACTCAGCAGCTGTCTAGGTTTCACATATGCAAGAGAAATTTGATTACTACGCTACCTATGTCAAAGGCTGAGCATCAAAGAATGATAGCATTCCAGCAATTAATCATACATACACGGATGTTTTACTGGAATTAACAGAATGAGAAAAGGGGCTGGTGGTGAAAATAGTATGTTTCCTTCTGATGAAATTTTGAATGCTTATTTTGCCTATTTATGTTACTGACTTCCCTTAAAATTGTGGCCTTCCTCCTTTTTCAGTGAACAGGCCTAGCACCCACAGAAATCTATGCAAGATTCTGTTAAGTTTATGCTATGATTTGAACACCAAAATTAGCATTCCAAAACAACCTAGCATTTTTTCCAACAGCTTTGCACAACACAATACAGGCAGATATATTTGTAATTGTCTACCACAAAAGTAACAGCTACAGACCAAATGATACTAGATCACACAAAATTAAGTCACCAGTGAAGTGGAAAATAACTTAGACATGCTATCAAACCTCATATTTCTAGACACAGGCATGGCAAGGTGCTCCATTTTCCCCACAGAGCAACATCACTCCCCAGTTGTGGTAGAATTCGTTAAGGCAACAGCATTTATTGGATAAAGAGCATGTGATTCTTTTCCTGTGCACAAATGGTAAAGCTTATTTAATCACTACAAAGAAAAAGGTGCACAAGAAAATGGTGATGCAACTCTACGTTCCTATCCCCTCTGCCTTCAGCTGGATAAGTGGCTGAACAGACAAGGTTTGAAGCAGAGGGTGGAGCAAACAGCCCAATACAGGTGGAGCAGGACAGAGAGCAAAACAGAACATGCCATCACAAGATAATGACGGATTATCTTCTTCCTCATACATATTCTATTGCAGTTCATGTGCTTCCATTATGGGCTTTGGAAGAAGAGCTAGCTGCTGTCTAGCTGTGAAAGAAGATAAGCATTATAGAGTGCGAAAAGGGAAAAGAAATAGTAACACATACTTTCTTGAATGTCATAAGGATGGTAAAAAAGCATAAGATATTGTTTCTTATTTGCCAATTCAGAATATCAAGGAGAACAGAGATATAGTAATTTGCTTAAACCATAAGCCTAAATTTGGCCAGAAAGCTGATAGCTTTGCTCTAGAATACATACAAACATACTGTCAGCAAAACTAGTCTGCCCTTTAAAATAAAAGCCTAATAACTTTTTTTATACTAATAAAACTACTAGCAAAAAAATCTACCCATATCAGGCAACGATACTGAAATCTTCCCCTGCCACTCCCCAGCCTTACTTACTGACTGTGTATGACCTATGGTCATCCAGTACTATAAAAAGCACTTCTAATTAATTAAGGAACCTCATAAGCTGTTATGTACCTGCTTCGCTAGGTATTACTTCCACCTATCTCAGTTCTACCTGTCCTTCTTTCTTTTCCCTGTCTCTGTTTAAATATTAAGCTCATTATTTCCAAGTTCCTCATTATTCATCTCTAGCATCAGGAAGTGTATACCTCAGTCCTCCTCATGACTTCATGCTCTATAATTCCAAACAGCAACTCTTAAAGCATCTTCATGCTATTCCAGAGAGCACTAGAAAAGATTTTTTTGTAACAATTAAACACACAGGCAGATTTTGCCTTTTTTGAAAAGAAGAAACCAAAACAAGAAAAAATCCAAACTGATCCCCCAATAAACAGAAAACCCCAACAACATCCTTTTTTTTTTTTTTTATTCACGGGGGAGTTAGGTGAGGCAGGGGGCAAGAGGGTAAAAGATAAAGCTAATTGCAATTTCATAGAAGACCTAAGAAAAGCCTTATTCCCATATGAGAAAACCCCTTGAGACAGGAGCTGTTAGCTGTGCACAAACAGAAGCCACAAACTCTGTGTCTCCTACTCACTGAAGAATGACAGATCTCAAATCTGAAAATCTGAGCCACAAGATAAATCTAAAAGACTGGAAATAGCAAACCCATAGCCTGTTATTGAGTAATCTCTGATCTTCTGTGTCACTGAAATGGACCCCAGAGCGACAAGATAAGACACAATAAACACATTTATCAAGAAACAACAATATCCGCTACTGGGATCTAGTAATAAAAAACCTCAATATGCTAAAAAACCAACAACAACATAACTATCAAAGGGAAATAAAATTATTTATAAAGGATATTTCTGCTTCTGAAAAAAAACAGCAAAAGAAAATAATTTATAATCACATCTTTTGCTTCATTGGTGTTCACATAAATATATCTGGAACATGAACTTACTAGTGTTCATAAAAATAAAAACAGAAAAGAAATTTATTAGAGAAATAGAATACATCAACGAGGCATTAGGATAAGAAACTGTTACTACAGAAGCATTCTGAATTAATAAAAACAAAACTTGTGAAACCATACAAATAAGCAGTCCCTGCTGCAACAAGATCAGAAGTCTTAAAAAAAAAATCCCATCAGAGTTTCCTTCCCACAAGTAGGAACACATGCACTTTTCTCCATTTTTAACATGTATCAAACTGTTTGATATCAGAAGAGATCTTGATAGTAGATTCAAGTTGTGTTCTCATTTTTGTAATAGTTTAAAAAAAAAAACAAAACAGAAAAGTGCAGCAGTGAGACATAGAGGAAGCTCTTCCTGTTACTGATACCCAAGTAATAGCCCTTCCAGAATTGACGTGCTTCACCTCTGCAGACCTGCGGAGGGGAACTTCAAGGCTACATCCAGTTCTCAGCAGATTAGCAGAACAGCCAGCAGAGCCAAAAGCCTTTACTAACAATTCCGGCAGGATTGGAGATTGTTAAATGGCTCTGTTAAGCAGAGAAGAATCTTAACACTAATTCCCAATATGCGCATTTTACCAGTCCCTTTCCTTTGCCCAACTGAAAAGAGTCTTTTAAGAGTAAATCTAAGTAAAAAAAAAGAAAGTATTAAATAAATACTTGTTGCACATACACCCAGAGTACCACCGAACCTTGAAATTTCTGGTAAAGTACAGCAACAATGTGAAAGAGATATACTGGGGACGTTGCGTTCAGGGAGCTGAGCACAAGAAATACTGATGACACCAAGAGAACATAGAGAGGCACAGGGAGGATCTAACTAACCACTCACTTCCAATACCCAACAGATAGGTTCCAGAAACATGCACTGTGCACTGAAGTGACAAAAGGCAGCAGTCACAGGCTGCTGCAAAGGAAATTTCAACTGGAAATAAGTAAAAAAACTTCACAGAGAGTAGCAGAGTACAGGCTACCTGGGAACCTGGATGCAAAACCATCCTCCGCGGGGACTTTCAGAACCAAACTCTTCTAACTTCGAAGCCGGCTCTTCTTGGAGCAGAAAGTTAAACTTGATCATGTCCAGAGATTGCTTTTATGCTTCCCACCTCCCCCCTGCCCCAAGTTGTCAATGAGCCCACAGGATTCAATTTTGGAAATCTCTTCTCGGAATAGGTTTAAAAAAAAAAGTTTGACATTTGGACTTTTTGTAAATATTGAACTGCGAAGAGAACAGATGATGCTAATGTACAAGTTCAACACACATGGAAAAGAAAAAGAAATATCACTCTAGTCCAAAACAATAACATGGATTTAAGAATCAAGCTACCTTTAAAACAGTAATCAACACATCTTCAGCTAGTTTTTCCATAAACTAAAATGGACTCAAAAGTCCTGCAGATGCTGTCTTTATAGAAGAAATAGAAGAAAAATGAAAGGATTTATTCCAACAGACCATTTTAACAGGAATGAATCATCTGAAAATAATCTATGGGTACCACCCTGGCATCTACCTTTAAAAGCTGTTTTATAAATAAAAACCTCTGCTTTTAACAAAGTGTGAATTCCTCCTTTGTTAAAAACTACTCGCCCTAATGTGAAAAGTCTGTACTTTCTTTAAAAACAAACCTTTTTTTTGTGAAGTTTCCAGACTTCTACACAGATGAATACAAACCTTTAAGTTCCATGAGTAAGTTCCAGGAGTATTAAGGCTTTCACATTTATAGCTGTGAACAATCCAGATTTAATGTTTGTTTTAACTAAGTCCAAAAGCTTAGAAGTCTTTGTCACCAAGGTGTGTTCCCCCCCCCTTTTTTTAATTCACAAGGATAATATAAACAAGTTAAAATATTTTACCATGGACTTTGTAATTAAAATATACACAATTCTTGGAAGCCCCAAGGCCACATTAAAGCTAGAAAACTTCCATCTCTACAGGTTATTGACAACAGTCAACTGAAACATTGAGAACAACAAAACATTTTTTAGAAGACTGCGATTTAATGCAGAATTAATTAATGAAAATTCTGACTAATACCTTTAACCACTGCCTAGTGCAAATGAGTAGATTAATTCATGCCAAATCGCAATGGACTCTATTACTTGACAGTTTCTGCGGGACACCAAAGCTACGCCTTTGACAGAAGGTAACAGCATTACCTCATTCAGCCTCCCATTTGCCAACTAGGATTCTGGTGCCATATTTGCCATTTGGGTGAAAAGAGTGGAGCACGCATGGAAGTCAAGAGTCTGAAGAACAGGTCAGAGGAGTGTGATCTATATTATTTCGCTTTTGATGAATTTCTGTAGCTGCCTCAGTAAAAGATGGAGACATTTCAATTTGCATTTTATTTTGGAGTCACCTTTAGCAGTTCTGCCAAGTACTGCAGTTCTAAGATTGACAGCAGGTTAGTAATCCATAGATCAAACTGATCCTACTGAAAAAAGGAAACCCATGTAATAGACCTTTTAATCAGGAAGCAGAAAATGAAGTAAGAAATGTTCTACTGGGTCACACTAATTGTCTATCCCACCCAATATTATGTCTTCAATAGCGCACCAGGAAGCGCAACTCACAAAGCATACAGAATTTGTCTCGGAGGCATATTTTCTATTACAATGGGGAAGTTTGACATCTACTTTACTAAAGCCTGTGTATTGATTCAGGTTTTGATAAGCAAAAGAATGACAGAGAATTAACCCTGGCAATAAAAGGATCGTTCCTTATTAGCATAAAAGCATTCGGAACTTAATTTGTGGGAAAGGTAAGATATGAGTAATATAAAGATAGTAATATAGTTATAATCCCATTATACTCAGCTAGGACCCTAATGACTGTCAAGATTTAAATAGCCTACAGAACAGGGGAAAAGACTTTTTTGTAACTATAGAGATTAACACCTTTTTCTTCAACTATTACAAGACTATTAAACCAAAAAAAACTTATAGCCAGTCACAACTAAATAGACATAAGCACAACAAACGTGCTTTGCTCTCTGGCTTACAAGTTCTCTCAGTTTAACACTGCTTCAAATTGAAAGAAAAAAGAAAACACAGAGGAAACAGCTAGAACTAAAATTCTTACATTAGGCAAACTAATTTCAAATGTTGCATTTCAACTCTGTAGCAAAAAGGTTTGTTAGGCCCACTTGATCCATTAATATACTGTCTGACAGGGGGAGAAAACTCACTATTTTTCTTGCAAAGTCTTGAAGGTTTTCACTCTCAGCTCCATTTTCCAGAATGATCAGCAAAAACATTCATTCAGAGCCCTGGGTTTACCAAAAGTTAAAAGTTATTAATGCCAGGAGGGGACCTGTATCCCATTTCAGTCGTTAATATCCACCAGCAAGTTACACAAATGAAACTACATAACTTCTCACATTGAAAAGATGGTGAGTTCCTGATTAACAGCATATAAATACTGAAGTTCCAATGACAGCCACCTTTAAACATGGAGTCACTAAGGCAACCCAAGAGATTACCCTAAATCAATGTGGGCGAGAGCGAGGTAATTACAATGCATCTGCAGTAGTAACTGCAATAATAGTCAAGAAACATTAGAGAAACTCAGTACAAGTAGAAGAAATACATTTCATCACCTCACCTGACACAGGTGAGCATTTGGCTACAGTCTCTTTGTCAAATCCACTACATACTGCAGACAGGCACTTCAGTTGTAATGACAAATAGGCTCAGAAGAGGTTTCATGACATGTCATCACAGGAAGGTTACCAACTACCCACCTGAGGGCTATCACACAGTAAGAATCCCAACAACTTAACTAATTTACCTTCCTGAACTTTTGTACTGAATAGTCGACAACCTCAGATGACTCTGCCAAACATAAAACAACAACAAGTTTGAACAATTTTGTTTACTTAAATAAAAGTGATAGACAGTCAAATGATGTTTTAAATGTGCTCCACAGAACTATGTGATACCATTAACTTCAAGGCAGACCATCTCAGTAGATGATTAGTCACAACAGACTGACTTAAGTATCATCAGCAACTATTTTAGAGAGGTGATGGAAAAGAATCTATCAAAACGAGAAAAAATCCTTACCAGAATCTCAAACATTTGCTGTTATTCTCAAAACTCTTGTGCAAATTTTTGTTAGCTGACATACTGAATGAAGTATTTCATACTGAAAGTAATGAAGTTGGGTCTGCTAGGAAAAGATTAAAAGACACTCTGGCCTGCAACACCCAACATAACAGATGAGAGTATTTAGTTAAAAGTTGTTCCTGTCAGATACACAATGTTCATTTCCTCCCTTCATGACTCTACTGGCAACATCTACAAACAGCAGTAAGTAGCTGCATGTGAATTCTGACAATATTATTCATAAGGAGAAAGCTATTTTTAAGTCTCTTGGTTAATGTTTAGTTGTAGATGATGCAACTTGATCTATTGCTTCAGACATCTATAAAGGATAAATTTAATGTTAAAAGGTGAATGGACTTCTATTTTGACTGCAGAAAACACAATAAAACACTCATATTTGTGTAGCTTTCATTTAATTTATTCCTGTCAAAAATCTCTCACATTAAACCACTGAAATTTATTACTGTAGCAGGACAATAGGTTGTATGGATAGCAGAAGAGTAAAAGATTTCACCTGACTTCTAAAAATGTTCCCATAATTTTCTGAGACACAACAGTCAGTCTGAACCCTGTAACTAAAAACTGGATACAAAGTTGCCTGAAAAACAATTTTCAAAGAGCTCTCAGAGGCCAACTATCACTTAGGAAGAATATGTACTTACTTCAAGGTTTAAGAACTAGTATTTTCATTCATACTACCTAAGGTCCCAGGGAGGTGATTCCAAGCTACAAAAGGATAGAAAGCATTTTTGAGGATAAAATTCTAATTCAAGATTACTCCAATAAGTGGAAGAAGTGGTTTGAAAATAGGATGTGGTTATATAAGTAGAGCTGCAAAGCAGGAACCCACAACTGCACAATTAGAAGATGGGAACAACTGAGTAGGCCGCAATTCTGCAGAGAAAGATATGGAGCTACAGTGAATCACAGGCAGAATGAGTCAACAATTCTAGGTTGATGCAAAAATCACAAACATCATATTCTACTGAATAAATTAGATTATTACAGGTTGGAAAGATGAAGTAATTTTTCAAATCTATCCTGTACTGCTAAGGTTTTAGCTGGACCATTAGATCTAGATTTAAGTACAGAATCCATTCAAAGCTGACCACAGAAAAAAATACAGGGGAAGACAAAAACCCAAAACAGCATCATAAAAAGCTTGACTTACAAAAATGAAGTTGGGAAGAAAAAAAAAAAAATCTTGTTGTCTAAACAACAGAACAGAGAGGAGACACTGTTTTTATGTGGAGGGTCTTATAAAGGGGTAAGGCAACCCCCATTTTCACATACCCTGGGAACAGGACAAGTAATTGGTTTACAGTGTAGCAAAAGACATCAAGATGATTATGCAGTTCTAACGTCTAGAGATAAATAAGGATTCAAATTGACTAGCAGACATACCGTGGGATCTCTATAATTACAGATTTTCAAAAAAAACCAGGCTGGACAAACATCTGTCGAGAACAATGTATATTTAGTTCAGCCTGGCTTTAGGATAGTGGATGCATAACAAATTTTCCAGCGACATTTTCTATGACTATAGTGGAGTAAGGACATAAAAATGTCACACTTCAAAATAATGAAATCCACTTCTGTTGTTTTAGAAATAAAAATGACAGAGAAACACAACATGAAGACCTTTGAACTATTCCTATGAAGTAGGTCTTGATATACTTTTAAGTTGAAACATATAATATCAACACAGTTCAGCCACTTCTTCAGAAAGCAGTTTTTCTTTACTGAAGGGGTTAACTCCCAGCATTAGGAGTTAATGCTGAAAATTTAGTGTTTGCAGATTTTATTTCCAAGCTCAAACATTCCCATTTTCATACTTCACACTTTGTGTTAATTTTGTTCTCCTTTCAGTTACTGTAAGTTGTGTGTCTTAAATCATTTGGTTATTACAGAACATTTAACCTGACCTGTCCTAACATCGATATGCTTTCTTGCAGCAAAACAAAGACACAAAACCCTACGCTCCCCAACATTTCAACAAGAATACTGTCCTCAATTAGCACTTATTAAAGAGTTCTTCATATAAGATGCCTTCAACATGACTCTTAGCATTCTTCTACTCTCATAAGATGTTTACTAATAAGATAACTTACTCCAACCTGCATGTGTTGGGGGCAAGATTCTGTTCTTGGAGTTTCACTGAAGGCAACAGCAATATGCAATTTGTCTCTCACATTTTTAGATACAAATATCAAACACCAAAAGCCACTGCTGGATGCTGGAGAACAGTACCTATTGCAAAGTCTTTTTTCAAGAGAATTCCCTCCACAACACTTAGCCAAGCTATACTCACAATATTGATTATATTAAAACACGGTTTTAAGAAAGTGACATACATCCACAGAAAGATGCACCCATTTAATAGATAAAGATTTAAAATTCTTCAGTGGATAAAAGATTACAACAAGTTACAATTTTTCATTAACCAAAACAAATGGCATTAACCAACTCTGAAGAGGGTGGGGAAAAAAATCCTTCACCTCCCCTGCCCACCTAAGGAATTCCAACGCTTAAGGGATAAAATCAAGAAATAAAATGTGGGATCCATAAAAACACTAATTCATCCTTTGTACAAATGCACATAGCAAAAGTAGCAGACATCATTGAGTCTGTGATCTCCTCTATAGAACTAAACCAAATAATTTAACAAACCCAAACTTCCTTCCTTGTTGGAATACTTGAAGGTCAGTTCTTCCCTTTTGCTCCAAGTATAAAGGAAGCATTTCTATTGCAGACGTGCAAGTCCTGTGTACTGCTTTTCCCTACTTTAGCCACAAACTCTTCTTTGAGGCTACCGGGGATATTAACCCAGTGGAAGAACTGCAATAACAGAAACACTGCAGTTGTATACATTTATCTCTCTTCTCACCATTACATTATGGCAGTATTTAGAGAGCAGACGGAGCTGTTCTCTCTTCTAATCACGTTTCATCTGTGCATTTCAGAACAACTATAGAAATGAAGAGAAAGAGCAAAGGAATTTGGTTTGGATGATACTTTCTATAGAGAAGAAGCGGAGAAGTACCCTACAAGTCGCTTTACACATCCAATAGCAACTCGGTCATTTCAACCACAGGCTGAGAACCTGTCAAACTCCAGCTGAAGAAAGTTTTCACGTTAGAATGCTGGGTTATACAAGCACTGCACAACCAGAATCCCATGAGTAGAACCTATAGAACTCAGTTACCTAAAGAGATAACGATGTCTGAAAATGTGACAGCAAATACCTCTAAAAATTTTCACTGCTATTATTTTATTTTTTCTGCCTGTATTACTAATAAAGCTATATCTAAAAACAGTATATGCTTGCCCAGATCCCACAAAAGTAAGGAGAGTTTACTGACAATTCATCAAAGGGAAATGGTATTTTGACCTTTTTTCTTTCTGAAGTGATGTATGTGTACTTTATTTCAGTAGCCATTGACTTTACTGAAGTTTCACTAGGTTCAATCACTTTGAAAGCAGCTTTCTGGAAGCACCAAGTCAAATATCACCCCCTCCCAAGGGCATCATAAAGGTACACCTTTAACACTACTCAAACACATAACGATACTCTGGCTCAACGTAAAAGTTGTAAAATTACAAAAGGAGGAACCTTTTCTTGCTTTCTACAAAGAACCAGGAGAAAAATATTGACTGTAAATATCTAATTAGCCTTTCAAACAAACGCCTTCCTCGTAATCTGCAGAAAATTCAGACATTAATGTATCACAACTAGATTTAAAAAAAAAAAGCCCAGCTCGGTAAATTTTCCGAACGCAAGTCTGGATTCCCTCAAGGCCCAACGATATTTCAGGCACAGAATAATAGGTCTGGTATTCCTCAAGGCCTGGCTTTTCCCAGGCAGAGCAGCAACGCCTTTGGAGGCGCTTACAACCAATTCCATTTACGCTCACGACTCAGCAGAGCCAAACCCTGGCACGAAATGCTCTTTCCCCCCCAACATTCCCCTGGCTGTTTCGCCCCTCGAAGGGCTCCGGGCTGCGGTTTTTCCGCATTCTGGGAGCGAGACCCGGGCCATAAACCGCAGAGCCCAGCTCCGCCGGCAAAGCCGCATCGGCTCGACCCACGAGCGCTCCCGGGGAGCGGCGCCAGCGCAGGGAACGCGGGGGCGACGAGAGGAAAGGCAGAGCACCCCCCGGTACCGGGGAGAGAGCCCTCGGAGGGAGGGAGCGGCGCCGCCGAGCAGGAACCGGCATCAAAGCGGGTAGGGACGCCACCTACCTGTCCCGAAGGCTTTGGCCACCAGCCAGGCGAGATTACAGGCGATTTTAGCTCGGGAGAAATCGTAATGGTCGAAAGGTTTGATGGCCGGAACAATGAACGTCCTCCGCATCTCCCGGCCGCCCGCGCCGTCCCCCATCCTGCCGCGGGGCCGCCGGCCGCTCACATGGCCCCGGTCCCGGCGGCAGCTGCGGGCAGCGCCGAGCCCAGCTGTCCGCCCGGGCCAGCGCCGCTCCTCCGCGCAGGAATGCGGCCCGGGCCTCCTCCTCGCCCTTTGTGTCTCGGCTCCCCCCGCGCCGCCGCCCCGGAGGACACCCGGCGGCCGGGCCCGGCCGAGCCGTGGAGCAGGCGCGGCGCCGGCCTCGAGGCGCTGAGCGGCCCCGCCGGCCCCGAGACAGGCGCGCGCGCGCGGTTCCAGCCCCCGCAGCCGCTGCGGCTCGCGCCTGCCGCACTGGACGGGCGAAGCGCGGCTGCGCACGCGCCGCCGGCTCCCGGACTGGGCGGGGCGCGCGCAGGGAGGGGCGGGGCGGGACGGTCACGTGGCCACCGCTCCCCGCGGGCGGTGCCGGCGCCTGAGGCGGGTC
>JAUMJK010000731.1:0-46684 GCA_033558105.1 Coccyzus lansbergi | reverse complement strand
GTGACCCCAGATGGGAGAAGAGGGGGTGACCCCAATATCTGAGAGGGATAAGGTGACCCCAGATGGTGGAGGAGGGGGTGACCCCAATATCTGAGAGGGTAAGGGTGACCCCAGATGGGAGAAGAGGGGGTGACCCCAATATCTGAGAGGGTTAGGGTGACCCCAGATGGTGGAGGAGGGGGTGACCCCAATATCTAGAGGGTTGGGGGTGACCCCAGATGGGAGAAGAGGGGGTGACCCCAATATCTGAGAGGGTTAGGGTGACCCCAGATGGTGGAGGAGGGGGTGACCCCAATATCTAGAGGGTTAGGGTGACCCCAGATGGGGGGTAGGGGGTGACCCCAATATCTGAGAGGGTTAGGGTGACCTCAGATGGGAGAAGAGGGGGTGACCCCAATATCTGAGGGGGTTGGGGTGACCCCAGATGGGAGAAGAGGGGGTGACCCCAATATCTGGGGGGGTTATTGGGGTGACCTCAATACTGGGTGGGGGTGGGGATTGGGGTAACCCCAGATGCTGGTGGGGAAAGGGAGAGGGGGCCTGAGGTGACACCCCCCCCTTTCCATTTTTGGGGTTCCCTCCCCAGTCTGGCCAGGGAGGAGATGCAGTTCCAGCCCCTGGAGGAGTCGGGGTTGCCCTTTGGGGACCCCCTGGACGCGCCCCCCGGGCTCCCCGTCCCCCCCCAGCGCCGCTTCTCTCTGCTGCACCCCAAAAGCGGAGAGGCCGGGGGCGGGGGGGGCAGCCCCCAGCACCCCCCGGGGGACGGAGAGGAGGAGTTGGGGGCAGGGGGGACACGGCTGCCCTGCTGGGGTGGGGGGGACACCCCTGGCTGCCCCCACAAAAGACCGAGGACATGGTCTGAAGTGTGGGGAGACCCCAACCCCCCCACCCCCCCCCCCCTCCCCGAACCCCCAAATAAACCCCCAACACCTCAGCCTTGAGCTTTTATTATCCTCATCGAGACTCCCCCCCCCCCCAATACAAACCCCCCAAGTGCCCCCCCGACCCCCCCAATCAGAGACACCCCCCCCCCCCCAAATCCAAGCCCCTCAACCACTTCAAGACCCTCAAAGCCTCCTCAGAGACCCCCCCCCCAAGTGCCCCCCTCGAGCCCCCCAACCACATTCGGAGACCCCCCCAAAGTCCTCCCAATTGCTCCCTTTGAGCTGAGACCCCCCTAAGTGCCCCCCAACCACTCCCTCTGGAGACCCCCCCCCCCCAAAGCCCCCTTGATCTGAGACACCCCCCCCAAGTGCCCCCCCCCCAGTCCTCCAACCACATTCGGAGACCCCAACACCCCCCCCCCCCCAATCACTCCCTTTGATCCAAGCCCCCCAAGTGCCCCCCAAATGCCCCATAAGACCCCACCCCCCCAATCCAAGCTCCCCCAAACCTCCTCTGAGCCCCCCAACCACCCCCTCTGCAGCCCCCTTGATCTGAGACACCCCCCCCCCCAAGTGGCCCCCCCCAGCCCCCCCCAACCACATTCTGAGACCCCAACCGCCCCCCCCAATCACTCCCTTTGATCCGAGATCCCCCAAGCTCCCCCTCTGGAGCCCCCTCTAAAGCCCCCTTGATCTGAGACACCCCCCCCGAGCCCCCAACCACATTCGGAGACCCCCAACCCACCCCCTCCAATCGCTCCCTTTGATCCAAGCCCCCCAAGTGTCCCCCAAACACCCCATAAGACCCCAACCCCCCCCCCCCCAATCCAAGCTCCCCTAAACGTCCTCTGAGCCCCCTAAGTGCCCCCCCACCCCGAGCCCCCCAACCACATTCGGAGACCCCAACCTGCCCCCCCTGATCACTCCCTTTGATCCAAGACCCCCAAGTGCCCCCCACCAACCACATTCTGAGACCCTAACCCCCCCACAAAGATCACTCCCTTTGATCCAAGCCCCCCAAGTGCCCCCCCAAACACCCCATCAGACCCCAACCCCCCCAATCCAAGCTCCCCCCAACCTCCTCCGAGCCCCACAACCACCCCCTCTGGAGCCCCCCCCCCCCCCCCCCAGTCCCCCAACCACATTCGGAGACCCCAACCACCCCCCCCCCCAATCCCAGCTCCCCCAAACCTCCCCTTCCCCCCCCCCCCCCCCCCCCATTGACACCAGGGACAGGGAGAAGACACCTCGTTTTCCCTTTATTTAATTGGGTTTAGTTCATTAACAGGTAGAGTCGGAGGCACTTACGGGGTTGGGGGGGTCGTCCGCGGCGGCAGGAACTGGGGGGGATGGGGGGGGAGGAGGGGGGGGGGGTCAGCGCCAGCCTCCCCCCAAAACCGAGTCGGGAAACGGCTCCGAGCTCGTTAATGGATTAATTAAGAGACCCCCCTCAGCCGCGGTTAAGGCAGCCGATCGAGCGAAACCCGACGTGAGGAGGAAGAGGAGGATTTGGGGAAAGATTTATTTTTTTTTTTTTGCTTTTTTTTTTTTTTTTTTTGGCGTTTTTCCTGCTTTTTTTTTTTTTTTGTTATTTCCTTGATTTTATACAATTCCCACAAGTCCGTAAAAGGAATATTTACAGCCTCTGCGCCTCAGCGGAGCAGGGAAGGCACCGAGCGGCCTCCGAGCCCCAAAACCCAGTGGGATCAGCCCTTGGTGGGTGGAGGGGGGGGGGGGGGGAGAGAAAGGCTCCTTCCTCTTCCTCAGGAAAGGAGGAAGGATTTCTTTTTTCTTTTCTTTCCACTTCCCGGACGTTATTCCTGGTGGTTTTTTCCCGGCTCCGCGGCCTAAAATACCTGAGGTTGGTTGGCGAGGCCGATGGGATGCGGGAGGAATCGGCTCTCCCTACGAATCCCATCGTTTTTTCATCTCCGAGCGATAAAAACCGGGCTGGAGTTTCGCTCCGAGCTGTAAAAAACTAGGATCAAGGCCACACGGATTCGAAGCCATCGCCTCAGGGGTTGGGATGAGAGAAAAACCAAAAAAAAAAAAAAAAAAAAAGGTTTATATATAATATATTAATACAAAAGTTCTCCAAAGGGGGAAAATGGGGCAAAGAGAGAATCTTCGGGAGCGAAATCTTGAGGATGGAAACTTCGGGATGGGGACGATCGACCTCCCTCCCCCGGCCCAAGCTTTGGGGAGCGACGGGAGCAGCTTCGGAGCTGCCGCCGAAGCCCTCGGCGCGGCCGGAGAGCTCGGGAGAGAAGGAGAAGAAAAATTTTTGGACAAAGTGCAATGTTCAACCCTCCCTCCTCGGAAAAAAAAAAAAAAAATCCTTTATCCTTCGGCTTCTGGGCCCGGGAGGGCGGAACGGGGGCTCCGGAGGCACCGCAGGCCTCGGAACCGGCATCGCCAGGAGGATGAGGGGGGGAAAAAAAAAAAACGGGAGATGAGAGGTTGGGTTGAGTTTTTTTTTTTTTTCCCCCCCAAAAAAAAAAATCTAAAAAAGAAAAATGGGGAAAGGGAGAGGCAGCCGCGTTAATCCAGCAGGGAGGGCTCGGCCGGGCGGATGATGGTGGGTCGGGTCGGAGCCGCTGGGGGTCTTCTGCTGCGGAGAGAAGGGGGACAGAGGCGTGAGGGGAGGTCGAGGCCCTGAGGGACCAGATCCAACCCCAAACGAGAGGTTCCGTGTCTTGGATTGGGTGGGAAAGCTCTCACAGCTCCTCCGGGAGCCAAGATGGAACCATAGTCAGAACCTACAGAGCACTGGGAGCCAAGATGGAAGCATAATGGGCACCTCTGGAGCACTGGGAATTGATATGGAACCATAATGGGCACCTCTGGAGCACTGGGAGCCAAGATGGAACCATAATGGGCACCTCCGGAGCACTGGGAGCCAAGATGGAGCCATAATGGGCACCTCTGGAGCACTGGGAGCCAAGATGGAGCCATAATGGGCACCTCTGGGGCTTTGGGAGCCAAGATGGAGCCATAATGGGCACCTCTGGACCACTGGGAGCCAAGATGGAGCCATAATGGGCACCTCTGGAGCACTGGGAATTGATATGGAACCATAATGGGCACCTCTGGAGCACTGGGAGCCAAGATGGAAGCATAATGGGCACCTCCAGAGCACTGGGAGCCAAGATGGAGCCATAATGGGCACCTCCGGAGCACTGGGAGCCAAGATGGAACCATAATGGGCACCTCTGGAGCACTGGGAGCCAAGATGGAGCCATAATGGGCACCTCCGGAGCACTGGGAGCCAAGATGGAACCATAATGGGCACCTCCGGAGCACTGGGAATTGATATGGAACCATAATGGGCACCTCTGGAGCACTGGGAGCCAAGATGGAACCATAATGGGCACCTCCAGAGCACTGGGAGCCGAGATGGAGCCATAATGGGCACCTCCAGAGCACTGGGAGCCAAGATGGAACCATAATGGGCACCTCTGGAGCACTGGGAATGGATATGGAACCATAATGGGCACATCTGGAGCACTGGGAGCCAAGATGGAACCATAATCAGCAACTCTGAAGCACTGGGAGCCAAGATGGAACCATAATGGGCACCTCAGGAGCACTGGGAGCCAAGATGGAGCCATAATGGGCACCTCCGGAGCACTGGGAGCCAAGATGGAACCATAATCGGCAACTCTGAAGCACTGGGAGTCAAGATGGAACCATAATGGGCACCTCTGGAGCACTGGGAGCCAAGATGGAGCCGTAATGGGCACCTCCAGAGCACTGGGAGCCAAGATGGAACCATAATGGGCACCTCTGGAGCACTGGGAATTGATATGGAACCATAATGGGCACCTCTGGAGCACTGGGAGCCAAGATGGAGCCATAATGGGCACCTCTGGGGCTTTGGGAGCCAAGATGGAACCATAATGGGCACCTCCAGAGCTCTGGGAGTTGAGACGGAACCATAATGGGCACCTCTGGAGCTCTGGGAGCCAAGATGGAACCATAATGGGCACCTCCAGAGCTCTGGGAGCCAAGATGGAGCCATAATGGGCACCTCTGGAGCACTGGGAGCCAAGGTGGAGCCATAATGGGCACCTCCAGAGCTCTGGGTGCTGGGATAGAACCACATTTGGCACAAGGAGCATTAAAAAAACCCCAAATTGGGAATTTCGGGCGGGAAATGTCACTCTGGCTTCTCAAAAAATGGAGGCAGAGGTGGGATGTGGGGGAGGAGGCTCTGAAACAGGGGCAAGGGCCAGGAAAACCAAACCAAACCAACCCAGGGAGGGCAAAGGGGGATAAACCCCATCATGGAGAGCGTCAATGGCTGCCGGGAGCCATGGGAACCCTATGCAGAGCTCCAGACTGGGAGAAGTCTGGCTGGAAAACTGCCAGGAGGAGAGGGACCTGGGGGGGTTGGTCGACAGCCGACTGACCATGAACCAGCAGTGTGCCCAGGGGGCCAAGAAGGCCAAGGGCATCTTGGCTTGGAGCAGAAATGGTGTGACCAGCAGGGCCAGGGAGGTGATTCTCCCTCTGGACTCAGCACTGGGGAGGCTGCTCCTTGAACTCTGTGTTGAGTTCTGGGCCCCTCAGCACAAGAAGGATGTTGAGGCTCTGGAGAGAGTCCAGAGAAGAGCCACGAAGCTGGTGAAGGGGCTGGAGAACAGGCCCTATGAGGAGTGGCTGAGAGAGCTGAGGTTGTTCATCCTGGAGAAGAAGAGGCTGAGAGGAGACCTCATTACTCTCTCCAACTACCTGAAAGGAGGTTGTGGAGAGGAGGGAGCTGGGCTCTTCTGCCAAGGGACAGGACGAGAGGGAATGGCCTCAAGCTCCCCCAGGGGAGATTTAGGCTGGAGATTAGGAGGAAGTTTTTCCCAGAAAGGGTCATTGGGCATTGGAATAGGCTGCCCAGGGAGGTGGTTGATTCCCCTTCCCTGGAGGTGTTTAAGGGACGGGTGGACGAGGTCTTGAGGGACATGGGTTAGTGTTTGATAGGAATGGTTGGACTAGAAGATCCGATGGGTCTCTTCCAACCTGGTTGTTCTATGATTCTATGGGGAAGGGGTGTCTCTTACCTGGGCACTCCGGGCGGGATGCCGGGCGGGATGCGCGCCGGCCGCGAGGGGATCTGGGGAGGTGCGGCGAAGGGGTCGTTGTTGGGAGCGAAGAAGTTCTGGGGTCCGGGGCGCGAGGGGATGGGGGGAGCGGCGGTGAAGGAGGAGGAGGAGGAGGAGGGACCCCCGGCCGGAATGGGGATGAGCGGCGGTCCCGGCGTCGGGCCCCGTACGGCCGGTGGTCGGCCCGGAGGGAGGATGGCGGAGGGCGGCCGGCGCTGGGGAGGAGGACTGCGGCCAAAAAGAAGAGAGAGACTTCCATCACTTTCAACCCCGAACTCACCACCTTCACCTCCACTCTCCTCCAATTTCCCCTCAAACGTCCCAAATCAGCATCTTTTACCGCCAAGAAACTTCCCAGAAGAGCCGTTTTTCCCCTCAAATCCCCTCACAAACTCCCCACAAGTGCCGTTTTCCCTCAAATCCCCTCAGAAACTCCCCCAAACTGCATTTTATTACCCCAAAAACCCCATAAACTCCCCAGAAGAGCCATTTTCCCTCAAATCCCCTAAAAATCTTGCTCAAAACTGCATTCTTTACTCCAAATCCCCCATCAACTCCCCAGAAGAGCCATTTTTCCCGCAAATCCCCTCACAATTTCCCCTAAACTGCATTTTTTACCCCCAAACCCCTCAAAACCTCCTCAGAAGAGCCATTTTTCCCTCAAATCCCCTCACAAACTTGCTCAAAACTCCATTTTTTACTCCCAACCCCTCACAAACTCCCTTAAAGAACCATTTTTCCTCAAATCCCCTCACGAACTTGCTCAAAACTGCATTTTTCACCCAAAAACCCACATAAACTCCCCAGAAGAGCTATTTTTCCCTCAAATCCCCTCACAAACTCCCCAGAAGAGCCATTTTCCCCTCAAATCCCCTCAAAAACTTGCTCAAAACTGCATTTTTTACCCCAAAACCCACAGAAACTCCCCAGAAGAGCCATTTCCCCTCAAATCCCCTCACAAATTCCCAAAACTGAATTTTCCCCCAAATCTCCTCAGAAACTCCACAAAAAAAAGCCATTTTGACCTCAAATTCCCTCTCCAAACTCCCTAAAAACGCAACTTTCCCCTCAAACTCCCCAAATTTCCCCTCAAATCCCCTCACAAACTTGCTCAAAACTGCATTTTTGAGCAGTTTTCAGCCATTATGACCTCAAATCCCCTTTCCAACCTCTCTAAAAACACAACTTTCCCCTCAACCTTCACAAATTTCCCCTCAAACTCCCCAAAACTGCATTTTCCCCAAAAATCTCCACAGAAACTCTCCTGAAAAAGCCATTTTGACCTCAAATCCCCTTTCCAAACTCTCTAGAAACACAACTTTCCCCTCAACCTTCTCAAATTTCCCCTCATGCTCCCCAAAACTCCATTTTCCCCCAAAATCTCCTCAGAAACTCGCCCCAAAAAGCCATTTTGACCTCCAATCCCCTCTCCAACTTCTCTAAAAATGCAAGTTTCACCTCCAACTTCTCAAATTTCCCCTCAAACTCCCCAAAACTCCATTTTCCCCAAAAATCTCCTCAGAAACTCCCCAAAAAGCCATTTTTACCTCAAATCCCCTTTTCAAACTCTCTAAAAACACAACTTTTCCCTCAACCTTCACAACTTTTCCCTCAACCTTCACAACTTTCCCCTTGAATCCCCTCACAAACTTGCTCAAAACTGCATTTTTGAGCAGTTTTCAGCCATTTTGACCTCAAATCCCCTTTCCAACCTCCCTAAAAACACAACTTTCCCCTCAACCTTCTCAAAGTTCCCCTCAAACTCCCCAAAACTGAATTTTTCCCCAATATCTCCTCAGAAACTTGCCCCAAAAGCCATTTTGACCTCAAATCCCCTCTCCGACCTCTCTAAAAACACAACTTTCCCCTCGACCTTCACAAATTTCCCCTCGAATCCCCTCACAAACTTGCTCAAAACTGCATTTTTGAGCAGTTTTCAGCCATTATGACCTCAAATCCCCTCTCCAACCTCCCTAAAAACGCAACTTTCCCCTCAACCTTGACAAATTTCCCCTCAAACTCCCCAAAACTGAATTTTTCCCCCATATCTCCTCAGAAACTTGCCCCAAAAGCCATTTTGACCTCAAATCCCCTCTCCGACCTCTCTAAAAACACAACTTTCCCCTCGACCTTCACAAATTTCCCCTCAAATCCCCTCACAAACTTGCTCTAAAGTGCATTTTTGAGCAGTTTTCAGCCATTATGACCTCAAATCCCCTTTCCAACCTCTCTAAACCCAGAACTTTCCCCTCAACCTTCTCAAAGTTCCCCTCAAACTCCCCAAAACTCCATTTTCCCTGAAATCTCCTCAGAAACTCCACCAAAAAAAAGCCATTTAGACTCAAATCCCCTCTCTGACCTCTCAAAAAAACGCAACTTTCCCCTCAACCTTCACAAATTTCCCCTCACGCTCCCCAAAACTGAATTTTCCTCCCAAATCTCCTCAGAAACTCGCCCCTAAAGCCACTTTGACCTCAACCCCCCCTCTCCGACCTCTCTAAAAACGCAACTTTCCCCTCAAACCTTGTCCCCAAACTGCCCCTTTTTGGCTCCACGTCCGCGTCCCCTCCCGGTTTAACCCCTTGCTTGCCCCACCTATGGCCGCTGCTGGTCTGCAGCCACGTGTCGTCGACGGGCGGCGGCACCGGCGTGGAGACGGTGCTGGTGCTGATGTCGCCGATGATGCTGAGAGCCTCCTTCAGGGCGTGGTACATGCGCAGCATCTCGTCCCGACGCTGCGCCTGGTCGGCCGACTCCTCCATCAGGCTGCTCTGGTCGGCCGACGAGTAGAGGTAGGCCAGCAGCTCCGAGTGGATGAAGTCCTTGGTCTGCGGAGACACCGCAAGGGGTTGTCAGCCATACAGCCCCTCCTGATCCCCCTCTAGATCCTTCCTGCCCTCCAGCCATGGATCCTCATCCCACTCTAGATCCTTCCTGCCCTCCGGCCATGGCTCCAGCCTGGCCTTCAACCCCTCCAGGGACGGAGCAGCCACCTCTGCTCTGGGCAGCCTGTGCCAGGGCCTCCCTGCTCTCCTCAGGGAGAAGTTGCTCCTCCTGCCCAGTCTAACCCTGCCCCTCTCCAGTTTCTCCCAGTTGCCCTCGGCCCGTCCCTCCCCAGCTCTCCTGGAGCCCCTGAAGGGGCTGGAAGGGCTCCTGGCAGCCTCCTTGGAGCCTCCTCCAACCCTTGATCCGAAAGGATTCCAACCTTGATCCAAAAGAATTCCAACCCTTCATCCCAAAGGATTCCAACCTTGATCCGAAAGGATTCCAGGACAGGGATTTTCATGGAATCGTGGAATTGTTCAGGCTGGAAAGGCCTTTTGGAAAGGCCTGGATTCCAAACCTGATCCCGACCTTGCCAGCCCCACAGCTCCTTGGATTTAAGTTCCTCCCGGGACGGGGACTCGGCCCAACCCTGCCCAGCTGCTTCCATCGCTCAGAAATGCTTCAGGAAAGGGATTTTTTTCCTCGATATCCCACGTGAACTTCCCTCTCCTCTCGTCCTACCCCAGGGGAAGAGTCACCTCGGGCTGCAGCCTCCTCCCGTCGCTCCGGAAGGAACACGGGGGAGACTCGGAACTCAAGATGGTTCCACGTCGGTTAACTACCACCAGGAACCCAAGAGCCTTCCCGGCCAAACCGATGCCGAGCAACACGACGGAGCCAGGGAATGACGAACCCGAGGGGCAAATCCTTTTCGTTTTGCTTCCCAACACCAACCAGGAGGCTCCCAGAGCTCCTTCCCGGCCTCTTCTCCTGCCCGGAGAACCCCGACATCTCCCTCCCGTTCCCCACCGAGAGGTTCCCCCGCGGCCACTCACGTTGTTGATCATGAGGTGCATAATGGTCTTTGGCATGAGATCCCGGATGGATTTGTTGATGATGCCGACGTAGGAGTCGACGAGGTTGCGGATGGTCTCCACCTGGCGCTCCAGCTGGGGATCCATGGAGAAGGTGTTCTCCTGGGCACCGTCCTCGTTCTCCGTCTGCTCAGGGGAAAAGCAGGACACGCGTTACCGCTCGGGGAAGCCAACCAGACCCGGAAAAGGAACCCTCTGTGTTTATTCCCCGTCCCTTCCACCTAGTTCCATCCCACACGGATTTAGTTTTTGGTGTCAGGGCCTGGAAGGAACATGCGGATCCATCAGGCACAAAACCAGCACCAAGTTCCATCCCACATGGATTTAGTTTTTGGTGTCAGGGCCTGGAAGGAACATCCGGATCCATCAGGCACAAAACCAGCACCTAGTTCCATCCCACACGGATTTAGTTTTTGGTGTAAGAGCCTGGAAGGAACCTCTGGATCCATCAGGCACTAAATCAACACCTAGTTCCATCCCACACGGATTTAGTTTTTGGTGTCAGGGCCTGGAAGGAACATCCGGATCCATCAGGCACAAAACCAGCACCTAGTTCCATCCCACACGGATTTAGTTTTTGGTTTCAGGGCCTGGAAGGAACATCCGGATCCATCAGGCACAAAACCAGCACCTAGTTCCATCCCACACGGATTTAGTTTTTGGTGTAAGAGCCTGGAAGGAACCTCTGGATCCATCAGGCACTAAATCAACACCTAGTTCCATCCCACACGGATTTAGTTTTTGGTGTAAGAGCCTGGAAGGAACATCCGGATCCATCAGGCACAAAACCAGCACCTAGTTCCATCCCACATGGATTTAGTTTTTGGTTTCAGGGCCTGGAAGGAACCTCCGGATCCATCAGGCACAAAACCAGCACCTAGTTCCATCCCACACGGATTTAGTTTTTGGTGTAAGAGCCTGGAAGGAACCTCCGGATCCATCAGGCACAAAACCAGCACCTAGTTCCATCCCACACGGATTTAGTTTTTGGTTTCAGGGCCTGGAAGGAAGATCCGGATCCATCAGGCACAAAACCAGCACCTAGTTCCATCCCACACGGATTTAGTTTTTGGTGTCAGGGCCTGGAAGGAACCTCCGGATCCATCAGGCACAAAACCAGCACCTAGTTCCATCCCACACGGATTTGGTTTTTGGTTTCAGAGCCTGGAAGGAACATGCGGATCCATCAGGCACAAAACCAGCACCATGATGGGGTTTGTCCTCTTCTATATCATAGGATTTTCCAGGGGATCTGAGTCCCTGTTGGGATGCACAGGGAGCCAAGCCTGGAGCTCCCGAATCCCAAGGCTCTGGGAGGGCTCGAACAAGGCAGAGTTTGGGGTTTACTTGGTCTTTTTCCGGGTAAACTCCGGCTCGGAGGAAGGAGGCTTTCCAGCTGTCCACGTCTTCTTGGGAATCGCAGGCCAGCTCGATCTGACGCAGATCCTTGTACACGTTCCTAGGGAAGAGGGAGTGGGGATGAGGACACCCCTGGCACAGCCCCACAAGCCCTCAGAAGCCTGAAATCCCTCCAGGACTCATCTATGATAAATATTGGGAAGCGGTTCCTTCCTCCAGAGAATTCCTTCCCCAGCTTGGAGCACATCGAATGGATGGAGAGACTGTGTTTGGAGTGAGGGAACGGGAAATCCCTCCAGGATGTGTCTAGAAATATTGGGAAGTGGTTGTTTCCTGTGGAGAAATCCCTCCCCAACTTGGAGCACATCGAACGGATGGAGATGGATGGAGGGACCGTGTTTGGAGTGAGGGAAGGGGAAATCCCTCCAGGATGTGTCTAGAAATATTGGGAAGTGGTTCCTTCCTCCAGAAAATTCTCTCCCCAGCTTGGAGCACATCGAACGGATGGAGAAGATGGATGGAGGGACCGTGTTTGGAGTGATGGGATGGGAAATCCCTCCAGGATGTGTCTAGAAATATTGGGAAGTGTTTGTTTCCTGTGGAGAAATCCCTCCCCAACTTGGAGCACATCAAATGGATGGAGAAGATGGATGGAGGGACCGTGTTTGGAGTGAGGGAATGGGAAATCCCTCCAGGACGAGTCTAGAAATATTGGGAAGTGGTTGTTTCCTCTGGAGAAATCCCTCCCCAGCTTGGAGCACATCAAACGGATGGAGAGGGATGGACGGAGGGACCGTGTTTGGAGCGAGGGAAGGGGAAACCATCAGCCCACCCACCCGGAAACGCATTGGGAAGAGCTTTAAGATACCTGGAGCGAAGGGATTTGAGGAGAAGGTGTCGGCCCTTACCTCTGCTCCGTGTTGAAGATGGCGAAGACGTGTTTGTTGGACATGAAGCCCTTCTCCACGTCCCGGATCTTCAAGTTATCCAAAGGCAACATGTACTTCTTCTCCTTCTCCTGGAAGAGAGGGGGACAAGGGAGGGATGAGAGCAGAGACGCTGGAGAAAACCCCAAGTGGGATTGGAGCTCCTGCCATTCCCTCCAGAAGATCCAGGGGGAATGATCCAAGGTCAAAACCTGGAGTGGGATTGGAGCTCCTGCCATTCCCTCAAGATCCAGTGGGAATGATCCAAGGCCAAAGCCTGGAGCAAGATTGGAGCTCCTGCCATTCCCTCCAGAAGATCCAGTGGGAATGATCCAAGCTCAAAGCCTGGAGTGGGATCAGAGCTCCTGCCATTCCCTTTAAAAGATCCAGGGGGAATGATCCAAGCTCAAAGCCTGGAGTGGGATCAGAGCTCCCGCCATTCCCTCCAGAAGATCCAGGGGGAATGATCCAAGGTCAAAACCTGGAGTGGGTTGGAGCTCCTGCCATTCCCTCCAGAAGATCCAGGGGGAATGATCCAAGGTCAAAACCTGGAGTGGGATCAGAGCTCCTGTCATTCTCTCCAGAAGATCCAGTGGGAATGATCC
This sequence comes from Coccyzus lansbergi, assembly GCA_033558105.1. Taxonomy (NCBI): domain Eukaryota; kingdom Metazoa; phylum Chordata; class Aves; order Cuculiformes; family Coccyzidae; genus Coccyzus; species Coccyzus lansbergi. The sequence goes on along the minus strand of JAUMJK010000731.1, from coordinate 33,954 downwards.
AAGGTCAAAGCCTGAGCAAGATTGGAGCTCCTGCCATTCCCTCCAGAAGATCCAGCGGGAATGATCCAAGGCCAAAGCATGAGTGGGATTGGAGCTCCTGCCATTCCCTCCAGAAGATCCAGTGGGAATGATCCAAGCTCAAAGCCTGGAGTGGGATCAGAGCTCCTGCCATTCCCTCCAGAAGATCCAGGGGGAATGATCCAAGCTCAAAGCCTGGAGTGGGATCAGAGCTCCCGCCATTCCCTCCAGAAGATCCAGTGGGAATGATCCAAAGTCAAAACCTGAGTGGGATTGCAGCTCCTGCCATTCCCTTGAGAAGATCTAGCAGGAATGATCCAAGGCCAAAGCATGAGTGGGATTGGAGCTCCTGCCATTCCCTCCAGAAGATCCAGGGGGAATGATCCAAGGTCAAAGCCTGAGCAAGATTGGAGCTCCTGCCATTCCCTCCAGAAGATCCAGGGGGAATGATCCAAGGTCAAAACCTGGAGTGGGATCGGAGCTCCTGCCATTCCCTTCGGAAGATCCAGTGGGAATGATCCAAGCTCAAAGCCTGAGTGGGTTGGAGCTCCTGCCATTCCCTTCGGAAGATCCAGTGGGAATGATCCAAGCTCAAAGCCCGAGTGGGATTGGAGCTCCTGCCATTCCCTCAAGATCCAGTGGGAACGATCCAAGCTCAAAGCCTGGAGCGGGATCAGAGCTCCTGCCATTCCCTTCGGAAGATCCAGTGGGAATGATCCAAGCTCAAAACCTGGAGTGGGATCAGAGCTCCTGCCATTCCCTTCGGAAGATCCAGTGGGAATGATCCAAGGTCAAAACCTGGAGTGGGATTTGAGCTCCTGCCATTCCTTCGAGAAGACCCAGTGGGAATGATTCAAGCTCAAAGCCTAGAGTGGGATCAGAGCTCCTGCCATTCCCTCCAGAAGATCCAGTGGGAATGATCCAAGCTCAGAGCCTGAGTGGGATTGGAGCTCCTGCCATTCCCTCAAGATCCAGTGGGAACGATCCAAGCTCAAAGCCTGGAGTGGGATCAGAGCTCCTGTCATTCCCTCCAGAAGATCCAGCAGGAATGATCCAAGCTCAAAACCTGGAGCTGGACTGGAGCTCCTGCCATTCCCTTCGGAAGATCCAGTGGGAATAATCCAAGCTCAAAGCCTGGAGCTTCACCTTGGATGGGGCAACATGTCCCCCTTTGGAATCAGCATCATTCCAACTCCAGAACAGACCCTGCAGCTCTTTTGGTGCCTTTTGGAAGCTCCGGAGGAGCCACCAGCGAAGGGATTTGGTCCCTCGGGCTCCACGGCAGCTCCGGGAGGGCCGCGGGGACGGAGCCCACCCTGGGAGCCGATCGGGGAAGGGCCGGAGGGGCCGCTCGGAGCCTCCACATCTGGCCTCGGCGACGGCTGCTCCTCCGAAGGGGCCACCCAACCGCCAGCTCCACATCTGGAAGCGCTTAGAGCCGCTCCAGCTCCGCTTTTGTCTCCAGATGCTGCGGCTCAAACACACTCACACACACACACGGCCCCAAAAAGTCACTTTTTTTTCTTTTTTTTTTTTGCCTTTGTGGAGAGGCCACGAACCCGAAGGCTCCGTCGTCGTCCCCTCCCTCCCCTTTTCTCCTCCTCATGATTTCCTGAGCAAGAAGGGAAAAAAAAAAAAAAACCCACAAGGTTTTTTCCAGGCGGGATTCGCTCGCGAGGACTTTTGCCACGTCAGAAGAGAGAGACAAAGCCGCTTTTCCCCCCTTCGCCCGGGAGGTTTTTTTTTTTTTAACTTTCCTTCGATTTAAAAAAAAAAAAAAAAAAAAAAAAAAAAAAAAAAATGAAGGTATCTAAAAAGGGATGGAGAGAGGGAATGGGGACTGAGATTCCGGCTCAGGCTTCCCAGTGTTCAGACTACCTGTTCAGGAGGGTTTAACGTTGTACAGTAGTCTGCACATTGGTTAGGTCGGGCTCGGCCAAGCAGCGACTCCCCGGCACCCGCCAGGTAAGGATCCGACCCCTTTTTTTCCCTTTCGGAAGAGCTTAAATCTATTTTCGGGGCTGATTTTTTTTTTTTTTTGGGAGAACTTCACTCCCTCCTGTCCTGGATCCCGTCCGGTTCGACTCGGTTGTGGTGGAAGAGATCGAATCTAATTTTTTGGATTTTTTTGGAGAGAGCGTCGCTCCCTCTCGGATCCTGTTTTCTTTCTGGGGTTGGAGGGAGGTGGGTGGTGTCGCCCTACGAATCTCGCAGGGTCGGAAGGGAAGAGTTTGGAAGAACCAGGGGAAGATTCGGGAAGGTGGGAGAGCTCGGGAAGCTGAGAAAGAGCCGGGAGAGCACACACACACACACAGAGCCTCATTCATCCCTCGGAGCCGGAAAGCGAAGGAGGGGAACACGCTCCGCACCTCATCCTGCTCCTTTCTCTTTTAGGATTGGGATAAAAAGGGGTTCGGGGAGCAGGGGGGGGGGGGGGCGGGAAGGAGAGGCTGAACCCGACTCCGTTCACCTCGGAAGATGACGGATGAACAAAGGAAGCCTGGGAGTTGCCTCCCGGGGAATAAAAAGTTGTGTCCGTGTCTCCTTTTTTCGCGTCTCGGGATCCCGGGAATCCAACCCACCCCCCATCAGGGTCTCCCCAAAACTTGCTGCCCCCCCCTCCCACCCAAGGCCTCGTGGGTGACGTCAGGGGAAAAGGGGAAGATTGGGGCCCATTCCCAGCCCTGGAAATGCTGGAATAATAATAATAATAATAACAGTAATAATAATAATTCCAAAATCTGGAAGTGGAGCAGCCAGAACCACGATGCTGCAGGAGGAGATGCTTTGGCCGCTCGGAGCAGCCTCTGGGATCCCAAAGGAATCATTTTGGGGTAATTAAAGAGCGTTTCCAGGCAGGGACGAGCTCGGGAATGTCGGGACGAGGCCGTCCAGCCAGATCAAAAGGGTCTGGAGCGGCCGCAGCCGCTTCCCGGAGGCTCTGGGGGAGCCTCCTGGCACCTTTAGGAGTCGAGGGAATCACTCTCCGGTGCCTCCAGCTCTCCAGGAAATCTGGAACAGCCTCATCCCCAGGGATTTTGCCCCAAAAGTGGCTTTGGGGTCACACAAAACCACCAGGAGTGGCTGAGGCAGAGTTCAGGGCCAGGGAACAACAACCAAACGATCCTACAGGACCGAGGATCCTCGTGGGATCAAGGAGCAGCTCTCTCTTTCCCTCCCTCGGGGGGGAAAACGGAGCAGGTTTCCCTCCTAACGATCTTGAAATTGGGAAGCAAAGTGGCTGAGGGAGCTGGGAGGGGGCAGGGAGGCCCCTGAGCTGTCTCGGGGGATGGAAGAAAGTGGGAAAACTGCTTGGAGAGGGAACAGGGCAGAAAAATCCTCTACGAAAGGGAAGAGAAAAACCCTCTCTGAGAGGGAAGGGAAGAAAAACTCTCTCCGAGAGGGAAGGGGAGAAAAACCTCTCCGAGAGGGAAGGGGAGAAAAACCTCTCTGGGAGGGAAGGGGAGTTAAACCTTCTCTGAGAGGGAAGGGGAGAAAACCCTCTCCGAGAGGGAAGTGAAGAAAAACACTCTCCAAGAGGGAAGGGGAGAAAAACTCTCTCCGAGAGGGAACAGGAGAAAACCCTCTCCAAGAGGGAAGGGGAGAAAAACCCTCTATGAGAAGGAAGGGAAGAAAAAACACTGAGAGGGAAGGGGAGAAAATCCCTCTCCAAGAGGGAAGGGGAGAAAACCCTCTCTGAGAGGGAACAAGAGAAAATCTCTGAGAGGGAAGGGGAGAAAACCCTCTCTGAGAGGGAAGGGAAGAAAAAACTCTCTTTGAGAGGGGAAAGGGAGAAAAACCTTCTCTGAGAGGGAAGAAAAAAATCTCTCTGAGAGGGAAGGGAAGAAAAAACAACACTCTCCGAGAGGGAACGGGAGAAAAACCCTCTCCAAGAGGGAAGGAGAGAAAAACACTCTCCGAGAGGGAAGGGGAGAAAAAAATCTCTCCGAGAGGGAAACGGAGAAAAAATCTCTCCGAGAGGGAAATGGAGAAAAAAATCTCTCCGAGAGGGAAATGGAGAAAAAAATATCTCTGAGAGGGAAATGGAGAAAAAATCTCTCCGAGAGGGAAGGGGAAAAAAACCCTCTCTGAGAGGGAAGGGGAGAAAACCCTCTCCGAGAGGGAAAGGGAGAAAAACTATGAGAGGGAAGGGGAGAAAACCCTCTCCGAGAGGGAAGAGCCGCCCGAGCTCGGATGCCGCTGGATCTCAGATGGTTTGGTGTGTGTTTACACAATCCCGAGATGTGGGGGGAGTGTCTGGAGACGTGGAATTTGCTGCCTGGGCTGGCGGCTTCCCCGCAGGGCACCCTCCAGCGGCTCCCGGATAACACCCACCCGCAGTCCCATTCCCAACATCTGGATTTCTCCCTCCCCCTGAGCTCCATTTCTCCCCTGACTCGATTTCTCCCCTTCCTCGCGCTCACCTCCTCGTCCTTGTACCAGGACAGCGACTCGGCCGTCAGCACGAACCAGTACTCCTTGGAGCCGCCTTTCATGATGCTGATGTTGTTGATGGTCAACCAGCCCCTGCGGATCACCTGCAGACGAGGAAGCCCAAGGGGGAGGAAGGCAGAGAGGTTACAGGCGGCCGCAGCCCCGTCTTCCCCAGCGGAGAGCAAGGAAAAACCACTCCGGAGCTCCAAGCCCTTCCCAGAAAGCCCCGGAGACCCTCAACCAGGCGGATTCCGAGGCCACAAATCCCAAAGAGAAGCTCCAAGAGCGCAGGGAGAGCTCCCAACTCGCAGATATGGGACAGGAGAGGAGCCCAGGGGCCCAGCCGGGCAGGAATTCCGGAGGCCTGAAGCAGCGGAGCCGCCAACCCTAGCTCCGGCTCTCTGGGAGACACTCGCTTTGCTTCCATACCCACAATCCCATTTTTTTGGGCCCCGACCCCATTTTTCCAGGAAAGGATTGGGCAAGCGAGACGGCAGGAGCTGAAGCGGGAATGGCAAAGGTGGCCGGTGAGAGCGTTTCCCTGTCCTCAAAGAGCTCGGAAGCGATGCCGGATGCTCCTGAGGCTCCGAACGGTCGACAGAGCTTCCGAGCGGAACCCCAGGAGCATCCCTGCCCTCTCGAGGGATCAAATCCCTCCTGGAACATCGTCACTGACACCTTCACCTGCCGGAAAGCCCCGGGAAGGCTCCCGGAGCAGAGCAGGCTGGAAGGTGGACGGCTCCGAACGTGGAATCTGGCCAGGCCAGGGGGATGGATCCTGCCCCACGGCACCACAGGCACGATTCGGATTTTCCTGCGGGAAGGGAGAGCCTGGAGCAGTGAGCAGACACCTCAGAAGCGAGTTTCCAGGTCTCTCTCCTTCCCCAGGAATTCCTCGTGCCACAAAGAAGGGGAAAGAGCAGATCCCTGAGGCCGGAGGCTTCGGAGAGGGAGGCTCCCACCTTCCCCAGAGCTTGAGCCGCCGAGCAAACCCACCTGAGGGTTTGGGATTTTGATAGGAAGGGTTGGATTCCACGATCCGGGAGGTCTCTTTTCCAACCTGGCGATTCTAGGGTTTCTACCCAAACCCCCCGGCACTCGCTGGGGTTAGTGCCACACACGGGTTAAGGGACTGGGGAAGGGGACACACGGAAGGGGGAGCCGGGTGAGTCGGAAGCACGGACGGGATGGGAAGGGAGGACGAAGGAGCCGTGAGGCTGAGCGGAGAGGAGTTAGAGGCCAGCCAGATGTGGAGTTTGCCAGGGAGTCCGTGGGAAGAGGCTCCGAGCAGCCGGGCGGGAAAGGGGCTTCAGCACAGCACCAGGATCCAACTGGGAAAGAGCCAGTGCTGGGATCGAACTGGGAAGGAGCCAGCGCTGGGATCCAGTTGGGAAAGTCCCTTCCAACCTGGTTGTTCTATGATTCTATGAAAGAGCCGGCACCGTGATCCAGTCAGGAAGGAGCCAGCGCTGGGATCTAGCTGGGAAAGATCCAGTGCTGGGATCCAGTTGGGAAGGAGCCAGTGCTGGGATCTAACTGGGAAAGATCCAGTGCTGGGATCCAGTTGGGAAGGAGCCAGTGCTGGGATCTAGCTGGGAAAGATCCAGTGCTGGGATCCAGTTGGGAAGGAGCCAGCACTGGGATCCAATTGGGAAAGAACCAGCACCAGAAGCCAGTTGGGAAAGACCCAGCATTGGGATCCAGTTGGGAAAGATCCAGCACTGGGATCCAGCCAGGAAGGAGCCAGCACTGGGATCTAACTGGGAAGGAGCCAGCGCTGGGATCTAACTAACTGGGAAAGAGCCAGCACCGGGATCCAGCCGGGAAGGAGCCAGCACTGGGATCTAACTGGGAAGGAGCCAGTGCTGGGATCCAGTTGGTAAAGAGCCAGTGCTGGGATCTAACTGGGAAGGAGCCAGTGCTGGGATTCAACTGGGAAGGAGCCAGTGCTGGGATCCATCTGGGAAGGAGCCAGTGCTGGGATCCATCTGGGAAAGAACCAGTGCTGGGATCCAGTTGGGAAAGATCCAGCACTGGGATCCAACTGGGAAAGAACCAACACCGGGATCCAACTGGGAAAGAACCAACACCGGGATCCAACTGGGAAAGAACCAGTGCTGGGATCCAGTTGGGAAAGATCCAGCACCGGGATCCAGCTGGGAAAGATCCAGCACCAGGCTCCAGCCACAAAAAACCCAGCACCAGCATCTTTTGAGGTTCAGGGAATGGTTTGAGTGGGAAGGGCTCTCCAATCAGACCCATTCCAGCCCCAGGGGACGCTTCCCATGGGATTGGGGCCTCCGAGCCCCGTCCAGCCTGGCTTGGGGAGCCCTCCAGGGATTGATCCTGCTGCCCCCAGGGCTTTTCCAGGGATGCTCCGTGTCCGACTGCTCGGGCGTCCGTCCAGGGAAAAACCACAGCAAAATCCATCAGGTTAGGCAGAAGCAAAGCCGCGAGAAGCTAGAGCTAAACCTTATCTCCTACGGGATATTGGGGCGAGGGGAAGGAAAGAGCCCTGAGATTAAGGAGGGCAGAGCTCGGCAGATTCGGGATTTTGCCTTCCGGTTCGCTCGGAGAGCACCATTTGGACCGGAAAACCGTCTGGGAATTTGGAGGGAGTTCAGTTTGCAAGGAGCAGAGGGAAGAGGGAGGGAAGGAAGGGAAGAGGGTGAGCAGAGAAGAGCAGCCTGAGAGAGGAGCTGGGGGGAGGATGGAGGGGAGGGAAGGAGCAGGGAAGCTGGGGCCCCAGGAGGAGGAGGAGGAAGAGGGAAGGAGGGGGAAGAGGGAAGGAGGGGGAAGAGGGAAGGAGGGGGAAGAGGGAAGGAGGGGGAAGAGGGAAGGAGGGGGAAGAGGGAAGGAGGGGGAAGAGGGAAGGAGGGGGAAGAGGGAAGGAGGGGGAAGAGGGAAGGAGGGGGAAGAGGGAAGGAGGGGGAAGAGGGAAGGAGGGGGAAGAGGGAAGGAGGGGGAAGAGGGAAGGAGGGGGAAGAGGGAAGGAGGAGGAAGAGGGAAGGAGGAGGAGGAGAAGGAGGAGGAAAAAGAGGAGAAGGAGGAGGAAAAAGAGGAGAAGGAGGAGGAAAAAGAGGAGAAGGAGGAGGAAAAAGAGGAGAAGGAGGAGGAAAAAGAGGAGAAGGAGGAGGAAAAAGAGGAGAAGGAGGAGGAAAAAGAGGAGAAGGAGGAGGAAAAAGAGGAGAAGGAGGAGGAAAAAGAGGAGAAGGAGGAGGAAAAAGAGGAGAAGGAGGAGGAAAAAGAGGAGAAGGAGGAGGAAAAAGAGGAGAAGGAGGAGGAAAAAGAGGAGAAGGAGGAGGAAAAAGAGGAGGAGAAAAAGAGGAGGAAGAGAGGAGGAGAAAAAGAGGAGGAAGAGAGGAGGAGGAGGAAGAGAGGAGGAGGAGGAGAAAGAAGAGGAGAAGGAGGAGAAAGAAGAGGAGAAGGAGGAGAAAGGAGGAAAACTAGCAGAAGGAGGAGATAAAAGAGGAGAAGGAGGAAAAAGAGAAGGAGGAGGCGGTAGAGGAGGAGGAGGAAGAGAGGAGGAGGAGGAAAGACAGGAGGAAGGGAGGAAGAGGCACAAGAGGGAAGGAGGAAGAGCAAGAGACGATGAGGAAAAAGAGGAGGAGGAGAGGAGGAGGAGGAGGAAAAGAGAAGGAGAGGAGGAAGAGAGGAGGAGAAAGAGGAGGAAAGAGAGGAGGGGGAAAGAGAGGAGGAAAGAGAGGAGAAGAGAGGAGGAGAAAGAGGAGGAAGAGAGAAGGAGAAAGAGGAGGAGGAGAGGAGAAAACTGAGCCCAGCACCTGGCACTGAGCACCAGAGCCGAGAGCCCAGGGCAGAGGCTCCTTTCAAAGCGCCTGGAGCTGGAGGGCCTGGCCGGGCTCCGGCTGCTCTCCGAGCTCTTCCGGAGGCTCCTTCCTCACCAGCTCTCCCCTTCCCCTCGCCCGACACCATCGTGGAGCCAACCTTGGGTCACCCAAACCCATCCGCTGGGGCCCAAAGAAACTGGAAGCGTCTGGAGTCGGAAAAGGGATCCTCCTGCGGCCGGAGAGGCAGCTCTGGGGGGTTTAACAAGGCCGGAAGCACAAAATTCAATGTTTTGTCATCGGAACAGGCTCATGGCTCAACTTTGGGAGGTGAAAAAGCAGCCGGTGCCGGAGCTGCAGCCACATTTTCATGGGAATGTGAGGCTGGAGGGAGGTGGCGGCTCTGGGGACATCGTCCCCCCCGAGCCCAGAGTCTATTCCCAAATTCATTCCCTGTTTTCCTTCCCCAGGTTGAGATTTGGGACCTGAGGCCGCTCCCCGAGCAATCGATCGACACCAGAGCCACAGCTACGAGGCTCTCGAAGCCAAATTTCGGGGTTGGGAGTCACTTCCGTCTCCGACGCTTCCAATTTCTCGGAGGGTCACACCCGCAGCCTCTTCCATCCGCCTCCCGAGTCCCGGGAAGCGAGGACGCCGGTGGAAAAATGCGGAAAAACGCTCCGTGAACTGAAAATCCAGCCTCGGAGCACCTCCAAGCTCTCCCCACGAGCTCCTGGGAGAAGGAGAAGGCTTCGTGGCAGATTTCTGTGCTCGTGGTGGCAGATCCCAAACCCTCGAGCCCCAAAAAACCAGGAGGTTTGGGATCAGCTCCTGCTTTTTTTTCCGGATCCAACAGCTCCGGCCTCAAAGTTTGAGCTTCTGGCTTCTCCCAGGGCTGGAAAATCAGTGCCAAGAGGCTGAATCACAGCACTCGGTTCTCCCTTTGCCTCTTCCCTGACGGCTCCAGGTTGGGATCAGCCCTGAGCCCCATGAGGAAGAGGCTGAGATGAAGGTCTCAGCCCCGTTTTTTTGTGCCTCCAAATTCCCCAGAGCCTGGTTTCTCCCCCCACAAGTGCCACCAGCGTCCTCCATCCCGGGAAGCGAGAGGTGTCGGGATGAGGACGGGGAAGCGTTTCCGGCGTCGCTGTCTCCCGGCTCTGTGGGTACTTACCAGAATCTCCCCCTTTTAGCGCGTAAAAAAAAAATTAAGGGGAAAATAAAAAAAAAAAAAAAAAAATCAAAAGCCAGGACGAGGAGACAGGGAGAAAAAAAACCAAAATCGACGGGAAGGGGGAGAGGAGAGCGGGAAGCACACACACACACACAAAAAAAAAAAAAGCAGGAAAAAAAAAAAACAAAAAACAAACGGCAAAAGAAAAAGAGTGACATGCGATTAATTATCATTTCACAGGGTTAATCGTTCATCACGTTCTTTCTGGCACAGACCGGACCCCGAGGGGGGAGGGGAGGGAGGGAGGGAGGTGGGGGACGCGGGAGGGACAGAGGGAGAGGGGGACACGGCGGCCGCGACGCGGAGAAGCATCAACGCGGCTTTTAGATGAGATCCCAAGGAGCAAAAACTCCGATTCCATCAACGAGAGCTCCGGTTTCCCTGTCTCCAGCCCCAGAATTAAATATTCCCAAGAAAGGAGCTGCTGGATCAACTCAAATCCCAGTTTTAGATGAGCTCCTGAGGAATAAACAGTCCTATTCAATGAATAAGAGCTCTGGTTTCCCTGTCTCCAGCCCCAGAATTAAATATCCCTAGAAAGGAGCTAGTGGATCAACTCAAATCCCAGTTTTAGATGAGCTCCTGAGGAGTAAACACTCCCATTCCATGAACGAGAGCTCCAGCTTCCCTGTCTCCAAACCCAGAATTAAATATCCCAAGAAAGGAGCTAGTGGATCAACTCAAATCCCAGTTTTAGATGAGCTCCTGAGGAGCAAACACTCCTATTCCATGAACGAGAGCTCCAGCTTCCCTGTCTCCAGCCCCAGAATTAAATATCCCAAGAAAGAAGCTGGTGGATCAACTCAAATCCCAGTTTTAGATGAGCTCCTGAGGAACCAACACTCTCATTCCATGAACGAGAGCTCCGGTTTCCCTGTCTCCAGCCCCAGAATTAAATATTCCCAAGAAAGAAGCTGGTGGATCAACTCAAATCCTACTTTTAGATGAGCTCCTGAGGAGTAAACACTCCTATTCCATGAACGAGAGCTCCGGTTTCCCTGTCTCCAGCCCCAGAATTAAATATTCCCAAGAAAGAAGCTGGTGGATCAACTCAAATCCCAGTTTTAGATGAGTTCCTGAGGAACCAACACTCTCATTCCATGAACGAGAGCTCCGGTTTCCTTGTCTCCAACCCCAGAATTAAATATCCCAAGACAGGAGCTGGTGGATCAACTCAAATCCCAGTTTTAGATGAGCTCCTGAGGAGCAAACACTCCTATTCCATGAATAAGAGCTCCAGCTTCCCTGTCTCCAAACCCAGAATTAAATATTCTCAAGAAAGGAGTTGGTGGATCAACTCAAATCCCAGTTTTAGATGAGCCCCTGAGGAGCCAACACTCCCATTCCATGAACGAGAGCTCCAGCTTCCCTGTCTCCAACCCCAGAATTATCATCCCCGAGGCAGGAGGTGCTGGATGCTCTTGGCTCCAGCCCCCGGGTTGCTCCGATGGCTCCGGATATCCCGGAGAGCTGCTCCTGGCGGAGCCGGCGGCCGTACCTGGTTGGGAATGGCCCTTTTCTTGTTGGCCTGCGTGTTCCTCTGCTGAGCACTGGAAGGAGGGAAAAAAGAGAAGTGTTTTAGAGGCCGGGAAGGATCCCAGCGAGCGCTCCGAGCCGCCCCGCGATCCCCACCCGGAAAAGCCGACTCCAAAAGGGGGAAAACCCGTCCAGGAGAATCCAACCACAAGCCCCGAGAGGAGTCGCTTCCCAAGGTTGGGCCTTTCCCACACGGAGCTCCTTCCCGATGGCTCTATCCTGGCCCAGAGGGGAGAAAGGGAGAGGAGAGGCCAAGCAGCGGAGCCAACGGAGGAGGGAATTCCGTGCGGGAAGGCAGCCGCCCCACCACCGCCAGGCCGCTCTCCCGGCCTCCGGAACCCCCAGTCAGGCTTTCCCAGTTGGAAAAGAGCAACCCTGCCACCGAGGGGAAGGCTACCTGTCTCTTCTGAGGGGGACCAGGCGCAGGGACGTGACGTTAAGTCAGGAGGAGTGGGAACAAAATCCGGGAGAAGAGTTAGAAGGAGGCCGGGAGAGAGGCCGGAGCAGCAGTTCAACACGCACAACGTGGGCTTTGGGGCCTTTTCCCTCTGGATCTGTCCCTCCCAGCCACAGCAGGGGAGGTGGGAGATGGCCCTGTGCTCAGGGCCTGGTTGTTCCCGGCTCCCACGGGACACAGGGAAGAGCTGGGAGCCCCTTTGGAGTGCGGTGGAATGGTGGGTGGGAGCGGTAGGCCAAGCTCGGGGGCTGAGGGAGCTTCCCAGAGCTGAGCTCAGGGCCTGAAGGACCTTCAGAGCCGAGCTCAGGGGCTGAGGGAGCTTCTCAGGGCTGAGCTCAGGGCTTGAGGGAGCTTCCCAGGGCTGAGGGAGCTTCCCAGGGCTGAGGGAGCTTCCCAGGGCTGAGGGAGCTTCCCAGGGCTGAGCTCGGGGGCTGAGGGAGCTTCTCAGGGCTGAGCTCAGGGCTTGAGGGAGCTTCCCAGGGCTAAGGGAGCTTCCCAGGGCTGAGGGAGCTTCCCAGGGCTGAGGGAGCTTCCCAGGGCTGAGGGAGCTTCCCAGGGCTGAGGGAGCTTCCCAGGGCTGAGGGAGCTTCCCAGGGCTGAGGGAGCTTCCCAGGGCTGAGGGAGCTTCCCAGGGCTGAGCTCGGGGGCTGAGGGAACTTCAGGGTCGAGCTCGAGGGCTGAGGGAACGTCAGAGCCGAGTTCAGGGGCTGAGGGAGCTTTCAGGGACAAGCTCGGGGGCTCAGGGACCTTCAGAGCCAAGTTCGGGGCCTGAGGGAGCTTCTCAGGGCTGAGGGAGCTTCAGAGCCGAGTTCAGGGGCTGAGGGAGCTTCCCAGGGCTGAGTTTGGGGGCTGAGGGAGCTTCCAAGGGTTGAGGGAGCTTCCCAGGGCCAAGCTAGGGGGCTGAGGGACCTTCAGAGCTGAGCTCGGGGGCTGAGGAAGCTTCAGAGCCAAGCTCGGGGGCTAAGGGAGCTTCTCAGGGCTGAGGGAGCTTCCTAGGGCCGAGTTCAGGGGCTGAGGGAGCTTCCCAGGGCTGAGGGAACTTCCCAGGGCCGAGCTCGGGGGCTGAGGGACCTTCAGAGCTGAGTTCAGGGGCTGAGGGAACTTCCCAAGGCTGAGCTCAGGGCCTGAGGGAGCTTCAGAGCCGAGTTCAGAGGCTGAGGGTGCTTCTCAGGGCTGAGGGAGCTTCCCAAGCCAAGCTTGGGGACTGAAGGAGCTTCTCAGGGCTGAGGGAGCTTCAGAGCCTAATTCAGGGGCTGAGGGAGCTTCCAGGGCTGAGCTCGGGGGCTGAGGGACCTTCAGAGCTGAGTTCAGGGGCTGAGGGAACTTCCCAAGGCTGAGCTCAGGGCCTGAGGGAGCTTCAGAGCCGAGTTCAGAGGCTGAGGGTGCTTCTCAGGGCTGAGGGAGCTTTCCCAGCCAAGTTTGGGGCCTGAGGGAGCTTCAGAGCCAAGCTTGGGGACTGAGGGAGCCTCTCAGGGCTGAGGGAGCTTCAGAGGCGAGTTTGGGGGCTGAGGGAGTTTCCCAGGGCCGAGCTCAGGGGCTGAGGGAGCTTCCCAGAGCCGAGAGAGCTTCCTAGACTTGAACTCAGGGGCTGAGGGACCTTCAGAGCTGAGCTCGGGGGCTGAGGGAGCTTCCCAGGGCTGAGGGAGCTTCCCAGGGCCAAGCTCGGGGACTGAGGGAGGTTCCCAGAGCCAAGCTCAGGGGCTGAGGGAGCTTCTCAGAGCCGAGCTGGGAGAGGATGAGGCTCTCCAGCTCCCGTTCCCGGTGTTCCCGGCAGGAATGGGAAGGCCCAAGCAGAGGAGGGAGCGGGTACCCACCCTGTCGCCACGTGCTGCTCTGTGTAACAGCTTGGGAGGTTGGGGGTGTGCGCAAGAGTCCGGAGGTAAAGGAGTGAGGTGATGGTTGAGAGGGAAAAAAAGAGGAGAAGATTAGGAGGAGAGAGAAGAAACTGCGAACGAAAGGCGAAAAGCAGAGAGGTCAAAAATAAAAAAAAAAAACAAAAAAAACAAAGGAGGAGAGAAAACAAACCAAGAGGAAGAGGATTTAAAGAGGAGGAAGGGGTGAGGATGGTGGTGGAGGCCGTGTGGGGACAACAGGGGCTCCTGAAGTGTTGTGGCAACCAGGGCTGGGGGTTCATCCGGAGGGAATCGTGGTCCTGGCTCCGGCCCCGAGGAAGCTGCTTGGGGGACGGGATCAACTCCTCCTCCCACTGGAGCTGTTCCCCCCTCAAGGATTCCCACCTCAAGGGCTGAAGGGTTAAAATTCCTGGGAAGGGAAGCTACCAGCGGCACAAAATGGCTCCTCTCTCCGAGCAGAACATCCCAAACTCCGGATTTTCCCCCCTCCCTGCCCTGCCTGGTGGCTTTGAGGGATAATCCCAGCTCCTGGCAGCTCCCAACGCCCAAAATCAGAATTTTGTTGGGATGTTGGGGAGATTCCTCCATCTGGTTTGAATCGTGGTGGCTCTGGAAGGGAAGCGGAACCTGTGGGTCGGCTCCGGAGCCTCAGGGCAGGACAAGGAATGGAGTTTGTAGGAGAAATGGAAGGACAATCCAGGTGGGAAATGGCTTACTTGGCAAATCCGATGAAGTCTTCGTGGTTGGTGTTGATGTAGGAGAGTTCGATGTCGATCAGCAGGAGGATCTGGAAAGGAGGGTTTCGGGTTAGTTCTCAGTGCTGGGTCCTGCTTAATGTCTTCATCAATGAGCTGGACGAAGGCCTCGAGGGCACCCGGAGAGAGTTTGGGGGTGACCCAGAGCTTGAGTGGATCTACTGGAGGGGTTGGAGGTTCTCCAGAGGGATGGGAGCTGCTTGGATCCATGGGCTGAGAGCAAAGGGGCTGAGGTTGGAGCAGGAACTTGGGTCCCAACAACCCTGAGCAGCTCCAGCCCAGGAGAAGTCTGGCTGGAAAGGGCCTGGAGGAGAAGGCCCTGGGGGGGTTGGGGGAAGAGGAGCCAACCAGGTGGCCAAGAAGGCCAAGGGCATCTTGGCTTGGAGCAGCCACCATGTGGCCAGCAGGGCCTAGAAGGTCCTGAAGGGTCTCAGGGGTCTCTAGAGGGTTCCTGAAGGTCCAACAAGGTCCTAGAAGGACCTAAAGGAGTCCCAGGAGGCTCTAGAGGGTTCCTGGGGGTGTGAGAAGGGTCCTAGAAGTTCCTAAAGGAGCCAGGGAGGTTCTTCTCCCTCTGGCCCCTCGACTCCTGGGGTCAGTCGTGGGCCCCTCCCCACCAGAAGGATGTTGAGGCTCTGGAACCTTCCCTGGAGGGGTTTAAGGGATGTGTGGACGAGGGGCTGAGGGTCACGGGTCAGTGATTGACGGGGACAGTTGGACTCCATGATCCGCTGGGTCCTTCCCAACCTGCCGATTCCATCCTACGATTCTATTCTAAATCAGGAATCCCTCAGGAAGGGCTGGAAGCTCGTTCAGGGCTCATGGTGATGACACAGGAGATGCCAGAGAGGCGAGAAGGAGCTTTGAGAAGGAAGAGCGGGAGATGCTGGAGCGGCAGTTGCTCCTCGGGAGCTCACCTGGTCCTTGGTTTTTCCTTCCCGCTCCCGGATGTGTGTGGTGACGATCCTCTCCGTCTCCTCCCGTAACCTGGGGTAGGAACCAAGCTGAAAAGAAAGGGAGAGAAGGGCCGGGGAAAAAAAATGGCTGCTGAGGGGGCCACAGAGATCCAGGGAGAGGAGACGCTCCCAAGGGGAAGGGGAAGGGATGAGCCCGAGCTGGGGGCTCCAGGGCGGAAAAAGCAACCAGCTTGGCAAGATCCCCTTCCTGGGGGTGATGGAAATGATGCCGAAGATGTGGATCCAGAGTTTTAATTCCCGCGGATCTCGGTTTTTAGGGAGTTACACCAAGGGAGGGGAAGGATTCGGGGATCCCAGCACTGGAGGAACCACACTGGAAAGGGCTCAGTGCTGGGTCCTGCTCAATGTCTTCATCAATGAGCTGGATGAAGGCCTCGAGGGCACCCGGAGAGAGTTTGGGGGTGACCCGGCGCTGGGTTGGAGCCACTGGAGGGGTCGGAGGTTCTCCAGAGGGATGGGAGCTGCTTGGATCCATGGGCTGAGAGCAAAGGGGATGAGGTCGGAGCAGGAACTTGGGTCCCAACAACCCTGAGCAGCTCCAGTCCAGGAGAAGTCTGGCTGGAAAGGGCCTGGAGGAGAAGGACCTGGGGGGGTTGGGGGAAGAGGAGCCAGCAGGGGCCAAGAAGACCAAGAAGGTCAAGGGCAGCTTGGCTTGGAGCAGACACCGTGTGGCCAGCAGGGCCTAGAAGGCCCTAAAGGGGTCCCAGGAGGCTCTAGAGGGTTCCTGGGGGTGTGAGAAGGGTCCTAGAAGTTCCTAAAGGAGCCAGGGAGGTTCCTCTCCCTCTGGTGGGACTGAACCTTGAATCTTGGGGTCAGTTTGGATCCAAGAAGGATGTTGAGGCTGTGGAGCGAGTGCAGAGAAGAGCAAGGAAGCTGGGAAGGGGCTGGAGAAGCAGAGGAGCGGCTGAGAGAGCTGGGGGGGCTCAGCCTGGAGAAGAGGAGCCTGAGGGGAGACCTCATTGCTCTCTCCCTGCAAGGAGCTTGTGGAGAGGAGGGAGCTGAGCTCTTGTGCCAAGGGCCAGGGGATAGGCCAGAGGGAATGGCCTCAAGCTCCACCAGGGGAGGCTCAGGCTGGACGTGAGGGAAAAATTCTTCCTGGAAAAGGTGCTGGACCAGGGAGGGGGTTGAGTCCCCTTCCCTGGAGGGTTTAAGGGACGGGCGGCCAAGGAGGATTCCTAATTAAAGGAGCTGAGGTAAAGCTCGGGAATATCCAATTTTCTCCTAGAATTCTCTGGAATTTACGATTTCGAAGGGCTCTTAGGGGAAGGGACGGCAGGCAGGTCCGGTCGGAGCCACATTCCCGCTTCCCCGTCCCACGGGAAGGGCTGGGCAGGCCCCCGGGGGTGCGATACCTTACTGGTGCACTGCCTGACAGTGTTAATTAGCTCCTGGATAACGAGGTCGACGCATTTCAAGCAGGGCTCTTTCAGCTTCACCACCTGCTTCTTGACGATGGCCTCGAAGGCCAAGTCTGGCGTGAAGAGCCCCGTCCTGCACAGACCCACAGGGAGAGAAAAGAGAAGGGGACATCAGTTTGGAGGCCAGCGGAGGAGTTTGGAGGCCCATTTCCCTTTGGCCATGGGAGCACCAGCCTGGCCTGATCCCTCCCTGGATCCTTCCTGCCCTCTAGCCATGGATCCTCATCCCTCTCTAGAACCTTCCTGCCCTCCAGCCTCTCCTGATCCCTCTCTAGCTCCTTCCTGCCCTCCAGCCATGGATCCTCATCCCTCTCTAGCTCCTTCCTGCCCTCCAGCCTCTCCTGATCCCTCTCTAGCTCCTTCCTGCCCTCCAGCCATGGCTCCTCATCCCTCTCTAGCTCCTTCCTGCCCTCCAGCCATGGATCCTGATCCCTCTCTAGCTCCTTCCTGCCCTCCAGTCATGGATCCTCATCCCTCTCTAGATCCTTCCTGCCCTCCAGCCATGACTCCTCATCCCTCTCTAGCTCCTTCCTGCCCTCCAGACATGGATCCTCATCCCTCTCTAGATCCTTCCTGCCCTCCAGCCATGGATCCTCATCCCTCTCTAGCTCCTTCCTGCCCTCCAGCCTCTCCTGATCCCTCTCTAGCTCCTTCCTGCCCTCCAGACATGGATCCTGATCCCTCTCTAGCTCCTTCCTGCCCTCCAGCCATGGATCCTGATCCCTCTCTAGCTCCTTCCTGCCCTCCAGCCTCTCCTGATCCCTCTCTAGATCCTTCCTGCCCTCCGGCCATGGCTCCAGCCTGGCCTTCAACCCCTCCAGGGACGGAGCAGCCACCTCTGCTCTGGGCAACCTGTGCCAGGGCCTCCCTGCTCTCCTCTTGGAGAAGTTGCTCTTCCTGCCCAGTCTAACCCTGCCCCTCTCCAGTTTGTCCCAGCTGCCCTCAGCCCATCCCTCCCCAGCTCTCCTGGAGGTGCTGGAAGCTGCTGGGAGGGCTCCTGGCAGCCTTGTCCTCTCCAGGCCACACAAGCCCAACTCTCCCAGCCCGGCCTGGCCTCCATCATCGCTCCGACCACCCAGGACTGGCCCAGATCCCATACTCGCCTCACGCCGTGGATGTTCTTGATGGCATAGCTGATCTCTCGCCTCAGGTCCTTCTCGTCAAACTCCATCTGGAGAGAAAAGAAACCACCGGGAGGTTCTGCGGCCGCTACCGCTCACCAGGTGGCAAATCCCAGCTCCGGAACCTTCCTTCGGCACCAGCAGATTCAAGCAGGAAGTTTTATTTAGGAGAGGAAGGATCTAGAGAGGGATCAGGAGAGGCTGGAGGGCAGGAAGGATCTGGAGAGGGATCAGGATCCATGGCTTGAAGGAAAGAAGGATCTAGAGAGGGATCAGGAGCCATGGCTGGAGGGAAAGAAGGATCTAGAGAGGGATCAGGATCCATGGCTGGAGGGAAAGAAGGATCTAGAGAGGGATGAGGATCCATGGCTGGAGGGTAGGAAGGGTCTGGAGAGGGATCAGGAGCCATGGCTGGAGAGCAGGAAGGATCTAGAGAGGGATCAGGAGAGGCCTCAACGATTCCATGATTCTCCAAAGGAAAAAGCCGGAGCTGAGCTGGGTTTGGGTTCCATGTTGTTGTTCCAGCTGGAGTTTTGGCTCATCCCACCCCCAGGATCCATGTTTTACCTTCACTAACTCAAAGGGAAACCGCTCGTGGAAAATGCGGTTGATTCTGGCCCCTCCGGAAAGCTCCAGCGTGTCCACCTGGTCTCCGGAACCTTCGATGCGCTTCTCGAAGTCTACCCCGAACTGCTGGACCATCCTGGGAAGCAGCAGAGGGAGAAAAAAAAACACGTGAGGGAAGAACCTCCAACCAAGGCCTCCAACCGAGGCCTCCTCAGCGTGTGGAGAAATTGTCCCAATTCCATTTTCCAGCAGATTTTTTCCCCTCTCGTTGCGTTTGAAGAGTGGGAAAGGGGGACGTGGGGCGTCCAATCTCATCCCCAACTCCATGTTTGGGACACGCGAGGCCCATGGGGAGCACAGGGAGGAGGAGAGGTCGATTCCTGCCCACAGGGATTTTCTGGGAGAGCAATTCCCTTGTCCTTCCCAGCAGCCGGAGACATGGAATCTCTCTCAGGTGCCGGTTGGGAGTTGGTCAGGGCCACCAGGGCCTTTCCGGGCCTCACCGGAGGAGCAGAGGGTGTTCCTGTCCCATCCGAGGACAAGAGAGGTGGCTTGATGGAGAAGAGAAGGTTCTGGGGAGACCGTAGAGCACGTTCCAGTGTGGAAAGGGGCTCTGGGAAAGCTGGGGAGGGGCTCGCGAGGCTGGGAGGGGATGAGGGCATCAGCTTGAAGCTGAAACGAGGAAGACTGAGAGATCTTGAGCTCCTGGGGGGCTCCTGGAGAGGGGCTGAGGAGCTCCTGGAGGGCTCCTGGAGGGGCTGAGGAGCTCCTGGGGGGGGTCAGAGGCTCCTGGAGAGGGGCTGAGGAGCTCCTGGAGGGCTCCTGGGGGGGGTCAGAGGCTCCTGGAGGGGCTGAGGAGATCCTGGAGGGCTCCTGGAGGGGCTGAGGAGCTCCTGGAGGGCTCCTGGAGGGGCTGAGGAGCTCCTAGGGGGACATCAGAGGCTCCTGGAGGTGCTGGAGAGCTCCTGGGGGGAATCAGAGAGTCCTGGAAGCACTGGGGAGCTCCTGGAGAGGCTGATGAGCTCCTGGGGTACATCAGAGGCTCCTGGAGAGGGGCTGATGAGCTCCTGGGGAGCTCCTGGGGGGCTCCTGGAGGCTCCTAGAGGCACTGAGGAGTCCCTGGGGGAGTCAGAGGCTCCTGGAGAAGGGATGATGAGCTCCTGGGGGGGCTCAGAGGCTCCTGGAGGGGCTAGGGAGCTCCTGGAGGGGCTGAGGAGTTCCTGGGTTGGGTCAGAGGCTCCTGGAGAGGGGCTGAGAAGCTCCTGGGGGGAATCAGAGACTCCTGGAGGGGCTGGGGAGCTCCTGGGGGGCTCCTGGAGGCACTGGGGAGCTCCTGGGGGGGGGGTCAGAGGCTCCTGGAGGGGCTGAGGAGCTCCTGGGGGGGTCAGAGGCTCCTGGAGAGGGGCTGAGGAGCTCCTGGGGTGCTCCTGGAGGGATCCTGAGGGGTTTTGCTGGGGGGACTTCTCGGGGGGGGCTTCTGCAGTTCTGAGGGGCTCCTTTGGGTGCTGAGGGTGTCCTGCAGCCCCTGGATCCCACAGCAGCTCCAGGTTGAGCTGTCGAGCAGCTATTCTTATTTTTTAAAATTTGGCCTCGATGATCCGGCAGGTCTCTTCCCACCAGATTGTTCTAGGATTCTACAATTCTATCTTAGAAGGGAATCGTTGACGACCATGAGGCCCTGGCCCAGGTCGCTCCCTCCCTGGAGGGGGTTCAAGGGCAGCTTGGATGAGGCCTGGAGCCCCCGATCCCGTGGGAGATCTTAGAGTGAATGGATTCTGAGGTCCCTTCCAACCCAATCCCATTCTACGACTCCACGACCCCAAGTCCAGGGTTCTGATTCCAGCAAGAGAGGCCTCAAGGGCAGGTTGGATGAGGCCTGGAGCCCCCCAATCCCATGGGAGGTGACCCTGCTCATCCCTTAAAGCGGATGATGGATTTTGAGGTCCCTTCCGACCCAATTCTATGACTCCGCGACCCCAATTCCACCTCGGAGAGTCCCCGAGCCGGAGCAAACCTACTGTAACAAAGCTTTGGTTTTCCTGGTGGGATCGTCCGGTCGGAAGTTCTTGTACTCCTCCACCTCCTTCTCCAGGGAGAGGAGCTGGCTCTGCAGTTTGCTGCGCAGAGCCGGCAGCGTCTCCCGGATGTGGTTGGTGAGTTGCTGCCAAGAGAAAACGGAGGTTGAAGACACCAGAACCCACCAGGGGAGAGACGCCAATGCCTCCTGATGCCTCCCAAAGCTGAGGAAGGGAGCGGAAGCCAACAGGGAGAGACGCCAACACCTCCCAACATCTCCCAACACTGAGGAAGGGAGCGGAACCCACCAGGGAGAGATGCCAATGCCTCCCAAGGCCTCCCAATGCCTCCCAACACTGCGGAAGGGAGCAGAACCCACCAGGGAGAGACACCAATGCCTCCCAAGGCCTCCCAATGCCAAGAAAGGGAGCAGAACCCACCAGGGAGAGATGCCAATGCCTCCCAAGGCCTCCCAATGCCTCCCAACACCGCAGAAGGGAGCAGAACCCACCAAGGAGAGACACCAACGCCTCCCAAAGCTGAGGAAGGGAGCGGAAGCCACCAAGGAGAGACGCCAACACCTCCCAAGGCCTCCCAACTCCGAGAAAGGGAGCGGAACCCACCATGGAGAGACGCCAATGCCTCCCAAAGCCAAGAAAGGGAGTGGAACCCACCATGGAGAGACGCTAATGCCTCCCAAAGCCAAGAAAGGGAGTGGAACCCACCAGGGAGAGACGCCAATGCCTCCCAAGGCCTCCCAATGCCTCCCAACACTGTGGAAGGGAGCGGAACCCACCAGGGAGAGACGCCAACACCTCCCAACAGCAAGAAAGGGAGCAGAACCCACCAAGGAGAGACACCAATGCCTCCTAAAGGCAAGGAAGGGAGTGGAACCCACCAGGGAGAGATGCCAATTCCTCCCAAAGCTGAGGAAGGGAGTGGAACACACCAGAGAGAGACAACAATGCCTCCCAAGGCCTCCCAATGCCTCCCAACACCGTGGAAGGGAGCAGAACCCATCAAGGAGAGACACCAACACCTCCCAATGCTGAGAAAGGGAGTGGAACCCACCAAGGAGAGATGCCAATGCCTCCCAAAGCCGAGGAAGGGAGCAGAACCCAGCAGGGAGAGACACCAATGCCTCCCAAAGCCAAGGAAGGGAGTGGAACCCACCAGGGAGAGACGCCAACACCTCCCAAGGCCTCCCAAGGCCTCCCAGCACTGCAGAAGGGAACGGAAGCCACCAGGGAGAGACGCCAATGCCTCCCAACACTGAGGAAGGGAGCAGAACCCACCATGGAGAGACGCCAAGGCCTCCCAACACCTCCCAACGCTGAGGAAGGGAGCGGAACCCACCAAGGAGAGACACCGATGCCTCCCAAAGCCAAGAAAGGGAGTGGAACCCACCAGGGAGAGATGTTAACACCTCCCAAAGCCGAGGAAGGGAGTGGAACCCACCAGGGAGAGATGCCAACACCTCCCAACACTGAGGAAGGGAGCGGAACCCACCAGGGAGAGATGCCAACACCTCCCAACAGCAAGAAAGGGAGCAGAACCCACCAGGGAGAGATGTCAACACCTCCCAACACTGAGGAAGGGAGTGGAACCCACCAGGGAGAGATGCCAACACCTCCCAAGGCCTCCCAATGCCTCCCAACACTGAGGAAGGGAGTGGAACCCACCAGGGAGAGACGCCAACACCTCCCAAAGCTGAGGAAGGGAGTGGAACCCACCAAGGAGAGATGCCAACACCTCCCAAAGCCGAGGAAGGGAGTGGAAGCCACCAAGGAGAGACATCAATGCCTCCCAAAGCTGAGGAAGGGAGTGGAAGCCACCAGGGAGAGACGCCAATGCCTCCCAAGAACTCCCAATGCCTCCCAACACCATGGAAGGGAGCAGAACCCACCAGGGGAGAGACGCCAATGCCTCCCAAAGCCTCCCAACACCAAGAAAGGGAGCGGAACCCACCAGGGAGAGATGCCAACGCCTCCCAAAGCCGACGAAGGCAGCGGAACCCACCTGGTTGAGAACCTTCTGGAGGTGCGGGGTGCCCATGCGGTCGGCCATGTGCCGGTAGGCCGGGTGGGAGAGGAAGAACTTGCGCTCGGCGGCCAGCGCCGCCCGGATGTCCTTCTTGCCGTCGATGTCCTTCTGGCTGCGGTTGACCACACCGATGTAGCCTGAGAGTAGAGACGGTGGCGGCATCAGAGCCAAAGGTTGGCACGAGGGGCTCCGTGGAAGGTTCCGGCAAGGCCGGAGCTTCCCCCTTCCTCCTCCGCGATGGGAAGAGGCCTCAGGGAAAAGACGAAGCCCTCAGGGTTTGGCTACCTCGTCGGAGAGGAAGCAGCTTGTTCTCCAGGACGTCACGGGCGTCGGTGCCTTCGTCCATCAGGTCCAGCTTGGTGATGACGCCGATCGTCCGCAAGCCTGGAGAGGCCCCACGCAAAGGAGGAATCGATTAACGGCGCTAACGAGCCATCGATTTGCCTCGTCAGCAAGGAATCCAGCAAGCACGGCTCTAGAGGGTTCTTGGGGGTCCGAGAAGGGTCCCAAAAGGCCCTAAAGGAGTCCCAGGAGGCTCTAGAGGGTTCTTGGGGGTCTGAGAAGGGTCCCTAAAGGCCCTAAAGGAGTCCCAGGAGGCTCTAGGGGGTTCATGGGGGTCCGAGAAGGGTCCCTAACGGCCCTAAAGGAGTCCCAGGAGGCTCTAGGGGGTTCATGGGGTCCGAGAAGGGTCCCAAAAGGCCCTAAAGGAGTCCCAGGAGGCTCTAGGGGGTTCATGGGGTCCGAGAAGGGTCCTAGAAATTCCTAAAGGAGTCCCAGGAGGCTCTAGGGGGTTCTTGGGGGTCTGAGAAGGGTCCCAAAAGGCCCTAAAGGAGTCCCAGGAGGCTCTAGGGGGTTCATGGGGTCCGAGAAGGGTCCTAGAAGTTCCTAAAGGAGTCCCAGGAGGCTCTAGAGGGTTCTTGGGGGTCCGAGAAGGGTCCCTAAAGGCCCTAAAGGAGTCCCAGGAGGCTCTAGGGGGTTCATGGGGTCCGAGAAGGGTCCCAAAAGGCCCTAAAGGAGTCCCAGGAGGCTCTAGAAGGTTCTTCTGCCTCTGGCCCCTCGAATCTTGGGGTCAGTCATGGGTCCCTTCCCACCAGAAGGATGTTGAGGCTCTGGGGCTCTTCCCCCCTCCCCAGTTTGGGACTCTGGATCCAAATGGGACTCAGGGAAGCTCCGAGGACCCTTCCCACCCCAACATTTCACGCTCAGGGAGCTGCCTCGGCCCCCGAAGGCTTCACCGCTCGTCCCCCAGGCCGCTCCAGGCCCCGGAGGAGACGACCTTCCCGTCTCACCTTGCGGATCCACCTCCTTGGCCATCTTGAGGGCGTCGGAGTTGGCCAGGTCCATGTTGGCCGGCGTGACGGCCAGGATGAGGCTGCTCTCGCGGCTGATGAACTGCAGGATCATCTCCTTGATCTGGTACTCGATGTCCTGCGGTTGGTCGCCCACCGGCACTTTGGTGATGCCGGGAAGGTCAATCAGGGTCAAGTTGAGCACTGGAAGGAGAGACCAGACAGAGAGATTCAACAGTGCTCAGTGCTGGGTCCTGATCAGTGTCTTCATCACTGAGCTGGATGAAGGCCTTGAGGGCACCCGGAAAGAGTCTGGGGGTGACCCGGAGCTGGGTTGGAGCTGCTGGAGGGGTTGGAGGTTCTCCAGAGGGATGGGAGCTGCTTGGATCCATGGGCTGAGAGCAAAGGGGCTGAGGTTGGAGCAGGAACTTGGGTCCCAACAACCCTGAGCAGCTCCAGCCCAGGAGAAGTCTGGCTGGAAAGGGCCTGGAGGAGAAGGCCCTGGGGGGGTTGGGGGAAGAGGAGACAACCAGGTGGCCAAGAAGGCCAAGGGCAGCTTGGCTTGGAGCAGCCACTGTGTGGCCAGCAGGGCCTAGAAGGCCCTAAAGGGTCCCAGGAGGCTCTAGAGGGTTCCTGGGGGTCAGAGAAGGGTCCTAGAAGTTCCTAAAGGAGCCAGGGAGGTTCTTCTCCCTCTGGTGGGACTGAGCCTTGAATCCTGGGGTCAGTTTGGATCCAAGAAGGATGTTGAGGCTGTGGAGCGAGTGCAGAGAAGAGCAAGGAAGCTGGGAAGGGGCTGGAGAAGAAGAGGAGCGGCTGAGAGAGCTGGGGAGGCTTCAGCCTTTCTCCTTCCAGGATGTCACAACTTTTCTGCTTTCCAGGACTCACCGTGTGGGGAGTAGACGCGGAGGTTGATGGGGACGGGGGAGATGCCTTTGTTGGTTCCCGTCACCCGGTCGGTTTCCGCCTCGATCTCCTGCCGCACTTCGTCGAAATCCGTGAACTTTTTGGATTTGCAGTGCAAAAATTCTGCATATTCTGGGGAAAAAAAACAGCAAGAAAAACGTTAAAGATGAGAAGCAGGAATTGGGGGGGAACACCAACACCTCATCGGGTTGGAGCACTGATAATTCCCAGATTTATTGCTTCAGCAGCGACAGTTATTCCGGATTAAAATCGAATTGATCGAATTGAGATTCATTCCTGCAGCTCCTCCAGTGAAAATTACAGAATCACAGAGCAACCAGTTTGGAAGGGACCCATTGGATCTTCTAGTCCAACCATTCCTATCAAACACTAAACCAAGTCCCTCAAGACCTCATCCACCCGTCCCTTAAACACCTCCAGGGAAGGGGAATCAACCCCCTCCCTGGGCAGCCTATTCCAATGACCAATGACCCTCTGTGTGACAAACTTCCTCCTAATCTCCAGCCTAAACCTCCCCTGGTGGAGCTTGAGGCCATTCCCTCTCGGTCTGTCCCTTGGGAGAAGAGCCCAGCTCCCTCCTCTCCACAATCTCCTCTCAGGTAGTTGGAGAGAGCAATGAGGTCTCCTCTCAGCCTCCTCTTCTCCAGGATAAACCCCCCCAGCTCTCTCAGCCGCTCCTCATAGGGCCTGTTCTCCAGCCCCTTCACCAGCCTCGTTGCTCTTCTCTGGACTCTCTCCAGAGCCTCAACATCCTTCTTGTGCTGAGGGGCCCACAACTCAACACAGGATTCCAGGAGCAGCCTCCCCAGTGCTGAGTCCAGAGGGAGAATCACCTCCCTGGCCCTGCTGGTCACACCATTTCTGATCCAAGCCAGGATGACCTTGGCCTTCTTGGCCCCCTGGGCACACTGCTGGCTCATGGTCAGTCGCTGTCGACCAACCCCCCCAGGTCTCTCTCCTCCTGGCAGTTTCCAGCCAGACTTCTCCCAGTTTGGAGCTCTGCTCAGGGTTGTTGTGCCCCAAGTGCAGGACTCGGCATTTGGCCGTGTTAACCCTCATCCCATTGGATTCAGCCCATGGATCCAGCCTGTTTAGGTCCCTATTATTATTAGGTCCCTATATTTCTCCATATATGATCCAGGCAGTGAGATCGAGGGCTCCCTCAGCAAAGCTCTGCTCGGAATCAAATCCGTGAATCGGATCAAACGCAGCCGCGATTCCTGCTCCAGCCCCAGATCGATGGATTCACGCTCCAGATTTCTCGCTCCAATTCCCTCCGTCCCCACAGCCGCCAGCTTGGTGAGACTGGAGAGTCCAAGCCCAGCGACTCGGAGCCCTCTCTAGATCCTTCCTGTTCTCCAGCCTCTCCTGATCCCTCTCTAGATCCTTCCTGCCCTCCAGCCATGGATCCTGATCCCTCTCCGGATCCTTCCTGCCCTCCAGCCATGGATCCTGATCCCTCTCTAGATTCTTCCTGCTCCATCCATGGATCCACCAGCACTCGGTGTTTCCTCCTGTGGGTGGGAAGGGCGGAAATTCCAGCCCTGCCCTGGCTCTTCCGGCCGTGCCGGTGGCCTCCGGACACCTCACCTGATATTCCGCAATCCCCCTCACTCATCCAGGGAGCCAGAAACCACTAATTAGAACAGAGACCACTAATTAACTGCTCCAGCTCCTCCAGCACCTACCCACCCAAAGCCTCTTTGGGAAGGAGGATGGAGAAGCTCAGGAGGAGGCGACGGGAAAAATCGTTCCTGAAAAGTCTCGGCTGAAGGAGAAGGAGATGGAGAAGGAGATGGAGGAGGAGAAGGAGATGGAGGAGGAGAAGGAGATGGAGGAGGAGGAGAAGGAAGGAGTTACCTGTCTTGGAGAAGATGAGCTGCAGGATGAGCGGTCGCCGCGTGACGATTCCGGAGCCTCGGGGAAGGAAATCCCTGCAAGGAATTAAAAAAGAGACGTTAATCCACGTGGAAAAAAACACCTGGATGGCTCATCCCAAGATCCAAAGGGCTCGGAAACAGCCGCATCCCACCCCAGAGCTGCCAAGAATCTTCCTAGATTTTTAATCCAGAGGGAAATAAAAAGATTTAGGAAGTCAGGATAAAGCCCAAACCCTTTCTGGATTCATCCTGGAGTATCGTAGAATCATAGAACCATAGAAGAACCAGGTTGGAAGAGACCCATCGGATCATCGAGTCCAACCACTCCTAGCAAACACTAACCCATGTCCCTCAGCACCTCGTCCACCCGTCCCTTAAACCCCTCCAGGGAAGGGGAATCAACCACCTCCCTGGGCAGCCTATTCCAATGCCCAATGACCCTTTCTGGGAAAAACTTCCTCCTAATCTCCAGCCTAAATCTCCCCTGGGGGAGCTTGAGGCCATTCCCTCTCGTCCTGTCCCTTGGGAGAAAAGCCCAGCTCCCTTCTCTCTACAACCTCCTTTCAGGGAGTTGGAGAGAGTAATGAGGTCTCCTCTCAGCCTCCTCTTCTCCAGGATAAACCCCTCCAGCTCTCTCAGCTGCTCCTCATAGGTTCTGTTCTCCAGCCCCTTCACCAGCCTCGTTGCTCTTCTCTGGACTCTCTCCAGAGCCTCAACATCCTTCTTGTGCTGAGGGGCCCACAACTCAACACAGGATTCAAGGAGCAGCCTCACCAGTGCCGAGTCCAGAGGGAGAATCACCTCCCTGGCCCTGCTGGTCACACCGTTTCTGATCCAAGCCAAGATGCCATTGACCTTCTTGGCCCCCTGGGCACACTGCTGGCTCATGGTCAGTCGCTGTCGACCAACCCCCCCAGGTCCCTCTCCTCCTGGCAGTTTCCAGCCAGACTTCTCCCAGTCTGGAGCTCTGCTCAGGGTTGTTGTGCCCCAAGTGCAGGATCCGCCATTTTGGGCCTTGTTAAACCTCATCCCATTGGTCTCAGCCCATGGATCCAGCCTGTTTAGGTCCCTTTGCAGAGCCTCCCGACCCTCCAGCAGATCCACACTTCCCTCCAGCTCAGTGTCACCTGCAAACTTGCTGAGGGAGCACTCGATGCCTTCATCCAGGTCACTGATGAAGACATTGAGCAGGGCTGGACCCAGCACTGAGCCCTGGGGACACCACTTGGAGCCTCCAGCTGGATTTATCTCCATTTCCCACCACTCTCTGGGACCTCCAGACAACCAGTTTTCTACCCAGGAGAATGTGGGAGTAGATCCCTTCGGAGCCACTGAGAGAGGAATGGGAAGAGGAGAGGGTTGTGGTCATCTGGGAGCAATTCCAGGCAAGAATTCACAGAAAAAAAAAGTAGAAATCCAAGAAATCCATGTGGGAGGAGGAAAAAAAAATCAAGGACAATGTGGGAAATGACCCCCAAAAAGAGAAGAAATCCAAGAAATCCACGTGGGAGGAGGAAAAAAATCATGGACAATGGGGGAAATGACCCCAAAAAGAGGAGAAATCCAAGAAATCCATGTGGGAGGAGGAAAAAATCATGGACAATGTGGGAAATGACCTAAAAAAGAGGAGGAATCCAAGTAATGAGAGGAAGAAACCCTGGAAAAGGTGGGAATGACCAAAAAAGAGGAGAAATCTAAGTGTGAGGCTGTTCCGGAGACCCAGGAAAGGCAAGAAATGATGGAAAAGATGGAAAATCACTCAAAATAAAAAAGGAGACATCCAAGTTTTGGGTGGGAAGAGGAAGAGAGCCTGGAAAAGATAAAAAATTGGCCTAAAACCAGAGGGAATCCGAGCACAGAAGCAATTCCAGAGGCTCAGGAAGGGCAGGAAGGGCATGGGGAGGAAGAAAGGCCAGAAAAGATGGGAAATCGGCCCAAAAAAAAAAAAAAGAGGGGAAATTGAAATTTGGATTTGGACTTGAGAGATTTTGAAATTTGGAGGGAAAGCGGAGCCTGCTGGGAAAATCCCGATGGATTTGGAAGACGAGGGGTTTGGGGGGCAGAGAGACACCCGAGAGCAAAGTGGCTTCGGTGTCCAAAGCAGCAAGACAAACGCTGGATTCTTCCCACTCAGCCGGTTATTCCGGATCATCCTCCGGCCACAGGAAACTTCAGACAGAGCAGGAAGGCAAAGGTCGATGGAGGCGGAAGAGCCATCCGGACAGCCCAGGACCTCGTGGGAGCTTCAGGAATACTCTAGAGCCTCCTGGGACCCTTTAGGGCCTTCTAGGCCCTGCTGGCCACATGGTGGCTGCTCCAAGCCAAGATGCCCTTGGCCTTCTTGGCCACCTGGTTGGCTCCTCTTCCCCCAACCCCCCCGGGGCCTTCTCCTCCAGGCCCTTTCCAGCCAGACTTTTCCTGGGCTGGAGCTGCTCAGGGTTGTTGGGACCCAAGTTCCTGCTCTAACCTCAGCCCCTTTGCTCTCAGTCCATGGATCCAAGCAGCTCCCATCCCTCTGGAGAACCTCCAACCCCTCCAGCAGCTCCCCCCAGCTCCGGGTCACCCCCAAACTCTCTCCGGGTGCCCTCGAGGGCTTCATCCAGGTCACTGATGAAGACATTGACCCAGCCCTGAGCCCTGGGGACACCACTTGGAGCCTCCAGCTGGAGTTCACTCCATCTCCCACCACTCTCTGGACCCTCCAGACAACCACTTTCCCACCCAGGAGGTTGTTCTCCTCTCCAGGCTCAAGGCTGAGAGGTTCCAAAGGGTCCAGAGGAGGCCACAGAGATGATCCCAAGGGCTGGAGAACCTCCTGCTCAAGGCTGAGACCCTGAGACTCCTTTAGGGCCTTCACAGACCCTTCTCAGACCCCCCAGGAGATGATCCCAAGGGCTGGAGAACCTCCTGACCTAAGGCTGAGACCCTGAGACCCCTTTAGGACCTTCACGGACCCTTCTCAGACCTCCAGGAGATGATCCCAAGGGCTGGAGAACCTCCTGACCTAAGGCAGAAGAAGACACTGAGCCCCGGACCCAGCACTGAGCCCTGGGAACACCGCTCGGAACTGGCCTCCAGCTGGAGTTCACTCCATCTCCCACCCTGGAATTCCCATCCCAGGAAGAATCATAGAATCATAGAACAACCAGGTTGGAAGAGACCCATTGGATCATCGAGTCCAACCATTCCTATCTAACACTAAACCAAGTTCCTCAAGATCTCATCCACCCGTCCCTTAAACACCTCCAGGGAAGGGGAATCAACCACCTCCCTGGGCAGCCTGTTCCAATGACCAATGACCCTTTCTGGGAAAAACTTCCTCCTAATCTCCAGCCTAACTCTCCCCTGGAGGAGCTTGAGGCCATTCCCTCTCGTCCTGTCCCCTGTCCCTTGGGAGAAGAGCCCAGCTCCCTCCTCTCCACAACCTCTTCTCAGGGAGTTATAGAGAGCAATGAGGTCTCCCCTCAGCCTCCTCTTCTCCAGGATAAACCCCTCCAGCTCTCTCAGACGCTCCTCTTCTTCTCCAGCCCCTTCACCAGCTTCGTTGCTCTTCTCTGGACTCACTCCAGAGCCTCAACATCCTTCTTGTGCTGAGGGGCCCACAACTCAACACAGGATTCAAGGAGCAGCCTCCCCAGTGCTGAGTCCAGAGGGAGAATCACCTCCCTGGCCCTGCTGGTCACACCATTTCTGATCCAAGCCAAGATGCCACTGGCCTTCTTGGCCCCCTGGGCACACTGCTGGCTCATGGTCAGTCGCTGTCACCAACCCCCTCAGGTCCCTCTCCTCCTGGCAGCTTCCTAGACAGACTTCTAGTCTGTAGCTCTGCTCAGGGTTGTTGTGCCCCAAGTGCAGGACTCGGCATTTGCCTGTGTTACACCTCATGCCATTGGTCTCAGCCCATGGATCCAGCCTGTTTAGATCTCTTTGGAGCCTCCCGACCCTCCAGCAGATCCACACTTCCACCCAGCTTAGTGTCATCTGCAAACTTCTAAGGGTACCCTCAATGCCCTCATCCAGGTCATTGATGAAGACATTGAGCAGGGCTGGACCCAGCACTGAGCCCTGGGGACACCACTTGTCACTCTTCAGCTGGACTTAACCCCATTTCCCACCACTCTCTGGGCCCTCCATCCAGCCAATTTTCTACCCAGAATCGCGGTTGAGCTCCCTTTGCATCCTTCCTTGTGGCTAAATTCCCGCTGGGCCTCCTTGCTAACGCCATCCGAGGGCTGATAAAGGCCCTTTGAGTCTCGGGTTCTCCGCTCAGATCACAACAGCTCCATTGTCGGCCACGCTCTGCGTCCGGCTCGGAGACAGCTCCGGACTCGGCTTTGTGGTCAGTTTGGAGCGAGAGCCAGAGCGGAGCCACCACCGGGATGGAATTCCCTGCAGCCTGGTGGGGACACGATGCACGATTCCATGTTCCCAACTGGGCTTTTCCCAAGAAACGAGGGAATCGAGTCCATTCGGCTCCTTGGAGTCACCAGACGGGCTCGTTCCGACCCTCTGGTGATGCAGGAGCAGCAGCCGCAGAGATTCCTCCCTCTGGACAAGCTCAAGTTCAGCATCCGCTTCCCCCACATCCCGAGGAATCCGCAGCTTGTCCTGCTTCCTGGCTCCTCCGCAGGGGTTTGGGGCGACCGGTGGGATCTGGGAGCAGCTCCGCGGGGCTCGGAACGGCCTGAGGGTGGTGATCCACAGGGTGGATCCACAGGGAGTGGATCCAGGATGATTCGCAGGGCACAAGGATCCAGGGAATGGATCTAGGGAGACCCAGAGGGCACAGGGATCCAGGGAAACCTGCAGGGAACGGATCTAGAGAGACCCAGAGGGCACAGGGATCCAGGGAAACCTGAAGGGAACGGATCTAGAGAGACCCAGAGGGGTCTAGAGAGACCCAGAGGGCACAGGGATCCAGGGAAACCTGTAGGGAACAGATCTAGAGAGACCCAGAGGGCACAGGGATCCAGGGAAACCTGCAGGGAACGGATCTAGAGAGACCCAGAGGGCACAGGGATCCAGGGAAACCTGCAGGGAACAGATCTAGAGAGACCCAGAGGGCACAGGGATCCAGGGAAACCTACAGGGATGGATCTAGAGAGACCCAGAGGGCACAGGGATTCAGGGAAACCTGCAGGGATGGATCTAGAGAGACCCAGAGGGCACAGGGATCCAGAGAAACCTGCAGGGATGGATCTAGAGAGACCCAGAGGGCACAGGGATCCAGAGAAACTTGCAGGGAATGGATCTAGAGAGAACCAGAGGGGTCTAGGGAGACCCAGAGGGCACAGGGATCCAGGGAAACCTGCAGGGAATGGACCTAGAGAGACCCAGAGGGATCTAGAAAGACCCAGAGGGCACAGGGATCCAGGGAAACCTGCAGGGAATGGATCTAGAGAGACCCAGAGGACACAGGGATCCAGGGAAACCTGCAGGGAATGGACCTAGAGAGACCCAGAGGGATCTAGGGAGACACAGAGGGCACAGGGATCCAGGGAAACCTGCAGGGAACAGATCTAGAGAGACCCAGAGGGCACAGGGATCCAGGGAAACCTGAAGGGAACAGATCTAGAGAGACCCAGAGGGCACAGGGATTCAGGGAAACCTACAGGGATGGATCTAGAGAGACCCAGAGGGCACAGGGATCCAGGGAAACCTGAAGGGAACGGATCTAGGGAGACCCAGAGGGGTCTAGAGAGACCCGGAGGGCACAGGGATCCAGGGAAACTGCAGGATATGGATCTAGAGAGACCCAGAGGGATCTAGGGAGACCCAGAGGGCACAGGGATCCAGGGAAACCTGCAGGGAATGGATCTAGAGAGATCCAGAGGACACAGGGATCCAGGGAAACCTGAAGGGAATGGACCTACAGAGACCCAGAGGGATCTAGAGAGACACAGAGGACACAGGGATCCAGGGGAAACTGCAGGACATGGATCTAGAGAGACCCAGAGGGATCTAGAAAGACCCAGAGGACACAGGGATCCAGGGAAACCTCCAGGGATGGAATATTTCCTGGAAAGGGTCACTGGGCCCTGGAAGCAGGAACAAAGCCGCAGGATCCAGCGCTGCCAACAGCTCCAAACCCTCCGGACGGAGTGAGCAACCCCAGGAAACGAATCCGCAGGATGGAGGAGGCTGAAGACTCGGCTCCGTGAGCAGCATTCCAGGTGAAGGAGCGGGAATTCAGAGCCATCCTGGTGGATGAGGTCTTGAGGGACTCGGTTTAGTGTTTGATAGGAATGGTTGGACTAGAAGATCCGACGGGTCCCTTCCAACCTGGTTGTTCTATGATTCTGTGATTCCGAGTGGTCGGGCACGGTTCCAGAGCCGGTGGCGGGTGGGGTTGGCTCCCGTCCTGCTGTTATCACAACGTCCTCCTCCCTCCCCGGGAGTGTGGCCAAGCGTCTCGGCCTCGCCTTATCCCGGCACTATCGCCGCGGCACAGGCCGACCCAGCCAGTTGGGTGCCGGAAGGGACCGGGAGGAGCCGGTTGGGATCCGAAGCAACCACAGGCCCTGTTTTCCGCGTGGAAACAGCAGCAGCTCCGTGGAGAACATCGTGTGTCTGTCCGAGGCCGGAGAGGAACCGCAAGGAGCCGGAAGGACAATGCTCGGTGCCAGCAATGAGGACTCGGAGGGAGAAGGGGACACAGAATCCCCTCCGTTCCAGGGAATTCCCAGACAGAATCCGGCTCTGGACTCCCAAGTTCCAGAAGAAGCAGGAGAGAAGCCAGCGGAAGGCACAGAGAGAAGGAGGAGCTGGAGGGAAGGCTGGGAGAGCTCGGAGAGGGGATCCCAGACGGAGCTGCTCTTGTCCTGAGGGCGGTTTGGTCCCAGAGTGATGCCGAGGGGGTTTGATCCTGAGCGGATCTGCTCCTAAGCTGATCCAGAGGGGATCCAGTGCTGAGGAGGATCCTGTGGGGCTCCTGTCCTAAGGGAATTCAGTCCCAAACTGGTCCTGCCCAGAGAGGGGTTGATCCTGAGGGAAGTCAGTCCTGACGTGGAGCCCAGTTCGATCCTGAGGGAGTTTGGTTCTGAGCTGGATTCTGAGGGAATTTGGTCCTGAGCTGGATCCTGATTTGATCCTGAGGGGATTTGGTCCTGAGCTGGATCCTGATTTGATCCTGAGGGAGTTTGGTCCTGAGCTGGACCCTGAGGGGATTTGGTCCTGAGCTGGATCCTGGTTTAGATCCTGAGGGGATTCAGTCTTGAGCTGGATCCTGGTTTGATCCTGACGGGATTCAGTCTTGAGCTGGATCCTGAGTTGATCCTGAGGGGTCTCAGTCCTGACCTGGATCCTGAGCTGATCCCAAGAGGTCCTTCCGGCCAGTCCCTATTGCGATATTCACAGACCTGCCCTACGCCAACTCCGTCCGCGCCCGCCACGGTCTGAGTCCCCGCCTACGCCGCTGGCGTAAGGCGCCACCGCTGACCCGCTCACCCGGCGGAGGGGCCTCGCCTTACGCCAAGTGCGTAGGGCGCGGCGGGGCGCGGGGCGCGGCGCAGTTTGCGTAAAGCGAAACCGGGGCCGGGGCTGGGAGGGGAAGCGCTTTACGCCGAGTGCGTAGGGCGAGGATTGCTGAGCGCTACGCGGTTTGCGTTGCGCCGGCAGTCGGGGCCGCGCGTTACGCCAAGTGCGTAGGGCACG
>JAUMJK010000730.1:0-215880 GCA_033558105.1 Coccyzus lansbergi | reverse complement strand
GAGGGAGCTGGGCTCTTCTCCCAAGGGACAGGGGACAGGACAAGAGGGAATGGCCTCAAGCTCCACCAGGGGAGATTTAGGCTGGAGATTAGGAGGAAGTTTTTCCCACAGAGGGTCATTGGGCATTGGAATAGGCTGCCCAGGGAGGGGGTTGATTCACATTCCCTGGAGGAGTTTAAGGCACGGGTGGGTGAGGTCTTGAGGTATATGGGTTAGTGTTTGATAGGAATGGTTGGACTTGATGCTCCAATGGGTCTCTTCCAACCTGGTTGTTCTATGAGCCAGGAGGGGTCCAGGTGGCCAAAAAGACTACAGCGTCCTGGCTTGGATCAGCCCTGGGGTGGCCAGGAGCACGGAAGGAATCATGCACCTCAAATCCTGGGTTGTTTTGGACCCTCACACCAAAAAGGACACTGAGGGGATGGAGTGTGACCACAGAAGGGAAGGGGCTAGAGAACAATGGTTCTGAGAGGTGGCTGAGGGACCTGGGGGTGTTTATCCTGGAGAAGAGGAGGCTGAGGGGAGACCTCACGGCTCTCTGCAAATCCTGGAAAGGAGGTTGTGGTGAGGTGTGTGCTGGGCTCTGATAGGAAGTGATGGGCGACAGGACTACAAGAAACTGCCTCAGGGCAGGTTTAGGTTGTATAGTGGGATCTCTATCGCGTGGCTGCAAAGAAAGCACTCCCAGGAACTACAACTCCCGTGAGAGCCCGCGCCCCTTCCCGACAGCCCTTGCGCGAGGCCGGAAGCGGAGACTCCGGCGTGACTTCCGGGACATTCCCGCTCCCGAGAACTACGCTTCCCGTGAGCCTTCGCGCACACCCGAGCGGAAGCGGGGAGGCCAGCGCCGCTCGTCTCCCTCTCCCTTGAACTGCAACTCCCGTGAAACCTCGCGTCACGCTTCCGGTCACCCTTGGGCGGAACCGGAAGCTGGATGTACGACTCCGGAAGTCGCGTGGCGCGGAACCGGAAGCGGGTGGCGGAGGGAGCATGGCGGGGAGCGCGGAGCCGCAGCCGGAGGCCTTGCGGCCGGCGGGGGCCGCCCCGGCGCTGCTCTCGGTGCTGCTGGCGCTGCTCGTCGTCGCCATCACTCTCCGTGAGTTCCGCTTCGTGCCCCCCGCCGCCCCTATCCCGGGAGCGCCGGTGGGGCGGGCGGCGTGCTGAGGCGCTCCCTCCTCTCTCTCCCCGCAGTGCTGTGGCGATTGGTGCAGGGCAGGCGGAGCCGGCGGAGGGCGGTGCTGCTGCTGGGCCTCTGCGACTCCGGCAAGACGCTGCTTTTCGCTCGGGTGAGCGGGCGGACGGGGCTTGCCCGGGCGGGGCCGCTGGGACCCGCTGCCTGACGGCGCTTTTCTCTCCGCAGCTGCTAACGGGCAGATACCGCCACACGCAAACCTCCATCACCGAGAGCTCCGCCCTCTACCGGGTCAGCAAGGACAAGGTGAGTGGCGCCTTCGCTCGGATCCTTGGCGGGGAACGGGCTTTGATCGAGGATAAGAGACCTTTGGGATCCTCCAGTCCAACCGTCCCTGTCCACTAACCCTGAGCGCCTCATCCACCCCTCTCTGAAACCCTCCAGGGATGGCGATGCTGCTCGAATCCTGTGTTCAGTTGTGGGCCCCTCAGCACAAGAAGGGTGTTGAGGCTCTGGAGAGAGTCCAGAGAAGAACAACAAAGCTGAGGAAGGGGCTGGAGAAGAAGAGGAGCGGCTGAGAGAGCTGGGGGTGTTTATCCTGGAGAAGAGGAGGCTGAGGGGAGACCTCATTGCTCTCTGCATGTCCCTGAGAGGAGGTTGTGGAGAGGAGGGAGCTGGGCTCTTCTCCCAAGGGACAGGATGAGAGGGAATGGCCTCAAGCTCCACCAGGGGAGGCTCAGGCTAGAGATTAGGAGGAAGTTTTACACACAGAGGGTCATTGGGCATTGAAATAGGCTGCCCAGGGAGGGGATTGATTCACCTTCTCTGGAGGTATTTAAGGGACAGGTAGATGAGGTGCTGAGGGACATGGGTTAGTGTTTGATAGGAATGGTTGGACTCAGTGATCCGATGGGTCTCTTCCAGCCTGGTTGTTCTATAGTTCAATGGACTCCACCACCTCCTGCGCAGCCTCTGGTTGGAGCAGGAGGGAGATTTAGAATCATAGAATTATAGAATCATAGAACAACCAGGTTGGAAGAGACCCATCAGATCATTGAGTCCAGCTATTCTCATCAAACACTAAACCATGTCCCTCAGGACCTCATCCACCCGTCCCTTAAACCCCTCCAGGGAAGGTGAATCAACCACCTCCCTGGGCAGCCTGTTTCAATGCCCAATCAAGGCAAGGTTTCCATTAAAATCCTGGAGCAGGGAGCACAAGGGCTCTTGCCTGGTGTTCTCTCCGTCTCCCAGAGCAGTGAATATTACCTAGAGAGCGGTGATGTTATCTAGAGAGCGGTGACGTGGCTCTCTTTGGAGCCTGTGGGAGGCATTCGATCTCTTTCACGAAGCTGCGATCTCTAGCGGGAAAGGGAAAGACCTGCAGCTCTTGGTTACTAATGAGCCTTGTAGGAGTATCTCTGTGTTGCTCCCTTCACAGTTCTGTTTGCTGAGGTTGGCTTGAGGTGGGGGAGATTGTGAACTCTCTTCCACCTCCTCCTTCTCCTCCTCCTTCTCCTCCTCCTTCTCCTCCTCCTTCTCCTCCTCCTTCTCCTCCTCCTTCTCCTCCTCCTTCTCCTCCTCCTTCTCCTCCTCCTTCTCCTCCTCTTTCTCCTCCTCTTTCTCCTCCTCTTTCTCCTCCTCTTTCTCCTCCTCCTTCTCCTCGTCCTTCTCCTCGTCCTTCTCCTCGTCCTTCTCCTCGTCCTTCTCCTCAGCGTTTCTATTAATTGTTTGAATCGGGATGTGGAGGTGATCTGAGGGCTGGAGAAGAAAAGGCTGCAGGGAGACCTTAGAGCAGCTTCCAGGGCTGAAAGGGGCTCCAGGAAAGCTGGGG
The DNA here is from genome assembly GCA_033558105.1 of Coccyzus lansbergi. Taxonomy (NCBI): domain Eukaryota; kingdom Metazoa; phylum Chordata; class Aves; order Cuculiformes; family Coccyzidae; genus Coccyzus; species Coccyzus lansbergi. The sequence goes on along the minus strand of JAUMJK010000730.1, from coordinate 212,914 downwards.
AGGGGCTCTGGAACAGGGAGGGGATGAGGGGAAAGAGTTTTGAGCTGCAAGAGGGGAGATGGAGATGAGATCTTAGTGAGGAATGTTTTGCTGTGAGGGTTGGGAGGCCCTGGCCCAGGTTGCCCAGAGCAGGGGTGGCTGCCCCATCCCTGGAGGGGTTCAAGGGCAGGTTGGATGGGGCTTGGAGCCCCTGAGCCAGTGGGAGGTGTCCCTGCCCATGGCTTTGATGGACTGGATGGGCTTTAAGGTCCCTCTCAACCCAAACCATCTCATGTTTATATGATGATTGTTGAAGCTGCACCTCAGGAAGGATTCACTCACCCACTGTTCCCTCAACTCGCTGGAATCAGCCCTGGGGCAGGTTTTCCCTGCTCACAGGTTCCCCCTTGGATGAGGTGTTGCCGATTCCTTCTCGTTTCTGTCCCCAGAGCGCCAACGTGACCTTGATTGACCTCCCGGGCCATGAGAGCTTGCGGCTTCACTTCTTGGAGAGGTTCAAGGCTGCAGCCAGGTACCTCGGAGGAGAGCGGCAGGGGAGGGAGGGGCGGGGGATGCTTCGGAGGGGGAGAACGGTGCTTGGGATAGAATCATAGAATCACCAGGTTGGAAGAGACCCACCGGATCATCGAGTCCAACCATTCCCATCAATCACTAACCCGTGTCCCTCAGCACCTCATCCACTCTATTCTTAAACCTTCCAGGGAAGGTGAATCAACCCCCTCCCTGGGCAGACTCTGACACTGACCAATGATCCTTTTCTGTGAAGAATTTTTTCCTAATGTCCAGCCTGAGCCTCCCCTGGTGGAGCTTGAGGCCATTCCCTCTCGTCCTGTCCCTTGGGAGAAGAGCTCAGCTCCCTCCTCTCCACAACCTCCTCTCAGGGAGTTGCAGAGAGCTGGATGAGATCCATCACGGAATGATATCTGTGAGTTATTCCACTTGCACCCAGAGGTGGTTCCAGAGCTTCAGGCCCAGCTCACATTCTTCCCTCTTCCCTCCAGAGCCATCGTCTTTGTGGTGGACAGCGTGGCCTTCCAGCGGGAGGTGAAGGACGTGGCCGAGTTCCTCTACCAGGTCCTGGTGGACGGCGTCGTGCTCAAGAATGCTCCTGCGCTGCTCATTGCTTGCAACAAGCAAGGTACCCAACTCCTGAGTCACGCTGAGTCCTGGAGGGACAGGCCTTTGCGCCGTGGACGCTGCCTTGATTGGGATGGGATGAGGGGAATGATTTGTTTAAGGGACGGGTGGATGAGGTCTTGAGGGACTTGGTTTAGTGTTTGATAGGAATGGTTGGACTCGATGATCCGATGGGTCTCTTCCAACCTGGTTGTTCTATGATTCTATGATTTTGATTTGCAAGAGGGAGATGGAGATGAGATCTTGGGGAGAAATCTTTGCTGTGAGGGTGAGGAGGCCCTGGCCCAGGTTGCCCAGAGCAGGGTTGGCTGCCCCATCCCTGGAGGGACATGTCTCCAGAGAAGGGCTTGGGGTGCTGAGGAGGAGAAGCTCCATGTGAGCTGAGAACATCTGCTCAGAGCCCAGAAACCAACCGTGTCCTGGGCTGCATCCAGAGCTGTGGGAGCAGCAGGGAGGGAGGGGATTGTCCCCTCTGCTCCGCTCTGAGAGACCCACCTGGAGCCCCAAGTCCAGCTCTGGAGTCCTCAGAACAAGGAGATGAAGCTGTTGGAGAGAGTGCAGAGGAGGCCACGGAGATGATCTGAGGGCTGGAGAACCTCCTGTGCGAGGACAGGCTGAGAGTTGGGGTTCAATCTGGAGAAGAGAAGGCTGTGGGGAGACCTTAGAGCAGCTTCTAGCACTGAAAGGGGCTCCAGGAAAGCTGGGGAGAGGCTGTGGGTCAGGGAGAGCAGGGATGGGATGAGGGGAACGGTTTTGAGCTGCAAGAGGGGAGATGGAGATGAGCTCTTGGGGAGAAATGTTTTGCTGTGAGGGTGAGGAGGCCCTGGCCCAGGTTGCCCAGAGCAGGGGTGGCTGCTCCATCCCTGGAGGGGTTCAAGGGCAGGTTGAATGGGGCTTGGAGCCCCTGATCCAGCGGGAGGTGTCCCTGCCCATGGCTTTGAGGGACTGGATGGGTTCGAGGTCCCTTCCAACCCAAACCATTCCTGGTGTTGGAGCTTTGGGGCTGTATCCCATTTGGTTTCCATGGATATTTCATGCAGTACTCCAGGAGTTGCCCCAGCATTTCACACCATTAAAAAACAACATTAAAAAACATGGTGCTGAGCCCTGTGGTGCCACAACACTCAATTCCTTTTCTTTTCTCTCTCTCCCTCTAGATGTCACTATGGCAAAATCAGCAAAACTTATTCAGCAGCAGCTGGAGAAAGAGCTGTAAGTATGAAGATGGATCTTAAACCTTCTGATCTTCTCTTTCCTCTTTTTATTATTGCAGTCATAGAATCATAGAACAACCAGCTTGGAAGGGACCCATTGGATCTTCTAGTCCAACCATTCTTATCAAACACTAAACCAAGTCCCTCAAGACCTCATCTACCCGTCCCTCAAACACCTCCAGGGAAGGGGAATCAACCACCTCCCTGGGCAGCCTATTCCAATGCCCAATGACCCTTTCTGTGAAAAACTTCCTCCTAATCTCCAGCCTAAATCTCCCCTGGTGGAGCTTGAGGCCATTCCCTCTTGTCCTGTCCCTTGGGAGAAGAGCCCAGCTCCCTCCTCTCTACAACCTCCTTTCAGGTAGTTGTAGAGAGTAACGAGGTCTCCTCTCAGCCTCCTCTTCTCCAGGAAAAACCTTTCCAACCCAAACCGTTCCATGACTTCTCTGGGCAACCTGTGGCAGGACCTCAGCACCCTCAGGGTGAGAGAAGGTGGCTCCTTGGTAAAGGGTATAAAAAACTATAGGATCTCATCCAGGTCGTGGATAAACATATTAAACAAACTGACTCTGATACGAGGGCTGGGGAGACCCACTCTGAATGGATTCATCTCTGTTCACCACCTCTCTCTGGGCTCTCGGTTTTTTTTATCCGGTGGAGAGAATCCTCATCCAAGCCCTGAGCCACCAGCTCCTCTAGGAGAGAAGGAGAGAATCGTAGAATCATAGAATCACCAGGTTGGAAGAGACCCACTGGATCATCGAGTCAAAGGAACTTTGCTCAAGTCCATGTAGATAACATCCACAGCCTTTCCCTTATCTACTTGACAGGCCACCTGGTCGTAGAAGGACCAGATGAGGACGTGGTCCTCTGACTCTTTCTGGTTTTCATTACAAAACAAACCCTGTTTCAGCGCCGTCTCCTGAGGGGGCCTCCTCTGAATGGTTGGACTCGATGATCCGATGGGTCCCTTCCAACCCGGTTGTTCTGTGATTCTCTGCAGTTGTGTCTTTGGTGAGTGTTTAGTCGAATCATAGAACCATAAAATCACCAGGTTGGATGAGACGCACCAGCTCATCGAGTCCAACCATTCCCACCAAGGCCTAAATGGGGCAGATCCGTGGGACCTTCTGTCCTCGGTGTAGCTGTCATCCTGCTCAGGGAGTTGGCTCCAGGCCACCTCCTCAGCCTCGATGCAGGTTGTGTTCTCCTCTTTCACGTTCTTGACTCTTTTCTTCTTTTCTCTGCAGCAACACCTTACGCGTGACCCGCTCGGCCGCCCCCACCAGCCTGGACGGCTCGGCCGGCGCCGGCCCTGCCCAGCTGGGCAAGAAGGGCAAGGACTTTGACTTCTCCCAGCTTCCCATGAAGGTGGAATTCGTGGAGTGCAGCGCGCGGGGCAGCAAAGGAGAGGAGGGAGACGCTGACTGCGAGGCCCTCGAGAAGTGGTTGGCCAAGGTCGCCTGAGCCGAGAGGAACGGGGACTGCGGGGAGAGACCTGGGGGGTGAGAGGGAAAAGGTGGCCTGGGGACTGGAAGGGAAAAGGTGGCCTGGGGACTGAGAGGGAAAAAATGACCTGGAGCCTTCCAGTCTCATCTTGCTGTAGAAAGAAGAAACTTAATCTGGAAATCAGCTTCGTGGCATCTCCCTCTGCTCCTCATGGGTTTAGGAGCAGAGTGATTTGACTGCTGGTGCGATGTCTTCTGACCATCTCTTCACACTGTGATGTTCCCTCATTCCCCAGCCTCTTCCTTTTGTCTTTCTCTGGGACTCACTCACCCTCTGGGAATTCTGTTTCGTGACTCTTTAGGCTTTTCACTCAGTAGTTACCAGGCAATGGTGCTTGGTGAGGGTTAGAAATCAGCGTTTGTCTTTCTCTGGGACTCACTCACCCTCTGGGAATTCTGTTTCGTGACTCTTTAGGCTTTTCTCTCCGTATTTACCAGGCAGACGTGCTCGGTGAGGGTTAGAAATCAGCGTTTGTGTCTTGCCCTTTGCCTTTGCTTCAGTCTTATTGCTTCTTGATACCTCCTGCTACCTCTCACACCTCTTCACCTGCAGAGCCCTGAGGCTCTGGAGCAGGTTGCCCCATCCCTGCAGGAGGGTTGGAATTAGATGATCTTTAAGGTCTCTTCCAACCCAAATCATTCCATGATTTGAAGGGGGATTGTTTCTCCGGCCTCTCCCTGCTTGGGAGCCTCTGCTCCTCATCTGTGGGGGTTCTCTCAGCTGAGCGATTGTTAAGAAAAGCATAAAAATCCATTTTCCTCTTCGTCTCCTACCTTCCTGTCCTTCCATCCACGTGAAGTCCTATTCCCGCGGGGCTGGAGCACTCTAAATACCAGAACCAGGCTGTGTCTCTCCACAGTGCTCATATTTTGGGGTGATTTCCTTTATTGTGCAGTTCTTGGAAGCTCTGTCTTCACCTGAGGACTCTGTCCTGAAAGCTTCTTTCATTCTGCTTCTACTCCTCCTTCAGGTTCTTCTCCCAGGGGTTGATCCTGAGGGGTTGATTTTGATAGGAATGGTTGGACTAGAAGATCCGATGAGTCTCTTCCAACCTGGTTGTTCTATGATTCTGTGATCCCACAATCTGCGACCTGCAGCTATTCCTGCTGGAGGACAACTGGGGGAGACCAGTAAAGCGCCGCAGCTGGAAAAGTGACCTTTATTTTTTTTAAAAAAAAAAAATCACAAACCAAACAAAACGAGAGCAACAAACCCCAAATGTTCTGCAGAAAAACCCGTCGTGATAACGACCTCGCAAACACGTGTGCGGCGTCCACGCTGCCCTCTGGTCCCAGGGCTGGCTTCCCTGCTCCTGGTGCAGGGCAGGATCCGTCCAGGAGCTTTAGGCTGGATGGGAGATGCTCAGCCCCTCTCTGGCTCCTGCTCCAAAGCGATCGGATGAAGGGGATCTGGAGAACCTGGTTGATGGTCACTGCCAGGCTGGGCCTGGCACGGAAAATCCCTCCCTGGGAGCACAGTGGTGCCACAGGAGAGGAGCTCGGAGCTGCTGAAGGCGAAGACGCTCCCTGAGGAGCTAAAACAACCCCCCAGAAAGACAAAAGTACTGGCGGTGGGTGACGGGGAGAGCGCTGAGTCCGTCCCGGCCTGGGCTACACCAGCCCTGCCGCCTTCTCCTGCACATTGTACTCATTGCTCCTCTTCACCTTCCAGCTGATGAGGGCGAGGAGGACGGTGCCCACCACCTTGTAGCCCACCTGCAGGCCCAGGTATCTGTTGGGAGAAGAGCAGAGCTGCTGATCTAGTCCCCGGTGACCCCAGGAGGAGGTGGGGATCATCCCCGCGGTCATCCCTGTTGAGGGAAAAGGGGACGCGAGGCCAGGGCTACCTGTTGCGGAGGAAATCGTTGTTGTAGTAGGCGCAGAACCAGCGCTGGCTGCACTGCTTCTGCCAGTAGATGCAGGAGGAGTCGATGAGGGCACCAAACATGGCAGGAGCCGGCAGCCAGGCTGGGGAGGGGAGGATGGAATCACAGAATCACCAGCTTGGAAGAGACCCACCGGATCATCGAATCCAACCATTCCCATCAAACACTAACCCATGTCCCTCAGCACCTCGTCCACCCGTCCCTTAAACCCTCCAGGGAAGGTGACTCAACCCCCTCCCTGGGCAGCCTCTGACACTGCCCAATCACCTTTTCCATGAAAAATTTTTTCCTAATATCCATCCTGAGCCTCCCCTGGTGGAGCTTGAGGCCATTCCCCTCTCGCCCTGTCCCTTGGGAGAAGAGCCCAGCTCCCTCCTCTCCACAACCTCCTCTCAGGGAGTTGCAGAGAGCAATGAGGTCTCCCCTCAGTCTCCTCTTCTCCAGGATAAACACCTCCAGCTCTCTCAGCCGCTCCTCTTCTTCTCCAGCCCCTTCCCCAGCTTCGTTGCTCTTCTCTGCACTCTCCTCAACATCCTTCTCGTGCTGAGGGGCCCACAACTGAACACAGGATTCGAGGAGCAGTCTCCCCAGTGCTGAGTCCAGAGGGAGAAGAACCTCCCTGGCCCTGCTGGTTCAGCACCTCCTGGGGCTTGAGCGTGTTCCCCGAGCCCCCCACTGCCTTCCCCCGGCCTCGTTAGGAGGTGACACTCACCCAGCAGCCTCATTAGTAAGAACTGGACTCCGATGGCGAACGACTTCTCATCCTGGTTGACCACCCTGCAGGACAGAAGCCACGGGAGGTTAGAATCATAGAACCATAGAACAACCAGGTTGGAAGAGACCCATCGGATCTTCTAGTCCAACCATTCCCATCAAACACTAAACCAAGTCCCTCAAGACCTCATCCACCTGTGCCTTAAACACCTCCAGGGAAGGGGAATCAACCACCTCCCTGGGCAGCCTATTCCAATGCCCAATGACCCTTTCTGGGAAAAACTTCCTCCTAATCTCCAGCCTAAATCTCCCCTGGTGGAGCTTGAGGCCGTTCCCTCTCGTCCTGTCCCCTGTCCCTTGGGAGAAGAGGCCAAGCTGCTCCTCATGTGTCTCACTAAGCATCGTGGCCTGGTCACACGTTTAAGAGGTCCCATCGATCCCAGCAGAGGAAACACTTCGCACGGCGCTTCCCCCCCCGGTGTCTTGGGGACCCTCTTCCCTTCACTCACCGCAAAACCATCATGTAGAGGGGGTTGTGGGACAGGCAGGCGATGAGGGCGGCGAAGGAGATGAGGAAGATGGCCGGGAGGAGCATGTGGGAGCAGCTGAGAGGGCAGGAGCCTGTCTTGGCGGAGGAGACCCCGTTCCCAGCGGGGATCAGGGAGCAATTTCTGTAGATCTGTGGAAATCATAGAATCATAGAACAGCCAGGTTGGAAGGGACCCATTGGATCTTCTAGTCCAACCATTCCTATCAAACACTAAACCAAGTCCCTCAAGACCTCATCCACCCATCCCTTAAACACCTCCAGGGAAGGGGAATTAACCAAATGTTTGGGAAAAAAACAAAAAAAAACCAAAAAAAACCCAAAAAAACCAAACCAGATGTAAAACTCCTGAAGCCAAGAGCAGGGGGGTCAGTGACACACCAGAGCACAGCACTTCACAGAAGCCTGACAAGAGCGGCTGCTCCAAGCTTAAGGTCACAGAATCAGGGAAGGGTTTGGGTCAGAAGGGACCTCCAAGCCCATCCAGTCCATCAAAGCCATGGGCAGGGACACCTCCCACAGGCTCAGGGGCTCCAAGCCCCATCCAACCTGCCCTTGAACCCCTCCAGGGATGGGGCAGCCACCCCTGCTCTGGGCAGCCTGGGCCAGGGCCTCCCCAAACTCACAGAAAAAAAAACATTCCTCCCCCAAGATCTCATCTCCATCTCCCCTCTTGCAGCATAAAACTGTTCCTCTCATCCTCTCCCTGCACTCTGTGACCCAGAGCCCCTCCTCAGCTTTCCTTTCAGCCCTGGAAGCTGCTCTAAGGACTCCCTTGAGGCTTTGCTTCTCCAGGCTGAACAACCCCCAACTCTCAGCCTGGTCTCATACAGGAGGTTCTCCAGCCCTTGGGTCATCTCCTGGGCCTCCTCTTCACTCGCTCCAACAGCTCCATGTCCTCCCTGTGCTGAGGATCCAGAGCTGGACTTGGGGCTCCAGGTGGGTCTCTCAGAGCGGAGCAGAGGGGACAATCCCTTCCCTCCCTGCTGCTCCCACGGCTCTGGATGCAGCCCAGGACGTGGTTGGTCTCTGGGCTGTGAGCACATCTTCTCAGCTCACACTGAGCTTCTCCTCAGCACCTCAAGTCCTTCCCCTCAGAGCTGCTCCCAATCACATCATCCCCCAGCCTGGGTTGAAACCATAGATTACCCCAACCCCAGTGCAGGACCTTGTCCTTGGCCTCATCGAACCTCCTGAGGAATTCAGGGAGATGAAAATCCAAGAGATTTCTGCCTCCCCTCCCTCCCTGCTGCTCCCATGGCTCTGGATGCAGCCCAGGACGTGGTTGGTCTCTGGGCTGTGAGCACATGTTCTCAGCTCACATTGAGCTTCTCCTCCTCAGTACCCCAAGCCCTTCTCCTCAGGGCTGCAACTGGCTCTTCCACCATCCCCATTTCTCCCCACAAGCTCCTAGGGTGTTCCAGCAATCCTCTGTTGCCCCTTGTCAGGCCCACACCTCCTCTGGTGGCATCATGAAAGCCTCTGTCACCAGCCAGCGAGGTTCACGCCGCTCTGCAAACCCCCCCCCCTCACGTTACTCACCACTAGTTTGGGGGTGGAAGCGTTGGCGCTGCTGTTGGTGCAGCCGGCGAAGCAGGGCGAGACGTACTCCACGTTGTTCTCTCCGCACACCGGGTGGAAGACGTGCTCGGAGCAGCGGCAGCCGCTCGGCGTCCTCACCTGCTGCTGGGAACTCAATGTACTGCCAAGAAGGAGGAGAAAGGAATCGGAGGAGATGTGAGAAAGAAGACAGGAGGAAAAAAAAAAAAAATAAAAAAAATCCCAGTTTCTCTGTTCCTATTTGTCCGGGGACGATGCCAGCACTGGGCTGGCCCCAGGCCAGAGCCTCAACCTCTGCAGGTGCCTCCAGGAGCTGGTGGTGAACTTCACAGCAATGATGTGTCTGCAAACGAGTGCTCACACTCTTGAGATATACATATATATATATATATATATATATGTATATATATATATATATATATATATATATATATATATGTATGTATGTATGTGTACATGTATATATGTATATAGATATATAGATACATTTATGTATATATATAGATAGATACATTTATGTATATATATATATAGATATATATAGATATATATCTATATATATATATAGATATATATATATATATATATATATATAGATAGATAGATAGATAGATATATACACATATATCTATATACATATATCTATATATATATATACACACACATATATCTATATATATATATATATATATATATAGATATATCTCTCTCTATCTCTTTTTTTTTTCTCCCAGATGAAAACTAATCCACGAAACGGCCACATACCGGGTCCTGCACTTGGGGCACAACAACCCTATGCAGAGCTACAGACTGGGAGAAGTCTGGCTGGAAAACTGCCAGGAGGAGAGGGACCTGGGAGTGTTGGTTGACAGCGACTGACCATGAGCCAGCAGTGTGCCCAGGTGGCCAAGAAGGCCAATGGCATCCTGGCTTGGATCAGAAATGGTGTGACCAGCAGGGCCAGGGAGGTGATTCTCCCTCTGGACTCAGCACTGGTGAGGCTGCTCCTTGAATACTGTGTTCAGTTGTGGGCCCCTCAGCACAAGAAGGATGTTGAGGCTCTGGAGCGAGTCCAGAGAAGAGCAACAAAGCTGGGGAAGGGGCTGGAGAACAGGCCTGATGAGGAGCGTCTGAGAGAGCTGGGGGTGTTTATCCTGGAGAAGAGGAGGCTGAGGGGAGGCCTGATTGCTCTCTGCAACTCCCTGAAAGGAGGTTGTGGAGAGGAGGGAGCTGGGCTCTTCTCCCAAGGGACAGGGGACAGGACGAGAGGGAATGGCCTCAAGCTCCACCAGGGGAGATTTAGGCTAGAGATTAGGAGGAAGTTTCTCACACAAAGGGTCATTGGGCATTGGAATAGGCTGCCCAGGGAGGTGGTTGAATCACCTTCCCTGGAGGTGTCTAAGGCACAGGTAGATGAGGTCCTGAGGGACTAGGGTTAGTGTTTGATAGGAATGGTTGGACTCGATGATCCGATGGGTCTCTTCCAACCTGGTTGTTCTATAATTCTATGAAACGCCTGGAGAAACGGCTCTGGGCTCCGTCCCAAGCTCTGCAAACAGATGTGTGAACAGCCCCAGCTGGAACCACCAACCAGCCAGAAACTGGAAGCAGGTTGAGCTCCAAACAAGCCTGACGACAGCAGGAAAGGCAAGAGGACAAAGCCAGTGGTCTGTCCTGTCTTGCCTTGTTACGTAAGGGTGATGCCGGCACCAGGGCCCATCCCTGTGGTGGGATGGGGCAGAGCCCCATCTTCATAGAATCGTAGAACAACCAGGTTGGAAGAGACCCATCAGATCATCGAGTCCAACCATTCCCATCAATCACTAACCCATGTCCCTCAGCACCTCATCCACCCACACCTTAAACCCTCCAGGGAAGGGGACTCAACCCCCTCCCTGTAGCCTGGAAATATCTACTGCCTCTTCCCCTCGCATCCCATGGATGCTTGAGTCAAGAGCTGGAGGAACAAAGCGAGGAAACCACCCAAGCCTTACCTGGAGGGGTAGATGCCATCAATGCGGCCTGTGGAGCAGCCCATGAAGAAAATGGGCAGGCAGATGAGGATGGAGAAGACGAGCACCACCACGGCGAAGCGGGGGATGGCTCGCAGGGAGAAGGCAAAGCGTTTCATGATGATTCCTCCTAGGAGCATCCCAAGTGCTGCTGCCGGCAGGTTCACAGCTCCTGCAGAGGAATGAAGGTGAGAAGAGACCCATCAGATCATCGAGTCCAACCATTCCCATCAATCACTAACCCATGTCCCTCAGCACCTCATCCACCCGTCCCTTAAACCCCTCCAGGGAAGGGGAATCAACCACCTCCCTGGGCAGCCTATTCCAATGCACAATGACTCTTGTTGTGAAGAACATTTTCCTAATGTCCCTCCTGACCCTCCCCTGGCAGAGCTTGAGGTCATTCCCTCTCGTCCTGTCCCCTGTCCCTTGGGAGAAGAGCCCAGCTCCCTCCTCTCCACAACCTCCTCTCAGGGAGCTGCAGAGAGCAATGAGGTCTCCCCTCAGCTTCCTCTTCTCCAGGAGAAACACCCCCAGCTCTCTCAGCTGCTCCTCTTCTTCTCCAGCCCCTTCCCCAGCTTTGTTGCTCTTCTCTGGACTCACTCCACAGCCTCAACACCCTTCTTGTGCTGAGGGGCCCACAACTGAACACAGGATTCAAGGAGCGGCCTCACCAGTGCTGAGTCCAGAGGGAGGAGAACCTCCCTGGCCCTGCTGGTCACACCATTTCTGATCCAAGCCAGGATGCCCTTGGCCTTCTTGGCCACCTGGGCCACTGCTGCCTCATGGTCATTTGCTGTCACCAACCCCCCCAGGTCCTTCTCCTCCAGGCAGTTTCCAGCCAGGCTTCTCCCAGTCTGGAGCTGCTCAGGGTTGTTGTGCCCCAAGTGCAGGATCCACCATTTGGGTCTTGTTAACCCTCATCCCATTGGTCTCAGCCCATGGATCCAGCCTGTTCCGATCCCTTTGGAGCCTCCTGACCCTCCAGCAGATTGACACTTCCACCCAGCTCAGTGTCGTCTTCCTCACCTATGAGGAAGTTGGCGTAGGAGGAGGAGGCCCCGTACTGCTTCTCCAGGAACTTGTTGAGGAAGGTGGCCAGACCTGCGATGACCGAGGAGAAGCTGCACTGAGCCAGCACCAGGAGGATGAAGAGGGGGTTGAGGAGCAGCCTGAGGAAGATCTTTGGGAATCCTGCAGGGAAACAGCAGGAAAAACATGATCCTCACAGCGACAGTTCATAATGCGAAATAAACTCTTAGGCTGTTCCCAGCGAGTTAATCGTAGAATCACGGAATGGTTTGGGATTTACTTTTTATAAACTCCAGCAGGGAGATTTCTTCAGCCGCTCCTTTCTCCATCTTCCTGAGCATCCCGGCTGCGGTGTTTGGGTCCTGGGGAAGGAGAGAAGCGTAGAATCACAGAACAAGCAGGTTGGAAGAGACCCAACGGAGCATCGAGTCCAACCCTTCCTATCGAACACTAACCCATGTCCCTCAGCACCTCGTCCACCCGTCCTGCCCTCCGGAGATGGAGCAGCTTGTGGTGAGAGGGGAGCATCCAGGCATGGCTGGCACCATCCCAGCTCCTCCCAGAAAGGGTCAAGAGGAGCAGGATCCGTCCCCGATGCCTTTGACCTCCAGCCGACCCGATGGTTTTGCTGCCCATTCACTGCAGCCCTCGAGCAGATAAAACCTCATCCAGCTCTAAGGCTTTAAGAGCTTGGAGAGCTTCCCTCTCTCAAAAACCTGACAAAAAAAAATCTCTTTATGAATTCTGTGAAAAGTCCAAAAATTAAAGCTGGAGCCAGGTTGGCTTCTTGTCTGCCGAGTCCTCCTAATCATGAAAAATTTGGGGGTTGGGTTTGGCTTTTAAAGAGCTGATGATTGGACTGTTTCAAACCAAAGCTATGCTTGAAACTGAACTGTTGGTGTTTGGCTATGAAAACGCTGGAGCTGAAAGACTTAGTCATTTTGCATTGATTTTGATGGGTTTTAGTGGGAAAGTTGTCACTTGTCTGCAATTTTTCCCCAAAGGAAAAGCCTGTTTCTCACCAACCTGCTCAGCTTTATCCCTGCAACTGTGCAGCTTGTTGCTTGGGAGAGTTTAGAATCATAGAATCACAGAACAAACCAGGTTGGAAGAGACCCACTGGATCATCGAGTCCAACCATTCCCATCAATCACTAACCCATGTCCCTCAGCACCTCGTCCACCTCCGGAGATGAAGTCTCACCTCTCCTCTCAGCATGTACCGAGGGAAAAAGAAGTAAGGAATGGACGTCAGCACCAAGCAGCCCGAGGAGATCAGCAGCCCCAACCACCAGGCTCCAATCCACCGCTGGTCCTGAGGGGTCAGGGTCACCGAAGCTGCAAGACAACAAGGAGCCAGGGTCAGATCTCTGCTCCTGCGCATGGAGGGGCTGGAGGAGCAAACATCCAGGTGTCCGTCGCAGAACCATAAAAATCACAGAATCATAGGCTGGTTTCAGTGGCAAAAGACCTTTAAGGTCATCGAGTCCAACCACTGATCCAACCCTAGACCTTAAAGATCATCGAGTCCAACCACTGATCCAACCCTAGACCTTTAAGATCATCCAGTCCAACCACTGATCCAGCCCTAGACCTTAAAGATCATCCAGTCCAACCACTGATCCAGCCCTAGACCTTAAAGATCATCCAGTCCAACCACTGATCCAGCCCTAGGCCTTTAAGATCATCCAGTCCAACCACTGATCCAACTCTAGGCCTTTAAGATCATCCAGTCCAACCACTGATCCAACTCTAGACCTTTAAGATCATCCAGTCCAACCACTGATCCAGCCCTAGACCTTTAAGATCATCCAGTCCAACCACTGATCCAACCCTAGACCTTTAAGATCATCCAGTCCAACCACTGATCCAGCCCTAGACCTTTAAGATGATCCAGTCCAACCACTGATCCAACCCTAGGCCTTTAAGATCATCCAGTCCAACCACTGATCCAGCCCTAGACCTTTAAGATCATCCAGTCCAACCACTGATCCAGCCCTAGACCTTTAAGATCATCCAGTCCAACCACTGATCCAGCCCTAGACCTTTAAGATCATCCAGTCCAACCACTGATCCAACTCTAGGCCTTTAAGATCATCCAGTCCAACCACTGATCCAACTCTAGGCCTTTAAGATCATCCAGTCCAACCACTGATCCAGCCCTAGACTGTGTCCCCAAGTCTGACATCTACTTGTCTGTCAAACCACTCCAGGGATGGGGACTCCACCACCTCCCTGAGCAGCCTCTGCCAGTGCTTGACGACCCTTTCAGTAAAAAATTCCTCCTCGTATCCAACCTAAATCTTCCCTGGTGCATCTTGAGGCCCTTTCCCTTTGTCTGGGAGGGCAAATATCATAGAATCATAGAACAACCAGGTTGGAAGAGACCCACTAGATCATCAAGTCCAACCATTCCTATCTAACACTAAACCAAGTCCCTCAAGACCTCATCCACCCGTCCCTTAAACACCTCCAGGGAAGGGGAATCAACCCCCTCCCTGGGCAGCCTATTCCAATGCCCAATGATCCTCTGTGTAAAAAACTTCCTCCTAATCTCCAGCCTAAATCTCCTCTGGTGGAGCTTGAGGCCATTCCCTCTTGTCCTGTCCCCTGTCCCTTGGGAGAAGAGCCCAGCTCCCTCCTCTCCACAACCTCCTCTCAGGGAGTTGTAGAGAGCAGTGAGGTCTCCCCTCAGCCTCCTCTTCTCCAGGATAAACACCCCCAGCTCTCTCAGACGCTCCTCTTCTTCTCCAGCCCCTTCCCCAGCTTCCTTGCTCTTCTCTGGACTCGCTCCACAGCCTCAACATCCTTCTTGTGCTGAGGGGCCCACAACTGGACACAGGATTCAAGGAGCAGCCTCCCCAGTGCTGAGTCCAGAGGGAGAATCACTTCCCTGGGACAGCGACTGGGAAAGGGCAGCGCAGCCGCTTTCCTGGAAAAAATTTGCTCTCCCATTGTTCCCGGCTTGGCCGGCCAAGGGAAGGACCCGTGCCGGCAAGAAGAGCGGCCTTAATGAGCCTGGTTTCCGAGTGGATGAAACTCCGGGCGCCTTCTCCGGAAAAAGGAGGAGAAGGTGTGAGACCCTCCGTCTCCAGCGCCAACATCCTTGGGCTGGGCCTAGCGAGGCTGACAGATTGCTCGGCTTGGCATGGGGTTGGGGGGGACCTCATCTCCCCATCGCCAGGACCTGGTGGGTCGGGAACGCATGGGCCTCGCGTGGCCGGGTGGGGCAGGAGCCCCACACCCTGTTGGAACAATCAACCGCTTCCCCAAACAGGACCAGTCCACTCCAGAGCTCGGACGTCATCATGGAGCGACTGGGCAGAGGCGGCTAAATCCGTCCTCGAGCGAGTGAGCCAAGGGTTTTGCCTTTTTCCTGCCCCCGAGGTTCATTTATCACTCTTATCAGGCACCGGATAAAAATGTCAGGCGAGCTCCCAGCCCTCCGAGGAAACACAGGAAGAAGCACATTAATGATGGGGATGAGGAGAATTCTTTAGCGATTAAGTTACCAGAAATAACGAGCAGATAAAGAAAATAAGCCCTGAGGTGGCTTCGGCTCCGTCCCTCGTGGGAGACGCTCGTGAAGGGTGGTCGGGAGGAGGGTGGGAAGACTTGTAGGAAAGCTGGGAAGGGGCTCTGGAGCAGGGAGGGCAGGGAGGGGATGAGGGGAATGGGTTTTGAGCTGAAAGAGGGGAAGTTGAATGATAGAATAGAATAGAATAGAATAGAATAGAATAGAATAGAATAGAATAGAATAGAATAGAATAGAATAGAATAGAATAGAATAGAATAGAATAGAATAGAATGGAATAGAATGGAATAGAATGGAATAGAATAGAATGGAATAGAATAGAATGGAATAGAATAGAATGGAATGGAATGGAATAGAATAGAATGGAATAGAATAGAATGGAATAGAATAGAATGGAATAGGATAGAATGGAATAGGATAGAATGGAATAGGATAGAATGGAATGGAATGGAATGGAATGGAATGGAATAGAATGGAATGGAATAGAATGGAATAGAATAGAATGGAATGGAATGGAATGGAATGGAATGGAATAGAATAGAATGGAATGGAATAGGATGGAAAGGAATGGAATGGAATGGAATGGAATGGAATGGAATGGAATGGAATGGGATGGAATAGGATGGAATGGAATGGAATGGAATAGAATAGAATGGAATAGGATGGAATGGAATGGAATGGAATGGAATAGGATGGAATGGAATAGGATGGAATGGAATGGAATAGGATGGAATAGAATGGAATAGAATAGAATGGAATAGGATAGAATGGAATAGGATAGAATGGAATAGGATAGAATGGAATAGGATAGAATGGAATAGGATAGAATGGAATGGAATGGAATAGGATGGAATAGAATGGAATGGAATGGAATGGAGTCAAAGAAAGGAAATTGAGATGAGGTCTTGAGGAGATATGTTTTGCTGTGAGGATGAGGAGGTCCTGGCCCAGGTTGCCCAGAAAAGTTGGTGATGTTGATGTCCCATCCCTGGAGGGGCTCAAGGGCAGGTTGGATGGGGCTTGGAGCCCCTGAGCCAGTGGGAGGTGTCCCTGGGATGGGACTGGATGGGCTTGGAGGTCCCTCCCGACCCAAACCATAAAGTAAATCTTGATTCTGTGATTCAGCGAAGTGGCTGCTGAAGGTAGGGAAGTCAGACTTATAATCTGACTGCTGCTACTTGAGAAACACTCACCGAGGTCAACTCTCCCGATGTCCACGAAGAGCCGCAGCACCACGGAGCCCAGCAGGTAGCCAAAGGCAGGGCCGAAGACGGCGATGGCGAAGAGGATGGCTGAAAAAAACAGAGCAGAGGGAGGCAGTGTGAGTCGGGGACAGTAGCCTGAGAGAGCTGGGGGTGTTTATCCTGGAGAAGAGGAGGCTGAGGGGAGACCTCATTGCTCTCTGCAACTCCCTGAGAGGAGGTTGTGGAGAGGAGGGAGTTGGGCTCTTCTCCCAAGGGACAGGACAAGAGGGAATGGCCTCAAGCTCCACCAGGGGAGATTTAGGCTGGAGATTAGGAGGAAGTTTTCCACACAAAGGGTCATTGGGCATTGGAATAGGCTGCCCAGGGAGGTGGTTGATTCCCCTTCCCTGGAGGTGTTTAAGGGACGGGTGGATGAGGTCTTGAGGGACATGGGTTAGCGTTTGATGGGAATGGTTGGACTCGATGATCCGATGGGTCTCTTCCAACCTGGTTGTTCTATGATTCTGCGATTTCCTTCCCCTCATTCTTGGGCTTCCGAACACCCACACCACAACCCTACAGAGAACAGACTATCAAGGGGAAAGACAACTCAGGCTTTTAAGGGAAGAGGATCCCACCTGAGTCCCGCTGGCTGCTCAACCCACGTCCCTGGGTTCCTCTTCAGAGGAGCATCTCTACATCTCACCTCTAAGTTCTAGATTAAACAAAGCGATAGAGAGCAGTAGCTCCACTTACCGACATACAGAGGGGAATTGTTTGCTTCCGCAAAGTCGTCGACGTAGGAGATCCCGAAGGGCTGGATGGGAACCGTCCCGATCCCGGCCAACAACTGGGCGATGACCATCATGGCCCATATGCTGCTGGCCTCCTTCTGGGGGTCCTGGGTGGAATTGGGGCAGACGAACTTATTCTCCGTGTAGCAGAGTTCGGCGTGGACCTGGCTTTTGTTGCCTGAAAGGGAGAAGAACGAGGATTGCCATCTCCTCCGGGAGATTAGGAGGAAGTTTTTCACACAGAGGGTCATTGGGCATTGGAATAGGCTGCCCAGGGAGGGGGTTGATTCCCCTTCCCTGGAGGTGTTTAAGGCACAGGTGGATGAGGTTCTGAGGGACACGGGTTAGTGTTTGATAGGAATGGTTGGACTCGATGATCCTGATGGGTCTCTTCCAACCTGGTCGTTCTATGATTCTATTATTTAGCAGTTCTCCTCACTTCTCCCTTCCTCGGGGACACTAAACTGAGGTCAAGCGTAGAAACCAACCAAGCTCTGATGTTTCTTGCCCAGTTTTTACAGACAGGCTGCTCAGAGAAGATGGAAAAAAGTGGATTTTTTTCCTGTGAAGCTGGAGCTGAGCTGCCAGCAGAGGATGAGAAGCTCTCCTGTCAAAGCTACAGCCAAGGGACAGACGCCTCCGGACAGACGGCGTCAAAACCAGTGGAAAAGCCTAAATATTCAGATAAAACTCTTTGTTTTCCATGCAAAATGTGTTATAGAGCAAACAGAACAAGCCCTGGTCCTTCCATGCCAGCTCTTCCCACTCTGCCTTTCCTTTTTTTTTTCCATTATCTGTAATCGGTTCCACATTCCTCTCGTGTCTTTCACATTAAGGCAACAGAACCACGGATTTTCTACTCTTCTCAGCAAACAGACACAAAGCGAACACAAATGTTTGTCGAGCGATTCGGGATTTGGGTTGGATGAGGGCAGCAGCACATTCCTAAGAGTAGGTCACCAAAAAAAAAAAAACCCAAAAATAAAAATCATCCTGTAAGTCCATTCAGAGCCGCGTTGGCCAACGGCTCCGCGTGGCCCCAAATCATAGAATTACAGACTCATAGAATCATAGAACAACCAGGTTGGAAGAGACCCATCGGATCATCGAGTCCAACCATTCCTATCAAACACTAACCCATGTCCCTCAGCACCTCGTCCACCCGTCCCTTAAACCCCTCTAGGGAAGGTGACTCAACCACCTCCCTGGGCAGCTTATTCCAATGCCCAATGACCCTTTTCTCCTTCTTCTGTTGGATTTAAAAACTGTTTGCGCACAGTGGATTCAACCCCAGATGAGCCGGAGAGGGATTTGTCAGCTCTTGGTGATCAGGGTGGAGGCACTTACCGACGCTGAGTGTGGTGTATTCGTAGGGCCCCGATAAGAAGTGGGGCAGGGTCACCAGGAAGGCTCCCAGGGCCAGCAGCAGCCCCCCGACGCCGATCACCCGCGGGCGGTGAACCCGGCTGCCGAAGTAGCTGACGAAGATGATGAGGACCACGTTGCCGATCTGGAGAGGAGCGCGGAGAAACGGGGAGACCATTAGAAGGGTCATAGAATCATAGAACAACCAGGTTGGAAGAGACCCATCGGATCATCGAGTCCAACCATTCCTATCAAACACTAACCCATGTCCCTCAGCACCTCATCCACCCGTCCCTTAAACACCTCCAGGGAAGGGGAATCAACCCCCTCCCTGGGCAGCCTATTCCAATGCCCAATGACCATTTCCATGAAAAACTATCAGTGATCTCATTCAACCTCTGGTCTGGCTGAGTCTTTTTTCATAGAATCATAGAATCACCAGGTTGGAAAAGACTCACCGGCTCATCGAGTCCAACCATTCCCATCAATCACTAACCCATGTCCCTCAGCATCTCATCCACCCATCCCTTTAACCCCTCCAGGGACGGTGACTCAACCCCCTCCCTGGGCAGCACCCCCAGCCCATGGGATGTGCCTTAAAGTAATTATTCCCCTAAACACGGCAAGAAACGCAGTGTTTTGCCTCCGTTCACCTGACTCCAGCCCAAAACGAGCCCAGAGACACAGACTAGCTCATTACAAACATTTACGGCTGCAGATCCTGTCGGCTAAAACGACACGAAAACATGCAGCTCGCTCCGGGCGAGTGGATCAAGGCCACAAAATCACCATTAAATGGGCTTTGGCAGCTTGGAGCAGGCTAAATGCTAATTTAACCTCAGCGTGTGTGGTTTAGGAATATTTGTTATTTCTGTTTACATGGGCTCCCCCTTTTTTGTCTCTTTGTGGTTTTTCTTCTTGGAAAGGCTGCAGCCAGAGAGGAGAAAAAAAGAATTTTTTTAGGAGGAGGTTTTTCACACAAAGGGTCATTGGGCATTGGAATAGGCTGCCCAGGGAGGGGGTTGAGTCACCTTCCCTGGAGGTGTTTAAGGGACGGGTGGACGAGGTGTTGAGGGACATGGGTTAGTGTTTGATAGGACTGGTTGGACTCGATGATCTTGTGGGTCTCATCCAACCTGGTTGTTCTATGATTCTATGATTCTATGAATGGCTGAGGAAGCATTGGGTGTGAATACCCCTAAGCCCCTAAATCTGGGAAGGGGTGTGTCCCCCCACCCCAAGCTTGTCACCCAGTTACCTCGTGCAAGCTGGAGATGAAACCCGAGGAGAGACTGGAGAGCCCGAAGCGCTTCTCGATGGTGGTGAGGCTGCTCTTGAAGTTGGCGCTGTAGAGGAGCTGGGAGAGCTGGAGGAGCCCGTGGCACAGCACGAACACCTGCAGGCAAGAACAAAATGCCAGTTCAGATGTTTAATGTGACTCTGCCGACCATGTCCCACATGAGGGATCCGAGAGAAGTATCCACGGGAGCTCAAGGTGGTCAACACGGCTGCACCTCTGACACCAACAGATCTAGAAAGGGCTCAATCCTGGATTCCTTCAACAAATCAAATGAGTGAGAGAGCAAAGAGCTCTGGTTCAACCTCTCCTCTGCTTTACTGTGATGAATATTCATAGAATCACAGAGTCACCAGGTTGGAAGAGACCCACTGGATCATCGAGGATGATTTAAGGATGTTGAGGCTCTGGAGTCAGTCCAGAGAAGAGCAACGAAGCTGGGGAAGGGGCTGGAGAACAGGCCTTATGAGGAATGTCTGAGAGAGCTGGGGGTGTTTAGCCTGGAGAAGAGGAGGCTGAGAGGAGACCTCATTACTCTCAACAACTACCTGAGAGGAGGTTGTGGAGAGGAGGGAGCTGGGCTCTTCTCCCAAGGGACAGGATGAGAGGAATGGCCTCAAGCTCCACCAGGGAAGATTTAGGCTAGAGATTAGGAGGAGGTTTTTCACAGAAAGGGTCATTGGGCTTTGGAATAGGCTGCCCAGGGAGGGGGTTGATTCCCCTTCCCTGGAGGGGTTTAAGGGACGGGTGTCCCTGCCCACGGCAGAGGTGGAACTAGACGAACTTTGAGGTCCTTTCCAATCCAACCCATGATTCTACGGAGCAGAGGAGGGAACACGGAGACTTTAGAGAGCAGCTCGGCGGAGAGAGCCTGGGTGGCCTGGGAGAGGGAAGCGCTCTCGGATGGGGATGCGAGAGGCAGCTCCCAAGCATCTTTTTGATCTATATTTAGCCGGAGCCGTTTTCTTTTTTATTTTTCTTGGAGTGGGACGCGCCCGGACGGTGCCAAAAAAAGTCTTTTAAAACGAGGAGGGGAAAGGTCTTTTTATGTAAATTCACAGGAAATCAAATATTTGCCGAATACCGGAAGCCTGTCCTGCACAGATAAGGGTGGGAAGCCCAAGATGATGAATGGGGGGATCAAAGGTACTTGCAGGGCTGGCAAATTCCTCCGTCCTCGGCGAGAGGAGCAGCAGGACTTGTTGGGAGTGTGGATTGGAGGAGGCAAGAGAGCCCAGAAGTTCTGACCCATTGTACAGACTGAAATTAAAAAGCCAGAAAAAGAATAAATTGCTCACCCAACACAAAGGATGCAAAGAGGGAATCATAGAACAACCAGGTTGGAAGGGACCCATCGGATCATCGAGTCCCACCATTCCCATCAAACACTAAACCAAGTCCTTCAAGACCTCATCTACCTGTGCCTTAAACACCTCCAGGGAAGGTGATTCAACCACCTCCCTGGGCAGCCTATTCCAATGCCCAATGACCCTTTCTGTGAAAAACTTCCTCCTAATCTCTAACCTAAATGTCCCCTGGTGGAGCTTGAGGCCATTCCCTCTCAGCCTGTCCCTTGGGAGAAGAGCCCAGCTCCCTCCTCTTCACAACCTCCTCTCAGGGAGTCCCAGAGAGTAATGAGGTCTCCTCTCAGCCTCCTCTTCTCCAGGATAAACCCCTCCAGCTCTCTCAGTCGCTCCTCATAGGGCCTGTTCTCCAGCCCCTTCACCAGCCTCGTTGCTCTTCTCTGGACTCTCTCCAGAACCTCAACATCCTTCTTGTGCTGAGGGGCCCACAACTGAACACAGGATTCAAGGAGCAGCCTCACCAGTGCTGAGTCCAGAGGGAGAATCACCTCCCTGGCCCTGCTGGTCACACCATTTCTGATCCAAACCAAGATGCCATTGGCCTTCTTGGCCACCTGGGCACACTGCTGGCTCATGGTCAGTCACTGTCGACCAACACCCCCAGGTCCCTCTCCTCCTGGCAGTTTTCCAGTCAGGCTTCTCCCAGTCTGTAGCTCTGCATAGGGTTGTTGTGCCCCAAGTGCAGGACCTGCCATTTGGCCGTGTTAAACCTCATCCCATTGGACTCAGCCCATGGATCCAGCCTGTTTAGGTCCCTTTGCAGAGCCTCCCTACCCTCCAGCAGATCCACACTTGCACACAGCTTTGTGTCATCTGCAAACTTGCTCAGGGAGCACTCGATGCCTTCATCCAGATCATTGATGAAGACATTGACCAGGGCTGGACCTAGCACTGAGCCCTGGGGAACCCCACTTGTCACTGGCCTCCAGCTGGACTTAACACCATTTCCCACCACTCTCTGGGCCTGGACATCCAGCCAGTTTTCTAGCCAAGGAAGAAGCATTCAAGCTGCCACCACGGACTCTCCAGGCACAGATCAGAGAAGGTGGCAGCAGGTAAACACCAGGAGGGTACCTGCCACCGCAGAAGCCGAGTGGGAGAGGACAAAGTCCCCGGTTGGGACTTTGCCCTGACAAAAAGCCGTGTGGGAAGGTGTAACGTGGGAAACTTCCCAGCCAGGGACGAAGTGGAAGCGAAACATCTGAAAGTAAACTCTTGAGGAGGAGGAATGACCTCTCCACCCTCCAGCCGCCGACTCCTGCGCTGAGAAACCCACCCCGAGCCACGTCCACACCACCTCCACCTTCCCCAGTGCTGACCTGGGATCACCGTGGGATTAGGGTCTGGAGCAGAGAGGTGGCTCCTGTCAGGATGAGAAATGGAGAGGGAACCTCATTGCCAGACAACACGACTTGTTGATCCGGCGGCTCTGGCCAGACCCTACTGAAGTCATTGAAAGAAGGAAGCGTTGGCTAAACAGCGCAGGGCTGGGACCGCCCGAGGAGCAAGAGCAGCTGCAGGGAAAGGTCTCCCCGTGCGAGGCGTTAGCCGGACAAGCCAAGCTGTTTACCAACCGGGAGGGACGAGGGTGGATTTAGTGAAGCAAATGTCAGCCTAGTCCCGGGGCAGCCGGGGAGAGGAGAAGTGCTGGAGAAGGAGAAGATGCTCTCTCCAACTGTCTGAAAGGAGGTTGTGGAGAGGAGGGAGCTGGAGAAGTGAAAAGGGACAGGACGAGAGGGAATGGCCTCAAGCTCCACCAGGGGAGGGTCAGGCTGGACATTAGGAAAAGAGTTTTCATGGAAAGGGTCATTGGGCAGTGTCAGAGCTGTCCAGGGAGGGGCTTGAGTCCCCTTCCCTGGAGGGGTTTAAGGTGAGGGTGGATGAGGTGCTGAGGGACATGGGTTAGTGTTTGATGGGAATGGTTGGACTCGATGATCCGATGGGTCTCTTCCAACCTGGTGATTCTATGATTCTAAGATGAAGAGGAGAGGTGGCCTGACCCCCTGAAGTGCTAGGGTTGGTAGGGATGGGAGAGGCAAAGGGATGGGGAGAGGCAAAGGGATGGGGAGAGGCAAAGGGATGGGGAGAGGCAAAGGGATGGGGAGAGGCAAAGGGATGGAAGCACCATATGGAACCAGCACTTTGTGAAAGGTTGGAAGGTTGGGGATCCGAGGGCCAAGCTGTGATCGGAGAGAGCAGGTGGGAAAAGGCAGAACTGGCAGGAGGAGGTGACCTGAGACGGGTTGAAGCCTCGGAGATCATAGAATCGTAGAACAACCGGGTTGGAAGGGACCCATCGGATCTTCTAGTCCAACCATTCCTATCAAAATGTGATAGGATAACGTGAGGACGGACAGAGTGGGGCCCGAAGACCATGAGGTGTCTGGGAACAGGCTGGGGCTGGACAAGGTGCTGAGGGACATGGGTTAGTGATTGACGGGAATGGTTGGACTTGATGATCCGGTGGGTCTCTTCCAACCTGGTGATTCTGTGATGTGTAGATTGGAAGAGTTCTGTGAAGGCAAAGGGGAGAAATGCAGCTGGAGAGCACCTACAAGGAGCAAGATGTTGGGATGCAGCTGCTCCTCTGAGTCCATGAGTCTGTCCCTGAGTCCAGATCCAGCTCCTGCAGCAGGATTGGCGAGAAAGGCAGAAGAGCAGGAGGATGCTGAGGGCACTTCATCCCACCCTGCGCTTTGCTGGTTCTCAGACCACACAGCAGCCTCAGCCCTTGGATGCCGAGAGCCTGAAGGGAGGGAGGGAGGGAGGGAGGGAGGGAGGGGAAGAGCAGAGGAGATTTTTTTTTTTCCCCTGCTTGGGAAGAAGCTGCCACCCTAAACAGTCGGAAAAAAAACAGCCTTTCGCTCTGGGACTTGTGCAGCTGGAGCTCAGCTTTGCCAGACGCGCTTCAGCTGTCGGGAGGTGAGAGATGGGTCTGATTTAAGACTTCCCCTGAGTTCAGCAGAATCGGTTCTGCTTAAAATAACAACGGCTGAAACCTTGAAGGCTCTAGGAGCTGGGATCGGGAGGGAGGGAGTCTGGGACACCACTTGACCTTGGCACTTGGGGCGAGACTGGGACGATCAGACCTCCGAGGCTAGTGGAGACGCAGGGAACCACTCTCCTACCTTCTCTCATTGGTGTCTCCCACCTCATCAAACCATAGACTCATCGAACAACCAGGTTGGAAGAGACTCACTGGATCATTGCGTCCAACCATTCCTAGCAAACACTCCATCCCTCTCCCCACACATCCAACCATTCATAGAATCATAGAATCATAGAATAGAATCATAGAATTCATAGAATCATAGAACAACCAGGTTGGAAGAGACCCATTGGATCTTCTAGTCCAACCATTCCTATCAAACACTCCATCCCTCTCCCCACACATCCAACCATTCCTGCCAAACACTCTATCCCTCTTCCCATGCATCTCCATCCCTACATGTTCATGGTGACCAGTGACAAGCTCTCTATCCATAGAAACCAGGTCTGACCCACGTCCCTTCCAACCCCAGAGAGCACCAGTGCAGCAGGAGCCCACCGAGCAACCCCGGGAGGGGCTGGAGCTGCTCTCATCTACCTTCTAACCACGTTTAACGAAGAAGGAGGTTTTTAAAAAAGAGCTCAACTCTTCCAAAGGGGGTTTTGCTAAAGCAGAGACGACGGCATGGAAGGCACGGTAGGAGGTTAAGGAGTAGAATCACAGAATCATAGAATCATAGAAGCACCAGGTTGGAAGAGACCCATTGGATCTTCTAGTCCAACCATTCCCATCAAACACTAACCCATGTCCCTCAGCATCTCGTCCACCCGTCCCTTAAACCCCTCCAGGGAAGGTGACTCAACCACCTCCCTGGGCAGCCTATTCCAATGCCCAATGAGCCTTTCTGTGAAAAACGTCCCTTGTAGGGGACGTTCATACAATATGAAGCTCTGACCCTCCGGAGCAGACGCTCCCGTCAGACTCGGGTGTATTTTGGGAGCTGCCGGCAGCCAAGGAGCCGCTCGGAGAGGCCCAAGGCGTGCAGCCACACGCAGCCGCGCACGCAGACAAAATCCCCTCTTAATCATCCCCGCGCTGCCTCCTCCAGAGAGACTGGAGAGCGATCCTGCCTCCAGGCTGTTTATACAAGACTCCTGACTCCTTTCCAAGAGGAGCTTCGCGTAGAAGGGAAGGGAACGTTCTAGGGGGAAGGTCCCTCGCAGAAGCGCTGAGATAATATAGAACTGGAGAATCATGGAATGATTTTGGTTGGAAGGGGCCTCCAAGCCCATCCAGTCCATCAAAGCCATGGGCAGGGACACCTCCCGCTGGATCAGGGGCTCCAAGATCCATCCAGCCTGAGCTTGAGCCCCTCCAGGGATGGGGCAGCCACCCCTGCTCTGGGCAACCTGGGCCAGGGCCTCCTCACCCTCACAGCAAAACATTTCTACCTAAGATCTCATCTCTCTTTTAGCTTAAAACCATTTAGCTTCATCCCATCCCTGCCCTCCCTCATCCAGATCCCCTCCCCAGCTTTCCAGGAGCCCCTTTCAGCACTGGAAGCTGCTCTAAGGTCTCCCTTGAGGCTTTTCTTCTCCAGGCTGAACACCCCCCAACTCTCAGCCTGTCCCTATAGTAGAGGTTCTCCAGCCCTCAGATCATCTCCGTGGCCTCCTCTGCACTCTCTCCAACAGCTCCATGTCCTCCCTGTGCTGAGGACTCCAGAGCTGGACTTGGGCCTCCAGGTGGGTCTCTCAGAGCGGAGCAGAGGGGACAATCCCCTCCCTCACCCCATCAACCCCACTTCTTTTGAAAGTCTGGCTGAGCTCACTCTCCCAAAGAAACGCATCGGCTGGAAACGAAAAATACACGAATGTGGGTGGGAAATACATCCCTCCGTCTCTTCCTTCCATGCATAAATCCATCCTTCCTGGATTTACAGCTCAAAAAGCACCTTGGAAGACGAAAAAAACCCCAATTACCAATTACCCTGTTTCAAATTACCCTCAGCTCAAAACCTCTCAGCCTGGTCCAATGGTAAATTGGCTCCTAGATGGTACTATTACTGCAAAAAAAAACTATAAAATAATCATAGAATCATAGAATCAGCAGGTTGGAAGAGACCCACCTGATCATCCAGTCCAACCACTCTTATCAAACACAGAAATGAAGGAATTAAAGTGGTTAATTGTTGTGTGAAGCACTTCTTTCCGCACAGATAGAGCATGTGCTGAGGTCTTTAGGGTTTTTTTTCTCTGACTGTCTCTTTCCTTGATGGAGCATCGGGATCCGATCCCCATCTCCTCCAAGGCTCTGTTTTCCCTGACCCTGCAAACCCTCCCCTGGGGCCAAGCCTCCCGCTCCCTATCAGGGACACTCCTCTCCCGTTTTGCTGCCGATAATCTTATCTAGGTTGACCACTCCTTGCTTGTGTTTGGCCACCAAGCCACCTCGCCCCTCATAAAATCATCTCGTTTCGCGTCTCCTGGACCTTGACCTCCATCCCATTAAAGCTTTCCGATCAGTTTTACCCCCTGGCTCTTCCCCATCTTTCTCCGTCTCCTGCTGTTGGTGTTGCTGGTGGAGGCCGGGCGGCTCTTCCCTTTCGGAATCTGATCCCATCGCACCGAGACATGAATTCAGGGTCATAGAATCATAGAACAACCAGGTTGGAAGAGACCCATCGGATCATGGAGTCCAACCATTCCTATCAAACACTAAACCATGTCCCTCAGCACCTCATCCACCCGTCCCTTAAACACCTCCAGGGAAGGGGAATCAACCCCCTCCCTGGGCAGCCTATTCCAATGCCCAATGACCCTCTGTGTGAAAAACTTCCTCCTAATCTCCAGCCTAAATCTCCCCTGGTGGAGCTTGAGGCCATTCCCTCTTGTCCTGTCCCCTGTCCCTTGGGAGAAGAGCCCAGCTCCCTCCTCTCTACAACCTCCTCTCAGGGAGTTGGAGAGAGTAATGAGGTCTCCCCTCAGCCTCCTCTCCTCCAGGATAAACACTCCCAGCTCTCTCAGCCGCTCCTCTTCTTCTCCAACCCCTTCACCAGCTTCGTTGCTCTTCTCTGGACTCACTCCAGAGCCTCAACATCCTTCTTGTGCTGAGGGGCCCACAACTCAACACAGGATTCAAGGAGCAGCCTCACCAGTGCTGAGTCCAGAGGGAGAATCACCTCCCTGGCCCTGCTGGTCACACCATTTCTGATCCAAGCCAAGATGCCATTGGCCTTCTTGGCCACCTGGGCACACTGCTGGCTCATGGTCAGTCTCTGTCGACCAACCCCCCCAGGTCCCTCTCCTCCTGACAGTTTTCCAGCCAGACTTCTCCCAGTCTGGAGCTCTGCTCAGGGTTGTTGTGCCCCAAGTGCAGGACGCTCAAGGGACCACACAGCCTCCCAGCCCCAAAGACTGAGCATCTTTTGCATCCTGCTTTCTCCTTTCCAAGAGGATTCAATCCAAGAGAAGTCTTGAATTCTCCAAGAGAATTCAAGACAAACCACCAGCGTCTAAAGGAACTCAGGCAACGCTGCCTCAGCTGAGAAGGTGCTCAGAACCATAAGCAAAACAACAACAACAACCAGTTTTTTTAACAGCTACAAGGTCTGGTGCGTGTGACAAACAGGCCATCAGCTGAGCCCTGACGTGTAGGTGGAGATGGAGCTTAGATGCCGCTCGGTGGGATCACAGCACTAGCTGCAGTCGTCAATACCTGAGTCACAAGAAAGAACTATCACAAACCACATTCCCATAGGGTACAGAGGTCACCTGGAGACGCCATGAGCAGCCACATCCGTGGGAAGCGCCTCTCACAGCACCAGCTTCGGTCCTGGTCCGGCACCTCCAGACCATCCATCTCCGGAGCAGCTGTCCCCATCCTGCTCTTCCTGCATCACCAGTAGCATCTCCAGACCATCCATCCATCCATCCATCCATCTCCAGCAGCATCTCCAGACCATCCATCCATCCATCTCCAGCAGCATCTCCAGACCATCCATCCGTCCATCCATCCATCCATCCATCCATCCCCGGAGCTGCTGTCCCCATCCTGCTCCTCCTGCATTCCCAGCAGCATCTCCAGACCATCCATCCATCCCCATCCTGCTCCTCCTGCATCCCCAGCACCATCTCCAGACCATCCATCCATCCATCCATCCATCCATCCATCCATCCATCCCTGGAGCTGCTGTCCCCATCCTGCTCCTCCTGCATTCCCAGCAGCATCTCCAGACCATCCATCCATCCCCATCCTTCTCCTCCTGCATCCCCAGCACCATCTCCAGACTATCCATCCATCCCCATCCTGCTCCTCCTGCATCCCCAGCAGCATCTCCAGCCCATCCATCCATCCATCCCCATCCTGCTCCTCAGATCCCTGTGGGACCATGGGCAGGGCTGTCTCCGTCAGGACTTTCCCCTCTCCAATGTCCACACCCAGCACCATCAGGCTTCCCATAGAATCACCAGGTTGGAGAAGACCCACCGGATCATCAGGTCCAACCATTCCTACGCAACACCAAACCACGTCCCCCATCGCCTCCTCCACCCATCCCCTCAAACACCTCCAGGGAAGGTGACCCAACCACCTCCCTGGGTAGCCTATTCCAATGCCCAATGACCTTTTCCATGAAAATCTCCTTGCCCATAGAATCACAGAATAACCAGGTTGGAAGAGACCCACTGGATCATCGAGTCCAACCATTCCTATCAAACATGTTCAGCCTAAACCTCCCCTGGTGGAGCCTGAGGCCATCCCCTCTCATCCTGTCACCTGGGAGAGGAGCCCAGCTCCCACTTCTCCATCTCCAAACATCACCAGGACCAGAGCCACGAGAGATGGGTTTGCGCAGAAAAAGGCTTTGTTGTTCTTGGCCCGGCCCTGAGAAGCCGTGAAAATGATCCTGGCGCAAGAGCCTTATGGATTAAACACCAGCGTCACGATCAAGGCTCGGAGCCTGCTACAACCAGGAGGAATTTGTTGTGTTGGAAACACTGTCCCTGTCAGAAAGTGCCTTCGCTCGCGCAACGATGATGTGTCTAATTAATTTAAACCCCTCTCCAGGTCCTCTCTCTCTCTCTCTGGGTGTGGGATGATGCCAGCAGCTGCTTCTCACATCATCAGCTGCCGCTGAAGACTTTATATAATGTGTTATTCACAGCGCCAACCGCTTCTCATCCAAACAAGAGTCATAAATCCATATAAGCTAAGATGCTGACTGCACGTTTTGACCTCTGATGACCCATTCACAGCGAAACAGCTCCAACAAAACTTGAAGTTCAGTTGTGACGCTTTGGTTTTCTACTAATTTTGGGGAGTTGATTGACAACTGAACCCAAACTGGTGCTTTCCTACCCTGACGCGGAAGCTTTGCTTTTAGAATCACGGAATGGTTTGGGTTGGAAGGGACCTCCAAGCCCATCCAGTCCCACCTGCCATGGGCAGGGACACCTCCCACTGGCCCAGGCGGCTCCGAGCCCCATCCAACTTGGCCCTGAACCCCTCCAGGGATGCTTCCAGCTACCTGGGGCTGGAACCAGCAGGCAGAGCTGCCCATCCAGAAACGAGCCAAACGCTCGCACAAGGACAGGGAGAGACGCGGTGGTGCAAAACACGCTGGTCAGTAGAGTTTAAAACACGCGACGGGGCCAGCTGAGCCCTCACGCCGGCAAGGACTGGCCCCACCGTGACAACTCCAGCCTTGCCAAGAGAGGCAGGTGAGTAACCGCGTCAGAAAACCCCACTTGGACCTGCTGAGGTTTCCCGTCCGTCACTCAGCCTACCCTGCTCGCTCAGGTTTTTCAAAGCGAGTTGGAGTGATTCTAGGGCTGTGGTTTTTTTTTTGTTTTTTTTTTTTCGCACCAGGATGTGGTTAATCATTCCCTAAGCGCGGACCGGACGCCGCGGGGAAGCTCCACAGCCCACGGAGAGCGAGAAAGAGCTGCCCACATCGCTCCCACTTGGGGAGTGACATCCACGTGCCACGGAGATGCTGTCACCAAAGCCACCGAGCCCCCCCAGCCCTTCCCAGTGCTGAGCAGGACGGACCTCGGTGGAGACATCCAGGGCTGCTCCGTGAGCCGATGGTCAAATTCTGCATCTTGGCCAACACCCTTCGCTCCCCTAGTGGGTTGGTATGAGGGATGTGGGTTGGTATGAGGGATGTGGGGACCC
Organism: Coccyzus lansbergi; assembly: GCA_033558105.1. Classification (NCBI taxonomy): domain Eukaryota; kingdom Metazoa; phylum Chordata; class Aves; order Cuculiformes; family Coccyzidae; genus Coccyzus; species Coccyzus lansbergi. The sequence goes on along the minus strand of JAUMJK010000730.1, from coordinate 182,600 downwards.
AGGGGGTGGGTTGGGGGTCGCTCCCTGCACGAGGATGCTCCTCGTGCCCCAGTGGGGACCCAAAGCATCCTTGCCGGTCGCCGTCCTTACCTTGATGTTGCAGAAGATCCCCCGGGAGCAGGTGCCGGACCTCTTGGGGACGTCCACTGGGGATTTGCCGGCTTCGGGGTGGACTCCCATGGTGGAGGATTCCCCTTGAGGAGCTGGGGCTGCAGGGAGGCTTCTGTCCCTCTCCGGACTGTCCGGTTGTCTGCACAGTCTGCACCAAACCCCCTCGGAGCCCGCGAGTGAGGCAGGCAGCCCGAGCACAAAGTTTTTATAAGTCTCCTCTCCGGAGCGATGATGAAACCCTTTCTCCTCCCTCTTTCGCTTCGTGCACAGAGGCAACTTTAAAGCCGCAGGAAGCCAAGGGCGACGCGTGGGGAGCAGGTGGGAGAGAGGGGTTGTCCAGCCCTCTCCGCTCTGGGGACGGGGACCATGGGGTCACCCAAGCGCCCCAGACCAACGCTCACCCTTGGGGCACCTCCGCTCGCTCTCCGGACATCGGAGGCTGCAGGACGTGCGCAGAGTCCCACAGGGAAGACCTTCGGGGTGTGGGACTTGGTTTAGTGTTTGATAGGAATGGTTGGGCTAGAAGATCCGATGGGTCCCTCCCAACCTGGTTGTTCTATGGTTCTATGAAATTCCCATCTCCTTGAAGGGCTGAGAAGAAAAAGAGGCACTTTGAACAAACCGAGATTGGGTTCCAGGTGGCGTGAGGGGGAACGTTGGGTGATCAGATGGAGAAACCTCTCCCTGTGTTAAGGACCTACAGCGAAATAGAAAAATAAACCTTCTCCTGCTTTTCTTCCACAGAAATAACTGCACTTGGAAAGTTCCCCAGAGTTGTTTTTTTTTGACTTGTAGTGCTCTGGGCTTTGTTTATGCAAAGCTCCGATTTATTTCGCAGGCTCCTCCCGGAGAGGAGAAGCGTCAGATGGGAGAAGGGCAGGTTGATCCCTGATCCCTGATCACAAATCCCTGAGGATTTAGTTGAAACGATGGCCTCGTCCTGCTGAAAACAGTGGGGAGAGAAGCAGTGGGAGTCTGTGCTCTCACCCTGGAGAAACCAAATCCCAGCTCCTGAGGGATTTTTTCCTCATGGAAAGGCTGGTGAGTCTAGTTGGACACCAATGTATGATGCCACAGGGCCAAGCTGTGCCCAGTGGGCACCCACCAAGCCCCATGCCCGACTGGGACACCCACTGTGGCCGCTCACCACGAGAGGGTGTATTGCACCCATGGGAGAGGCGCCCTGGGCACTCCCTTCTCCTGCCTTGACCAGGAGCTTCAGAGTCCAGCACCAGCCCAAGCAGGCGGAGGCCTTGAAAGCACCATGAGAATCAACACCATGAGATCAACAGAGCTCATTTCACCTTCCCTGGAGGGGCTTAAGGTGCGAGTGGACGCGCTGAGGGACATGAGTTAGTGTTTGATGGGAATGGTTGGACTCAATGAGCCGGTGGGTCTCTTCCAACCTGGTTGTTCTGTGATTCTATGATTCCTAATTTTGGCTGCAGCTTCCCTAACCCTGTCCCAGGAGAACCTACAGGTGGAACCTACAGCATCCTGCTTTCCCACCTCTTGTTTTCCAGCCCCATCCCCAGCTTTGCTAGATGTGGGGTCAGGATCATAGAATCATAGAACAACCAGGTTGGAAGGGACCCATCGGATCTTCTAGTCCAACCATTCCTATCAAACACTAAACCAAGTCCCTCAAGACCTCATCCACTCGTCCCTTAAACCCCTCCAGGGAAGGGGACTCAACCCCCTCCCTGGGCAGCCTATTCCAATGCCCAATGACCATTTCTGTGAAAAATTTCCTCCTAATCTCCAGCCTAAATCTCCCCTGGTGGAGCTTGAGGCCATTCCCTCTCGTCCTGTCCCTTGGGAGAAGAGCCCAGCTCCCTCCTCTCCACAACCTCCTTTCAGGTAGTGGTAGAGAGTAATGAGGTCTCCCCTCAGCCTCCTCTTCTCCAGGATAAACGAAGAGACCCACCAGAGTCAGCCGAGCCCTTTCATCCACTTCAGGGACGAGAGAGAGAGAGTTTCGGCCTCACTGATAGAAAAGCTCAATCCAGACCCCATCTCCTCCACTCACCTCCCTTCCTCCCCATGAGCTGGATGCGCCTCTGAGCTCATTTTTCAGGCAGAGCTCAATGAGAGTGCTAACTCCTCTGTCTTTTCCGTTTATCCTGCGCGGCCCCCGTGATGCTCCCTCTGTCATAACAAACCACCTCCAACGCAGCAGCTGTTTCGGCCGCTAAACTTCGCTTTTTCCATAGAAATTTGTCTCTTTCATGCAGCGGAAACATCTTGGGGATGAGGTGAGATGCCTGAGGAGCCTGGGACCTGCCTGGTGGAGAGAAGAAACACCCCTGACCCAAGGTCTCAGACCATGGATGGGAGGTTGTTTATCCTGGAGAAGAGGAGGTTGAGAGGAGGCCTCACTGCTCTCTGCAACTCCCTGAGAGGAGGTTGTGGAGAGGAGGGAGCTGGGCTCTTCTCCCAAGGGACAGGACGAGAGGGAATGGCCTCAAGCTCCACCAGGGGAGGCTCAGGACGGACATTAGGAAAAAATTCTTCCCAGAAAGGGTGACCTGAGGAGGCTCTGCAGGGGAGAAGAAGGAATAAAGCTGGATCAGAGCCACGGAGCTCATCAATTGAGGTTATTACTGGAGATGTGTTGGGTTCTCCTGCTTTGCGGGTGATGCTGTTGCCAGCAGGATTAGGAAGGGAGCAAAAGAATCATAGAATCATAGAATCACAAGGTTGGAAGAGACCCACTGGCTCATCAAGTCCAACCATTCCTATCAAATTTCATCATGGAACTAATGGACAATATGTCACGGAGATCAGCTCAGTTTAATTTACGCCAGAGGTTTTTTAAAAAAGCAGTCGCAGAGGCTTTTGCTTTTATCTGTTTAAACACAAAGGGTTCTTTCTCTCCGGGTTGGCCTGTTCTGAGTCCTTGCTATGAAGACACCGCTCGGCATTATCAAACTTTCAACCTCACGGCAGTTGCGGTTGTAGAACTCTCTCAGGAAGGAATCGGACATTTAGAAATACAGTAGCAGAACTAATATTACGACGTTTAAATGTTCACATGAGGAACCGTTTCTTTGTGATCAGAAAGAGCAGAATTCATATTTTAGGCTTAAAGTCAAAACAATACTTTTTGAGGCCGAGATAAAGATCCCGCTTATTCTTGAAACCTCTGAAGGACGTAACGTTACCATTAGACACCAACACCTTTTTTTCTTTCCTTCCACTCCAAGAAGTGAGGAAACCGATCCTGACGCTGATTGTCTCCACTGAAAACAGAAAGCGCGAAAACAAAAAGATCATAGAATCATAGAACAACCAGGTTGGAAGGGACTCATCGGATCTTCTAGTCCAACCATTCCCATCAAAAACACTAAACCAAGTCCCTCAAGACTCTCTGGAGTCACTTGGGAACCTTGCAGAGCTTAGAAACGAACCTGCTGGAGCTGCGTGACCCCCAGTTTACTCCCTGTGCTAGACCAGGAGAGCACAAGCCTCTGCAGGAGCAAAGACGAAGCCCCCAGGCTCCGGGAGGGTTTCAGACTTGCAAGTACAAACATTGCTCTGGGACTGTGGATTAAAACCAACCTGTTGCGCTATCCAAGCCAGTCCCTGGGGTTGCTCTGGAAACCCATCCCTTCTCCAGGGCTGCCGGTGGGATGGATGGACAGGGATGGGGCAGGCAGCCTCCTGCCAGGACCTGTGCTTGTGATGGAAATGACAGACCATGCCAGGCTGGGTCTGATTTCCCAGCAATGCGTGTTTGATCTGGAGCAGAAATACTGGTCGGAGGGAGGCGCACAGCCATACCTGAAGAACTGGCTCGGCTGGCGCGCAGCCCGACCTGCTCCTAGGGATGGAGAGTGAGGGGAAGGTGGTTTAGAAGCATAGAATCATAGAACAACCAGGTTGGAAGACAACCATCGGATCATCGAGTCCAACCATTCCTATCAAACACTAAACCATGTCCCCTCAGGACCTCATCTACCTGTGCCTTAAACACCTCCAGGGAAGGGGAATCAACCGCCTCCCTGGGCAGCCTATTCCAATGCCCAATGACCCTTTCTGGGAAAAACTTTGTCCTAATCTCTAGCCTAAATCTCCCCTGGTGGAGCTTGAGGCCATTCCCTCTCGTCCTGTCCCCTGTCCCCTGGGAGAAGAGCCCAGCTCCCTCCTCTCCACAACCTCCTTTCAGGTAGTTGTAGAGAGCAATGAGGTCTCCTCTCAGCCTCCTCTTCTCCAGGATAAACACCCCCAGTTCTCTCAGACACTCCTCTTCTTCTCCAGCCCCTTTCCCAGCTTTGTTGCTCTTCTCTGGACTCTCTCCAGAGCCTCAACATCCTTCTTGTGCTGAGGGGACAGAACTGACCCCAGGATTCAAGGAGCAACCTCACCAGTGCTGAGTCCAGAGGGAGAATCACCTCCCTGGCCCTGCTGGTCACACCACTTCTGATCCAAACCACGATGCTTAGAGGCACCCGAGGAGCTGGTCCAGCCCTCAGGTTCCTGCTGTGGAGAGAAACATAGTGGAGAAACATATGGGACAAGCGACAACCCAGCCCTGGACGAGGCTGTGACACCTTCTGGCTGAGGCCACTGGGTGCCCTGCAGAGAAGCAGCCGTGCCCAGAGACTAGGAGTGAGGTCAAGGCAGGATGAGAGAGCAGGTAATTGCTGCAGAAGGTGATGGCAGAGGCTCACGTCAGCATTAAATCATCCCTCCCGTGCTCGGCTGCCCACAGAGGATGTTTGCCTGCACCGGTGACTAATTAATACCTTAAGTAACTCTGTCGTGCTTCTCCATCCCATGGGCCAACCCAGTCAATCACCTCCCGGTGCTCCAAGCCCCATCCAACCTGGCCTGGGACACCTCCCCATGATCCAAACCCCATCCACCCTGGCCTGGGACACCTCCCCATGATCCAAACCCCATCCACCCTGGCCTGGGACACCTCCCCATGCTCCAAACCCCATCCACCCTGGCCTGGGACACCTTCCCATGCTCCAAACCCCATCCAACCTGGCCTGGGACACCTCCCCATGCTCCAAACCCCATCCACCCTGGCCTGGGACACCTTCCCATGCTCCAAACCCCATCCAACCTGGCCTGGGACACCTCCCCATGCTCCAAACCCCATCCAACCTGGCCTGGGACACCTCCCCATGCTCCAAGCCCCATCCAACCTGGCCTGGGTCACCTCCCCATGCTCCAAACCCCATCCAACCTGGCCTGGGACACCTCCCCATGCTCCAAGCCCCATCCAACCTGGCCTGGGACACCTCCCCATGCTCCGAGCCCCATCCAACCTGGCCTGGGACACCTCCCGATGCTCTGAACTGCAATCTGAGGGATCAGTGCCCTGTAGGGAAAGCAGTTAAGTGGGGCAGACAAGGATCTGCCCCCGTGCTGTTCAAAGCAGGGTTTGCATTTCATTGGAAATGCTTCAAGCGATCTTGATGAGACGGTTTAATTAGACTCTGCCCACTGCCAACGAGCTTCGCAGTCAGTAAGTATTTCAGTGCCCCTAAGCGAGGCTTCTGCAGCCTGGAAGGTAAAGAGGCAAAGGTTTGGATAGGAGCTCAAAGAGAGAAGAAACCCATCAGATCATGGAGTCCAACCATTCCCATCAAACACTAAACCATGTCCCTTAGCACCTCGTCCACCCGTCCCTTAAACCCCAACAGGGAAGGGGACTCAACCCCCTCCCTGGGCAGCCTCTGAAACCCTTTGGGTTGGGTTGGAAGAGACCTCCAAGCCCATCTAGTTCCACCCAGGGACACCTCCCACTGGCTCAGGGGCTCCAACCTGCCCTTGAACCCCTCCAGGGATGGGGCAGCCACCCCTGCTCTGGGCAACCTGTTCCAGGGCCTCCTCACCCTCACAGCAGAACATTTCTCCCTAAAATCTCATTTCAATCTCACCTCTTTCAGCTCAAAACCATCCTCCCTCATCCCATCCCTCCTCTCTCTGACCAAGAGCCCCTCCTCAGCTTTCCTGTGGACAATAAATGGTTTTCTGTAGGTTTTCTCCCACCCCTGAAAGACCTCAGACGGTGCCAACAGCCACCACTCAAATGGAAAATAAAATAATTTGCTTTCCTGAACGTTACCTCTTTCCACGGATGGAACCAAACACTGTGCAGTGCTGGTAGCTCCAAACTGACCTTTTCTGAAGTTGTGGGAAGGACAGTTCATAGAATCATCGAAACATAGAACAACCAGGTTGGAAGAGACCCATCGGATCATCGAGTCCAACCATAGAAACATAGAACAACCAGGCCGGAAGAGACCCATCGGATCATCGAGTCCAACCATAGTTAAACTATGAACTCTGGCTGCCCGTCCTCTGCAAAAAAAAAATAATAAAAAAAAGGATAAAGTCAATAAAAAGAGGATAAAAGAGAATAAATGGAGAACATCCCATTCCTACTATCTGGCTGCAGCACTGTGCTCCTGCCACCGGCAGCACTGACCTCCGGACACTGTAAAACACGGAATGAGAAAGGAAAATGCTTCAGTTTCCACTAATTTGCAGCGAGATATTTTTATTGTGCTAGATGTTGACCCGATTTAACGACGGCGGCAACCAGAGTGCCAGAAAGGTTGCGCAACCATCTATTTATTCTCCCCTCGGCTACTCAGAAGCCTCATAAAAACTCGGTGTTTGGTTCAAAACCTGCCAGATTGTCCTGATGGGGCGAGCGTGACGGCGGTTTGGCCGTCGCTGCGGGAAGGAGGGAACGAGCTTCAGCAAAGTGGCTTTGCCGTTTAGTGAGCAGCAACCCAAACCCAAACTGATAAAACCTGCTCCCCTCGCACTGCCCACGAGGCAGAGGGAGATGGGAGTAATGGATGGAGTATGGGGGTGATGAGACACCTGAAATCATAGAATCATAGAACAACCAGGTCGGAAGAGACCCATTGGATCATCGAGTCCAACCATTCCTGTCAAACACTAACCCATGTCTCTCAGGACCTCATCTACCTGTGCCTTAAACCCCTTCAGGGAAGGAGAATCAACCACCTCCCTGGGCAGCCTATTCCAATGCCCAATGACCCTTTCTGGGAAAAACTTCCTCCTAATCTCCAGCCTAAATCTCCCCTGGTGGAGCTTGAGGCCATTCCCTCTTGTCCTGTCCCTTGGGAGAAGAGTCCAGCTCCCTCCTCTCCACAACCTCCTCTCAGGTAGTTACAGAGAGCAATGAGGTCTCCTCTCAGCCTCCTCTTGTCCAGGATAAACACCCCCAGCTCTCTCAGCCGCTCCTCATAGGGCCTGTTCTCCAGCCCCTTCCCCAGCTTCGTTGCTCTTCTCTGGACTCTCTCCAGAGCCTCAACATCCTTCTTGTGCTGAGGGGCCCACAACTGACCCCAGGATTCATCTCCACTGGCTCTTGCAAAGCCTGGTTCCTGCTGAGGGAATGTTGAGGCTCTGGAGGGGATTGTCCCCTCTGCCCCGCTCTGAGAGACCCACCTGGAGCCCCAAGTCCAGCTCTGGAGTCCTCAGCACAAGTTGAACATTGAGCTGTTGGAGCAAGTGCAGAGGAGGCCACAGAGATGATCCGAGGACTGGAGAACCTCCTGTATGAGGCTGAGAGAGTTGGGGATGTTCAGTCTGGAGAAGAGAAGGCTGAGGGAGACCTTAGAGCAGCTTCCAGTGCTGAAAGGGGCTCCAGGAAAGCTGGGGAGAGGCTCTGGAACAGGGAGGGCAGGGATGGGATGAAGCGAAATGGTTTAGAGCTGCAAGAGAGGAGCTGGAGATGATATCTTGGGGAGAAATATTTTGCTGTGAGGGTGATGAGGCCCTGGCCCAGGTTGCCCAGAGCAGGGGTGGCTGCCCCATCCCTGGAGGGGTTCAAGGGCAGGTTGGATGGGGCTTGGAGCCCCTGATCCAGTGGGAGGTGTCCCTGCCCATGGCTTTGAGGGACTGGATGGGCTTGGAGGCCTCTTCTGACCCAAACCATCGTGTGACGGTGATTCTGTGACCCGGGCGTTACCCAGGGCAGGATGAGAAGCTGCCATGTCCGTCGTACAAGGAACGCGGGAAACCTGCTGTTTGGAGAAGCTGGAATAAAAACACCAAGAAAGGTTTTGATCACCAGGGTCCTCTCCTGACTCCGAGCTGGGGTGGGAAGGGCTGGTTTCGCGCCGGTGTCAGCTCTGGCCATTTCAAGTCAAAACGTATTTGTTTTGCTTGGAACAGGCCAGTCGGACGGGAACAATGGCTGGAACTGACACTTTGCAAGGAAAGATTTTTGTTTCATCTTGAAAGGGTGAAACACCTTGAAATACTTTCCAATGGAAATGACTTTTTTTTTTTTTTTTTTTTTTTTTTTTGTGCTGATGCACACGGGAATCACCTCATCCACGGTTTCCGTCCTCCTCCGGTCACTCCCACCACTTCAGCCAGAAGGACAACTCCTCTCAGGGAGTTGCAGAGAGCAATGAGGTCTCCCCTCGGCCTCCTCTTCTCCAGGCTGAACACCCCCAGGTCCCTCAGCTAAAGGAGAAGAGCTGCTATTTGAACTCTTGTGCAGGTAGCACCAGGAGGAAGCCAAGTCCAAAATCCTGTCACTTTTCCCCAAAGAGTTTGGCTTTGGGAGGGAAGGAAAACATAACAATTCAAAGATCCGAGTCCCTCTTTGTTGTGGTCTCCGATTCCTCGTACCTGGAGAGCTTGAGGAGCCGCCAGGAGCTTCCATCTTCGATGGAGACGAAAAGCCCTGTTCTTGAAATGCTTTATGTAAACAGAGGAAAGGTTCAATCTCGGCCGAAATGTTTCCCTTTCACCATTTCAAAACATTTCCTTTGGATCACGGCTTCGTTATCCCGATGGGGCTGGCTCACATTCCTAAACAAGCATCTCGGAGCCACTGTGATCGGCCACCGTTTCCTTTCAAAAATTGGCTGATGATGACCCTGAAATGCCTTTTATTCTTTTTTTCCACCTTCTGAATTACGGTGGAAAAAATGTGAAAAGTTTGGGGGATGAAAAACAAAAGTTCCCCTTTTTACCTTTTTTTTAAATTTTTTTTTTCAATATGAGATTAAAAAGAGCTTCATGATGGAAACAGGATCCTCTCTTTCCTGTTCTCTTTTCCCTTGTGAGGACTAACCAAGTTGCTCTCAAGCTGGAGACGCTTGGATTTACTTCCGAGAGGTTCAAAACCAGCCTGTTCACACACAGCCAGCACTTTCCTACCTTCAGCATCTTCTCTAAATCATAGAATCATCATTTAATTTTTGGTTTGGGTGGGAAGGGACCTCCAAGCCCATCCAGTTCCATGGGCAGGGACACCTCCCACTAGATCAGGGGCTCCAAGCCCCATCCAACCTGCCCTTGAACCCCTCCAGGGATGGAGAATCACCGACTTTTCACCTTCAGATTTGTTTTTTAACCACACGACCGAGTCTTAGCTGAAATCTCTAGTTTTGAGGCTCTGGAGAGAGTCCAGAGAAGAGCAACAAAGCTGGGAAAGGGGCTGGAGAAGAAGAGGAGCGGCTGAGAGAGCTGGGGGTGTTTATCCTGGAGAAGAGGAGGCTGAGAGGAGACCTCATTACTCTCTACAACTACCTGAAAGGAGGTTGTGGAGAGGAGGGAGCTGGGCTCTTCTCCCAAGGGACAGGACGAGAGGGAATGGCCTCAAGCTCCACCAGGGGAGACTTAGGCTGGAGATTAGGAGGAAGTTTTTCACACAGAGGGTGATTGGGCATTGGAATAGGCTGCCCAGGGAGGGTGTTGATTCCCCTTCCCTGGAGGTGTTTAAGGGACGGGTGGACAAGGTGCTGAGGGACATGGTTTGGTGTTTGATAGGAATGGTTGGACTCGATGATCTGATGGGTCTCTTCCAACCTGGTTGTTCTATGATTCTACGATTCACGGGTTTCAGCTTAGATTCAACGTCAGCCAAGAAGCTTGGCTATTAATAGCTGCTCCCCGAAGACTAACGAGCACAGCTCCACATATAAACAAGGAAGCAGAAGAGCAAGAAATAAAAACACGTCCGAGGGGATGCTCGCAATGTGCCTTCACGCTTCACTGGGGCTTCTGACGGACCATCCCGTCCAGTGGGTGGCTGACTCCTCAGCCAGGTATGTCTCTGCTGTGGCCACTCAACATCACCACAGAAAATGAGACAAATATTTATCATATCTAATGGGGAAATGGGTAAACGGTTCTGACAGCCACAATCAACCACTCCTACCTAAAAGGACTTCTTGGAGCAAGACACATACCTCGTGGGGACAAATTATAGAATCATAGAACAACCAGGTTGGAAGAGACTCATCGGATCATCGAGTCCAACCATTCCCATCAATCACTAACCCATGTCCCTCAGCACCTCATCCACTTGCACCTTAAACCCCTCCAGGGAAGGTGACTCAACCCCCTCCCTGGGCAGCCTCTGACACTGACCAATCACCCTTTCTGTGATTTTTTTTTTCCTAACATTGAGCCTAATTGCATAGACCTCCTGCAGTTCCCTTCTTCAGATCTCCTCGTGGAGCTGGTGCTGAGGAGGAGCAGCTCCATCTGGCAGGGCTGGGATGATGGAAACCTGCACGGACACTGACGTGTTTTTTTGGGGCCAACTCTTCAGCCCCAAACGGTTTCAGGCAAACGGTCTTTGGGGCGACACCAGTAGGGGTTCTCAAGTCATCCTTTCCTCTTTTGGTGAGCAAGTTCTCATCCCATTTCATAGAATCAATCACAGAATCGTAGAATCAATCGTAGAATCACAGAAACATAGAATCAATCGTAGAATCACAGAAACATAGAATCAATCGTAGAATCACAGAAACATAGAATCAATCACAGAAACATAGAAACATAGAATCAGTCACAGAATCATAGAAACATAGAATCAACTGTAGAATCATAGAAACATAGAATCAACTGTAGAATCATAGAAACATAGAATCAACTGTAGAATCATAGAAACATAGAATCAACTGTAGAATCATAGAAACATAGAATCAACTGTAGAATCATAGAAACATAGAATCAACTGTAGAATCATAGAACCAATCGTAGAACCAATCGTAGAACCAATCGTAGAACCAATCGTAGAACCAATCGTAGAACCAATCGTAGAACCAATCGTAGAACCAATCGTAGAACCAATCGTAGAACCAATCATAGAACCACCGAACCAATCATAGAACCACCGAATCAATCATAGAACCACCGAATCAATCATAGAACCACCGAATCAATCATAGAACCACCGAATCAATCATAGAATCACCGAATCGTAGAACCAATCGTAGAACCAATCGTAGAACCACCGAATCAATCATAGAACCACCGAATCAATCATAGAACCACCGAATCGTAGAACCAATCGTAGAACCAATCGTAGAACCAATCGTAGAACCAATTGTAGAACCAATCGTAGAATCACCGAATCAATCATAGAATCGTAGAATCAATCACAGAATCAATCACAGAATCAATCACAGAATCAATCACAGAATCAATCGTAGAATCACCGAATCAATCGTAGAATCACCGAATCAATCATAGAATCACCGAATCAATCATAGAATCACCGAATCAATCATAGAATCACCGAATCGTAGAATCAATCCTAGAATCATAGAACCAATCGTAGAATCAATCGTAGAATCAATCACAGAATCACCGAATCATCCATAGAATCATAGAATCAATCATAGAATCACCAGGTTGGGAGAGACCCATTGGACCACCGAGTCCAACCATTCCCATCAAAAAATTTGGGCCAGACTCCCTCCTCTAGGACCCCCAAGAGGCACCAGGAACCCCACAGCCTTGTGCAACCCTCAGCACCTCGAAAGGAGAAGCTCTGCCTCACGTTATCCGTGCGAGTTCAGCGATTCCGGCCAGGAATGGCTTCCTCCGTGCCTGTTCCTGTTCTCTGACCTCTGGCTTCATGTTTTCTTCCTTTCGCGAGGACAACCGCTGGCCCGGGTGGCACCGGCGAAGAATTCTGGGAAACGCTTCCCGAAACGCGTCCATCGCGCTGCTGGAGGAGCCTCTTGACTGGAAATAGTCAACTACACAAAGCAACAGGTCGTCCCGTCCCACTTCTCCCTCCTACGAGGAACCACTGGAAGAACTCGGCCCTCATGGACAAGTCAACAGGCTGCAGGATGGGGCTTTTCTCGCATCTTCATCACACTTTGACTCATCTCCCCACAGCCTCGACCATCAGGGGACACTCACTTGACCATCAGGGGTCACTCACTCGACCATCAGGGGTCACTCACTCGACCATCAGGGGTCACTCACTCGACCATCAGGGGTCACTCACGTGACTTTTTTTTTTCTTTGTTCCTAATTTAAACCAGGAGGCTACGAGACGGCAAAGCCTAAAATAGCCATTTAAATTTAGGTTGGATAGACCAAGAGGCACCACTGCCGATTCCTCTTCCAGGAGGAAGCGAAGCCAACAGAAGCCAAGCCAGATGGAGGATGCAGTTTGCTGAGGAGGTAGCCAAGGAACGAAGTTGAATGAATGTCTGGCCGGAGACGACTCTCTGGCCGACGACTGACTCATCGCTTCTAGGAGGCATCTCGGGGCTTGAGCTGTCTCCTCTGCTAGACCAAGCGAGGCAGGAGCTGGGACATAGCTGGGATAGGTGGAGCACAGCAGCAGTTCCTCTCTCGCATGACTCAGGCTGGAAGGAGACCTCCTCCCATCCCCAGAGGCCTCGCACTTGAGGTCCAAGCTGCCCTCGGTGATGGCTCCAATTCCAGTGATCCAACCTTCCCTCTCTGGTGGCTCCAATTCCAGGGACCCAACCTGCCAATGGCATCTTGGCTTGGATCAGAAACGGTGTGACCAGCAGGGCCAGGGAGGTTCTTCTCCCTCTGGACTCGGCCCTGGGGAGGCTGCTCCTTGAATCCTGTGTTCAGTTGTGGGCCCCTCAGCACAAGAAGGATGTTGAGGCTCTGGAGAGAGTCCAGAGAAGAGCAACGAGGTTGGGAAAGGGGCTGGAGAAGAAGAGGAGCAGCTAAGAGAGCTGGGGGTGTTTATCCTGGAGAAGAGGAGGCTGAGAGGAGACCTCATTGCTCTCTGCAACTCCCTGAGAGGAGGTTGTGGAGAGGAGGGAGCTGGTCTCTTCTCCCAAGAGGCAGGCGACAGGACGAGAGGGAATGGCCTCAAGCTCCACCAGGGGAGATTTAGGCTAGAGATTAGGAGGAAGTTTTTCACACAGAGGGTGATTGGGCATTGGAATAGGCTGCCCAGGGAGGGGGTTGATTCCCCTTCCCTGGAGGTGTTTAAGGCACAGGTGGATGAGGTGCTCAGGGACATGGGTTAGTGTTTGATAGGATTGGTTGGACTCGATGATCCGGTGGGTCTCTTCCAACCTGGTTGTTCTATGATTCTATGATTCTATGACCTGCAGCTTCGCCAGGCAGAGCAGTGAACCGGCCGATGCCAGACTGTTCGTTATCTGTGCTGGCACTATCGCGAGCTGCACCATCACCTCCCCATCCTTCCTCCACTTCCCAAACAGGTCAGGGCCGGGAAGGCGCCCGGGGACGTGATAAGAAAAGCTCCGTGAGCCGTTAGCAGCGGAGGAGACACAGCCTCCCCGAGGGGCGAGAGCACAGCAACCTGGCCCAAAACCAATGGATTCTCAGATCTCAGGCTTTGCACAACCCGCCTTCCAATGAAAGATACATCATTTCGTAGAATCATAGAATCACCAGGTTGGAAGAGACCCAGCGGGTCATCGAGTCCAACCATTCCCATCAAACACTAACCCATGACCCTCAGCACCACGTTCACTCGCACCTTAAACCTCTCCAGGGAAGGTGACTCAACCCCCTCCCTGTTCCAGCATCCAATGACCCTTTCCATGAAAAATTTTTTCCTAATGTCCAGCCTGACCCTCCCCTGGTGGAGCCTGAGGCCATTCCCTCTCGTCCTGTCCCCTGTCCCTTGGGAGAAACACATCATAAAGTTTTTAAACTGCCTCCAGCACCTCTTGTTGCGTCTAGACGCTCACTGTCCAGCCCAGGGAGCCCAATGGTTCCTTTCTTCTCCATGGAGGATGGAAAGGACTGTGGTCTGAGCAGGATAATTTCTCCCCTTCATTGTTTTCAAGGCATTTTGGAAGCAGAGCGCGTTTTTTCCACGCCGAGGAGCGGGTTGGGATCACCTTAATGAGAACTCATTAAAGGTAATTATTTGGGCTGCTGGAAATATTTGTGCTCCAGCAGGAACACCCTGGAGTTGGCTGTGAAAAGGCAGGAAGAAAGTGGTTTGGTTTTTATTTTTTTTTTTTTCCAAGAAGGTGCTTTTCACACTGGTGACCCTGGTGGACAAGAGCTTCTCGTTGAGGCTTTTCATGCAACGTCTGCTCAGACACCAGGAAAATCACAGAATCACAGAACAACCAGGTTGGAAGAGACCCATCGGATCATCGAGTCCAACCATTCCTATCTAACACTAAACCAAGTCCCTCAATACCTCGTCCACCCGTCCCTTAAACACCTCCTGGGAAGGGGAATCAATCCTTGAGCTCCAACCTCATCCCTGAGCTCCAACCTCCTCCCTTGAGCACCAACGCAAACCGCGGCCGAACCCCTGTGGTTTCCACCTTGTCTCTTCTCAGAGGCTTCTCAACAGCCACGAACACATAGAATCATAGACCAACCAGGTTGGAAGAGACCCACCGGACCATGGAGTCCAACCGTTCCTATCCAATGAAGCCTCATCTTTCCCAACCATCACTTGGAGAAGCAAAGCAAAGCAAGCCCGAAGAGGGAAGAAGCAGCTGGTGCAGCTCAGCACACCCTCTCCTCCCTCCTCGCGTTGCTCTCCTCGATTACTGCTCCATCCCACGGCTCTGGATGCAGCCCAGGACACGGCTTCTGGGCTCTGAGCACACGTTGCCAACTCACGTGTGGCTCCTCATCCCCCAGCACCCCGAGACCTTCTCCTCCTCTGTGTTAGTCACGGATAAACCACGGCGCTTACCAAGCCCAGGGTCACCGGAGCAGCGAGGTCAAGGCTGGAGAAGAAAGCAACATCTTTCATCAATCCTTGTGAAACCAAACCCCACCTCCTCTCCTCCCCAGCCTTGCCTTGAGGGACACGTGTAAACAATTTCCCATCGTTCTTCCCAGTTGAGTTTCTAGGGGAGCGTCTGGCACGTTTAGGGTCGTTTCTTCCAACTCGTTAATTATAGAATCATAGAACGACCAGGTTGGAAGAGACCCATCGGATCATCGAGTCCAACCATTCCCATCAAACACTAACCCATGTCCCTCAGCACCTTGTCCACCCATCCCTTAAACCCCTCCACGGAAGGTGACTCAACCCACTCCCTGGGCAGCCTATTCCAATGCCCAATGACCCTTTCTGGGAAGAATTCTTTCCTAATGTCCAGCCTGACCCTCCCCTGGTGGAGCTTGAGGCCATTCCCTCTCATCCTGTCCTTCGGGAGAAGAGCCCAGCTCCCTCCTCTCCACAACCTCCTTTCAGGGAGTTGCAGAGAGCAATGAGGCCTCCCCTCAGCCTCCTCTTCTCCAGGATAAACTGGAGCTCCCTACCTTCTCCTGGATGCCTCAGTGATTGGGGGAGGACTGAATCACAGGATTTGATTAATCACACCGAGGAATTTTAATCACATCGAGGAATTCAGCTTTCTCCACAAACCCTCTCCATGGCACAGTTGCTGTTATTTCCTTTCCTCAGGACCAAGAAACAGTCAATATTTCTTTCCCCGGAGATCGGTCATCTCCAACCTTTGGCTAAAACCCGGTGGACAGCAGCCAACTTTCAGTTTCCGAGGCCACACACACAAAAAAAAAAAAAAAAATCTGTGGTCAGGAAGGAACCCAGCTCGATGCCAGCAGCGCAAACACAACGAGGAGGCTTCGAGTCATAGAATCATAGAACAACCAGGTTGGAAGAGACCCATCGGATCATCGAGTCCAACCATTCCTATCAAACACTAAACCATGTCCCTCAGGACCTCATCTACCTGTGCCTTAAACACCTCCAGGGAAGGGGAATCAACCACCTCCCTGGGCAGCCTATTCCAATGCCCAATGACCCTTTCCGTGAAAAACTTCCTCCTAATCTCCAGCCTAAATCTCCCCTGGTGGAGCTTGAGGCCATTCCCTCTTGTCCTGTCCCTTGGGAGAAGAGCCCAGCTCCCTCCTCTCCACAACCTCCTCTCAGGGAGTCCCAGAGAGTAATGAGGTCTCCTCTCAGCCTCCTCTTCTCCAGGAGAAACACCCCCAGCTCTCTCAGACGCTCCTCATAGGGTCTGTTCTCCAGCCCCTTCACCAGCTTTGTTCCTCTTCTCTGGACTTGCTCCAGAGCCTCAACATCCTTCTTGTGCTGAGGGGCCCACAACTCAACACAGGATTCAAGGAGCGGCCTCACCAGTGCTGAGTCCAGAGGGAGAATCACCTCCCTGGCCCTGCTGGTTACACCATTTCTGATACAAGCCAGGAGACTCCTTGGAGGCTCTCACGCCGTCCAGGCCACTGGGGAGAAGAAAACAGCTTAGTCGGAGAAGTCAAAGCGGCAGATTGTCAGAATCCTTTGACCCTCCTGGCTGTGGGTTTGGAGCCTTGTGCCCACACTCGAAACGGCTTTCAGGTTTTCCCCTTCCCAGGTACTTCAGGGCAGTTTCCACCAAGCTGCTTTCTAAGCAGACAGAGACAAAAAGACCCTTCCGAGCTACTTCTGGTAACTCCTGGCTTCCTCTTCTTATGTCTCCTCGTGCCCCACTTGGCTTCTTTTTTTTCTCGACGAAGACATTAAGGCCAAGCCCAGGGCCAGAGCCACTTGCACCGGAGGCGGCAGCCGCCGAGCAGCAGGGCCAGAGTCATTTCCCTTGCGGGAAGGGTTGACTGCGCCGACCCAAGCCCTCGAGCGGCTTGGGAGCACCAGTCCCGCAGGAGAGGGGACAGGATTTCCAGCTCCGAGAACAATTGGCAGCAGGATGTGGCGTTAAGGTCACAAGTGGAAGCAGAAGCGCCAGCGGCTCAGCCTGGAAGCCGCGGTCTCCGTGCCAGGAGTCCCCAAGAGAGCCTTTTCCAGGCTCCGGAGCTGCAACCAGGCAGACGCTGAGGAGCTGGACCTGGATCATTCATGCAAGAAGCATCCTTTAAAGCGCGTCCTTTACATCTTCTGGTGTGTGGAGAAGGGATCCGTCCGCAGGAAAGCGGAGATCTCGCTCCCACAGCTCATTCTCCAGGAGAGGAGCAGCAGAGCTGAGTGTGAGTTGGTCAATGCCAAGAGCAGCTTGGGCACAGCTCCCAGGGAGCATCCTGGAGTGCTCCCCTGAGGCCGAACTGTGATGTCCAGAGCTGAAAAGCTTCTTTAATGAGCTACAATAAAGGAAGGGATGGAACCGCACCTCTAGCACAGGCTTTGAGATAGGAATAAGAGGAGAGCATCAGTGGAGACAACACCCAGCAACCAGTGTTGGCCATTGGCCTTCTTGGCCCCCTGGGCACACTGCTGGCTCATGGTCAGTCGCTGTCGACCAACACCCCCAGGTCCCTCTCCTCCTGGCAGTTTTCCAGCCAGGCTTCTCCCAGTCTGGAGCTCTGCA
The DNA here is from genome assembly GCA_033558105.1 of Coccyzus lansbergi. Lineage (NCBI taxonomy): Eukaryota > Metazoa > Chordata > Aves > Cuculiformes > Coccyzidae > Coccyzus > Coccyzus lansbergi. The sequence goes on along the minus strand of JAUMJK010000730.1, from coordinate 164,949 downwards.
TAGGGTTGTTGTGCCCCAAGTGCAGGACCCGGCCTTTGGTCGTGTTAAACCTCATGCTCTCCCTCTGTGGTTTTCAGGACGATGTTTTTTTCTGCGAAGCCTGCGAGCACACGTCCATGGAGACCTGCCCGTTCCTCCTCCCCGAAAAGCCCCCTGAGCCATGGGATTGACGTCAGCAGCGCCCTAGCTGTCAAACAATGGAGATTAAGGTTTGGCAGGCTGTGCCAAGCCAGGCGAGCGCGTGCGCCTCCTCCCCGGGCAGGTAGGTGAGCAACATTCCGAGCAGGAACAGGCACATTGCATCAACCCAACTGCACCTGGACACAAGACCTAACCTGAGCCCTGGCCGACGCCAAGTCATAGAATCATAGAACAACCAGGTTGGAAGAGACCCATCAGATCATCGAGTCCAACCATTCCTATCAAACACTAACCCATGTCCCTCAAGACCTCATCTACCTGTGCCTTAAACACCTCCAGGGAAGGGGAATCAACCACCTCCCTGGGCAGCCTATTCCAATACCCAATGACTCTTTCCGTGAAAACCCTCCTCCTAATCTCCAGCCTGAATCTCCCCTGGTGGAGCTTGAGGCCATTCCCTCTTGTCCTGTCACTTGGGAGAAGAGCCCAGCTCCCTCCTCTCCACAACCTCCTCTCAGGGAGTTGGAGAGAGCAATGAGGTCTCCTCTCAGCCTCCTCTTCTCCAGGCTAAACACCCCCAGCTCTCTCAGCCGCTCCTCATAGGGCCTGTTCTCCAGCCCCTTCCTCAGCTTCGTTGCTCTTCTCTGGACTTGCTCCAGAGCCTTGGTGTGTCTGCAGCATAGAAGATGCTCCTGTTCCCACTGCAGCAGCAGGAGTCGCCTCTGCCGACAAGTCCCATCTCAGCAGATGAACTAGAAAAGCATCTGGCTGACCCAGGAGAGCAGCTGTCACTGCAGGGGACAAGAGCCCATGGATGTGGATGGACAACGGGTGTCCACATCCTGCTCCCTTTACACCAGATTTGGAACCTCCAGACACTGGGGCGGCAGCAGCAGGAGATCCAGGATGTGTGTCTCTCCTTGATCACATCGGGCAGGGCTTCCCTAACTGACGCTGCCCACAGGAACGCCCTTCGATGAGGTCCTGCCGCTAATGATGGTGACACTGCAGCGTGACGCAGGCTGCCCCGAGGCAGGGCAGAGCCCTCAGCATCTCTCGGCTGCGCCAAGCCTGGAGCGTCCTTCCTCAAAAACCTTCTGATTCTTCGGAAGAAGAAGATGCTCTTTGAAAGAAGCAGCTGTGAACACCACCTGCCCTCACAGGCAGGGACAGAGCGTGGAGGAGCCGTCAGCCAGCGTCTGGCTGCTCTCCATCACCAGGCCCAGCTAAGAATCAGACAATCATGGAGTCCAACCATTCCCAACAAACATTGGAATCATAGAATCATAGAACAACCAGGTTGGAAGAGACCCACCGGATCATCGAGTCCAACCATTCCTATCAAACACTAACCCATGTCCCTCAGCACCTCGTCCACCCGTCCCTTAAACCCCTCCAGGGAAGGCGACTCAACCCCCTCTCTGTGCAGCCTCTCCCACTGCCCAGTGACCCTTTCCGGAGGCTTCAGAAGGTCCACAAGGAGAAGGCGGCAGAGGTGCGGAGGGCAGGAGCTGTTCTGGGGGACACACAAGTTTCTCACAATCTCCATTGACTCTGCTCCTCAAGATCAGTCCCTGCTCTGGTGGGATTGAAGAGGACACCACCCTGTGTGCTGCTCCTTCTCACGCCCTTCAAGCCAAACCTCCTGGCACCCAAGCTTATCGCACGGCCTGGCCCAGCGGAGCCGGATGGGAGGGGAGCAGATGGCCTGTTCGAGTCCTTCCCATTTGTTCTCCCTCAAGACGCTCTCAAAGGAAAACCCTTGAGGTCATTGTTCTATTTTCACCAAACCAAGGGCGTCCAGCACGACTTGCACCAGGAGGGGCCACGTGGGCAGCGCTCGAGGAGGAAGATCTCACCAGGGAGGCCAAGACGGAACACGCAACCCAAAAACTAGAGAACCACAGCTGCATCTCACCCACCCGCCTGGAGCATGGGGGGTGATGAGACACCCTAAATCATAGAATCATAGAACAACCAGGTTGGAAGAGACCCATCGGATCATCAAGGCCAACCATTCCTATCAGACACTAAACTGTGTCCCTCAGCACCAAGAAGGAAGAGAAAACAACTCAAAACCTCTCTGCAGCTCAGCCTGGTAGGTCCCTCAGCAGGAACCAAGCATTGCGAGAGTCAGTGGAGATGAATCCTGTGTTCAGTTGTGGGGCCCTCAGCACAAGAAGGATGTTGAGGCTCTGGAGCGAGTCCAGAGAAGAGCAACGAAGCTGGGGAAGGGGCTGGAGAAGAAGAGGAGTGGCTGAGAGAGCTGGGGGTGTTTATCCTGAAGAAGAGGAGGCTGAGGGGAGACCTCATTGCTCTCTGCAACACCCTGAGAGGAGGTTGTGGAGAGGAGGGAGCTGGGCTCTTCTCCCAAGGGACAGGACGAGAGGGAATGGCCTCAAGCTCCACCAGGGGAGGCTCAGGATGGACATTAGGAAGAATTTTTTCCTAGAAAGGGTCATTGGAATAGGCTGCCCAAGGAGGGGATTGATTCCCCTTCCCTGGAGGTGTTTAAGGGACGGGTGGACGAGGTGCTGAGGGACAAGAGTTAGTGTTTGATAGGAATGGTTGGACTCGATGATCTGATGGGTCTTTTCCAACCTGGTTGTTCTATGATTCTATGATGTTGGAGAGACACAGGTGGCCTCACAAGGAGCTCTGCTCTGCCCTAGACACATCAGGTTGGTGCGAACCAACAGCTCTGTGCTCCCAGTTGGATTTGGGTCATAGAACCATAGAATCACAGAACAACCAGGTTGGAAGAGACCCATCGGATCATCGAGTCCAACCATTCCCATCAAACACTAAACCGTGTCCCTCAGCACCATCTCCCACCAGCACCACTGCTGCTGAGAGAGGACTGGCTGCCAGCACGCAGACTGCGCAGGGAGGGACTGGATGACCCATAGTGACACAGCAGCTCAGCAAACACCAGGCCCCATCGCGGGGTGCGGTGCCGACAGGTGGCAGGCAGCCACCGGAGCCCTGACGCCGCCTCAACCGCCTCGGACGCTGGCAGCGTCCCAGCCCCAGCGCTTTCTGAGCTGTTTCAAGGTCCAGCCACACTTCCCCCATGAGATTCCGACTGGGTTTGCTCGCTTTAAAAATACGTGTCCGTATTTTATGCTCATCCAGGTTTATCCTCCATCTGCTAAAACAAAGTTTTCCTGCTGCCCCCAGGACATGGACCTGGTCCAGTCTTAGTTAGTACCTGTGTGAACATCATAGAATCATAGAACAACCAGGTTGGAAGAGACCCATCGGATCATCGAGTCCAACCATTCCTATAACACTAAACCAAGTCCCTCAAGACCTCATCCACCCGTCCCTTAAACACCTCCAGGGAAGGGGAATCAACCACCTCCCTGGGCAGCCTATTCCAGTGCCCAATGACCCTTTCTGTGAAACACTTCCTCCTAATCTCCAGCCTAAATGTCCCCTGGTGGAGCTTGAGGCCATTCCCTCTCGTCCTGTCCCCTGTCACTTGGGAGAAGAGCCCAGCTCCCTCCTCTCCACAACCTCCTCTCAGGTAGTTGCAGAGAGCAATGAGGTCTCCTCTCAGCCTCCTCTTCTCCAGGATAAACACCCCCAGCTCTCTCAGACGCTCCTCATAGGGCCTGTTCTCCAGCCCCTTCACCAGCCTCGTTGCTCTTCTCTGGACTCTCTGCAGAGCCTCAACATCCTTCTTGTGCTGAGGGGCCCACAACTGACCCCACGATTCAAGGAGCGGCCTCACCAGTGCTGAGTCTAGAGGGAGAATCACCTCCCTGGCCCTGCTGGTCACACCATTTCTGATCCAAGCCAAGATGCCATTGGCCTTCTTGGCCCCCTGGGCACACTGCTGCCTCATGGTCAGTCGCTGTTGACCAACACCCCCAGGTCCCTCTCCTCCTGGCAGTTTTCCAGTTCTGAAGATGAAGGAAAGAGGAAGGAATGAGTTTGTCTCCCTTCACCCAGGAGCTGCACACGCCAGCTCGGTGCCCTCTGGGTAGCTGTAAAACCAGCCCTGCACGCGGCAGCGGCTCCGCGCCGGCGAGGTCACGCTCGCCTTATCTTCCTCAGCAAATAAAAGAAATGCTCACCAAACAGTTTAATGGGGAGGCTGCTCTCCGGCTTTCCCGTATCCTCCAGCGCGGAGCGAAACCAACCCTTGCTGACGCCATCTCCAGCCCCATCTCCCTCCCACGCGGGGAGCAGGTCGGCCACGAAACCTACCTCAGGGTCCCAGCTGCCACCAGTCATCCAGGAGATTCCTCTGGGCTCCAAATATAGTTGACAATTCCAGCTTTTCCTCACCCGGATCCGACTGCGAGAGCATCCAGAGGGGAAGCTGGCGACCTCTCCACTTGGAGAGCTGCTGGGAGGACACAGCATGTTCCCTTATGGATCAGGGGCTGTCTCGCTGCTCCCTCCTCTCCTGCAGAGGTTCCTTGGATTGGTTTGGGTTGGAAGGGACCTCCAAGCCCATCCAGTCCCACCTCTGCCATGAGCAGGGACACCTCCTGCTAGATCAGGCAAACTTGGTTTCTCCCAAAAGTTGCTCCAAGGCTTTCCGAGCCCTGTGGGAGCAGGGGACGCCCAGGCCTCTATGTACCTTCTACACATCCTGGGGCTGAGTCCAGGTCTTGGTGCTGAGTGGTTAACGCCACTAAAAAAAACACGTGAACTTGCTTGTTGTTTTCAGAAGTTGTTTTCCCTTCGCAGGTTGTGGCCCTCGGGTGCCAGCCCAGCAGAGCCTCCCCTGTTTAACCAAAGGCAGGTGGCCAACGCCGGCAGTGAAGGAAGCGCCGGCGATGATCGGAGGTCAACCTAAAGAAAATAAAGGCTTGGGAGCCGTCGCCTTCAATCATAGAATCATAGAACAACCAGGTTGGAAGGGACCCAGCGGATCTTCTAGCCCAATCATTCCCTCAAGACCTCATCCACCCATCCCTTAAACACCTCCATGGAAGGTGAATCAACCACCTCCCTGGGCAGCCTATTCCAATGCCCAATGACCCTCTGTGTGAAAAACTTCCTCCTAATCTCCAGCCTAAATCTCCCCTGGTGGAGCTTGAGGCCATTCCCTCTTGTCCTGTCCCCTGTCACTTGGTGACCCTAAGTTTGACATCGTCTCAGTAGAACATCATCAGCCCAACCAAGCAAAGGTCCTGTCCCATTGTGTGCCCCCAGCAGAGGTTGGGTGGCAGCCCCTGGAGATGCTCCTTGGCTTGGATTAGGTAACCATCCGGCTGCTGCATCCAGGACCAGCAGGACCTCCTGTGGGTCACCCTTCTGGACCCATCCTGCTCACGACAAGCCGAGAACTGCAAATGCAACTCGCTCCAACAGCTCCATGTCCTCCCTGTCCTGAGGACTCCAGAGCTGGACTTGGGGCTCCAGGTGGGTCTCTCAGAGCGGAGCAGAGGGGACAATCCCTTCCCTCCCTGCTGCTCCCACGACTCTGGACGCAGCCCAGGACGTGGTTGGTTTCTGGGCTCTGAGCAGGTGTTCTCAGCTCACACTGAGCTTCTCCTCCTCAGCACCTCAAGTCCTTCCCCTCAGAGCTGCTCCCAATCACATCATCCCCCAGTCTGGATTGAAACCATAGATTACCCCAACCCCAGTGCAGGACCTTGTCCTTGGCCTCATCGAACCTCCCGAGAGATTCAGGGAGAGGAAAAGCTAAGAGATTTCTGCTTTTCCAGCCATCCCAGGGCAGGGTTGGAGTCAGGGTTCTGTACAGGCCCTGCAGGCAGGGGCCATGCTCAGAAGGGTCCATTAGTAAATAGAGAAAAATGGCTTTAATTAACTTAATTTTTTCCCCCTTAAAGCTCTCAGATTTCCAGATTAGAGAAACACACCCAGAATGGCTCTTGCCATCCAAAAGGAACAAAGGAGCTGGGAGAGTCGTGTGTTTCTACAGACCTGGAGATATTTGGAGAGTCGTGTGTTTCTAACAGACCTGGAGACAATACCCACAAGTCCCTTCTTGCAGCGAAACGTGGATCTCGGCGTGTTCAGCCGAGGGCACTAAGCTTTTTATTACCAACTTCGTTAAAAGTGGAGCTTTTTACCTTGTTTGGGAGTCGCACTTCAGCTTTCCAATGGTAATAATAATTCGGGGGGTGATGCGACGCTCCTTCCACGAGTGGTACACGCAGGGAACCCTCACCCTGACCCACCAGGGCTGAGAAACAGCTTCTCATTTTATCCCAGAAGCCTTTGGGTGCTTTCCATGCTCCATAAAAACGTCAGTTTGCTCCTCAGTGGGAAAATGAGTGTAAGATGCGCAGAAAGCAGGGGAAGAAACAAAGTTGTTGATGCTGCTGGGTAAATCCACAACTTACCTACAGCAGGAATTGCAGAGGGTTAGGATAACAGAATCATTTGGGTTGGAAGGGACCTCCAAGGCCATCCAGTCCCATCCAGGGACACCTCCCACTGGATCAGGGGCTCCAAGCCCCATTCAACCTGCCCTTGAGCCCCTCCAGGGATGAGGCAGCCACCCCTGCTCTGGGCAGCCTGGGCCTCCCACCCTTGCAGAACATCTCTCTCTAAGATCTCATCTCAACCTCCCCTCTTGCAGCTCAAAACTTCCCCCTTGTCCTATGATCAAGAGCCTCCCTGCTCCAGAGCCCCTCCCCAGCTTTCCTGGAGCCCCTTTCAGCACTGGAAGCTGCTCTAAGGTCTCTCCGCAGCCTTCTCCAGGCTGAACAACTCTCTCAGCCTGTCCTCATAGAGGAGTTTCTCAGCCCTCAGTTCATCTCCGCGGCCTCCTCTGCACTCGCTCCAACAGCTCCATGTCCTCCCTGCGCTGAGGACTCCAGAGCTGGACTTGGGGCTCCAGGTGGGTCTCTCAGAGCGGAGAAGAGGGGACAGTCCCCTCCCTCCCTGCAGCTCCCACAGCTCTGGGTGCAGCCCAGGACATGGGTGGTCTCTGAGCTGAGAGCCATACAAGGTTGACACAATTTGCTCTCTGAAACACAACAGAAAACAGAAGATATTCCAGGGAACCATCTAAGCAAATGAAAGGTGAGCTGCATCCCTGCTCTGGGAAGGTGGATAACACACAGTCCAACTGCACCAACACGGGAGTAAAGCCCAGATCCACACAGAAGATGCAGCACTGAGCATCCCTGGATGGTTTCACTGTCCCACCTGGAAGGAGAATCATAGAATCATAGAACAACCAGGTTGGAAGAGACCCATCGGATCTTCTAGTCCAACCATTCCTATCAAACACTAAACCATGTCCCTCAGCACCTCGTCTACCTGTGCCTTAAACACCTCCAGGGAAGGGGAATCAACCACCTCCCTGGGCAACCTATTCCAATGCCCAATGACCCTTTCTGTGAAAAACCTCCTCCTAATCTCCAGCCTAAATCTCCCCTGGTGGAGCTCGAGGCCATTCCCTCTCGTCCTGTCCCCTGTCCCTTGGGAGAAGAGCCCAGCTCCCTCCTCTCCACAACCTCCTTTCAGGGAGTTGGAGAGAGTAATGAGGTCTCCCCTCAGCCTCCTCTTCTCCAGGATAAACCCCCCCAGCTCTCTCAGCCGCTCCTCACAGAGCCTGTTCTCCAGCCCCTTCCCCAGCTTCGTTGCTCTTCTCTGGACTCTCTCCAGAGCCTCAACATCCTTCTTGTGCTGAGGGGCCCACAACTGAACACAGGATTCAAGGAGCGAGAAGCCGCTAGGGAGATGGTCCCAGGCTGAGCGAGCACACATCTCTGGCACTAACACGAAGGCAGCTTGTTCCAGCCCAGGGAATTCCTCCTGTTCCTAGGAAGAAGGATTCCCATGTGCCTTTGTGGCTGGGAGGCTCCGGAGATCGCAGCCGCAAAGCCGAGTCTCCAGGCTCGCGAGCACTTCGAAGCTGGCACCGGCAGAGCTTGGGCAGCAGCCAACCCCATCCCGAGCGGCCTCCGCTCCGAGGAGCGGAGCCCCCAGCCCTGCGGATCCCCCGAGGCGCAAGAACTCCCTGCAGAAACCCCAAATTGGCTCTGACGTAGGACAAGCTTGTTTTCCCCAAACGCTGAGCTGAGCTGGAATTGGCAGCTTTTCCCAGAACGCACATTCCTCATTGTGCTCCTGCGCTGCCAAAAACAAAGCCGGGAGCCGTCGCCGCAGATAGGGCCGAGATATGCCCAGAAAACAACACCGGGAGAGGGAAGGGGACTGACCTGAGGTAGCCTCAGCTCTGACTTGTGCCCCACGAGCAACAAGCACAAGCAACTGGGTTTCTGCCCCTTTCAGCACTGGAAGCTGCTCTAAGGTCTCCCTCAGCCTTGTCTTCTCCAGGTTGAACAACACCAACTCTCAGCCTGTCCTGGAGGAGGTTCTCCGGCTGTTGGAGCGAGCGCAGAGGAGCCACGGAGATGATCTAAGGATAATCTCTGTGGCTCCTCTGCGCTCGCTCCAACAGCTCCATGTGCTGAGGACTCCAGAGCCGGACTTGGGGCTCCAGGTGGGTCTCTCAGAGCGGAGCAGAGGGGACAATCCCCTCCCTCCCTGCTGCTCCCACGGCTCTGGATGCAGCCCAGGACACGGTTGGTTTCTGGGCTCTAAGCACATGTCCTCAGCTCACGTTGAGCTTCTCCTCCTCAGCACCTCAAGTCCTTCTCCTCAGAGCTGCTCCCAATCACATCATCCCCCAGTCTGGATTGAAACCATAAATGATCCCAACCCCAGTGCAGGACCCCATCCTTGGCCTCGTTGTGTTTAAGTGACGGGTAGATGAGGTCCTGAGGGACATGGTTTAGTGTTTGATAGGAATGGTTGGACTCGATGATCCGATGGGTCTCTTCCAACCTGGTTGTTCTATGATTCCATGAACCTCCTGAGGGATTCAGGGAAGGGCAAAGCTACGAGATGTCTGCTTTTCCAGCCATCCCCAGGGCAGGGCAGGAGCCGAGGTTCTGTACGGGCCCTGTGGGCTGCGACCACGCTCCATGTCCTCCCTGTGCTGAGGGCTCAGAGCTGGACTCGGGGCTCCCTGTTGCCTTCTCTTCTCCAGCCTGGACAAGCCCAAGTCTCCCAGAAAGCGGTAGCTCTGTGGCAGAATCACAGAATCACAGAACAACCAGGTTGGAAGAGACCCATCGGATCTTCTAGTCCAACCATTCCTATCAAACACTAAACCAAGTCCCTCAGAAGGTCTGACTGCAAGTTCTAATGGTTTTAGGGGCCAGTTAGTGACCCCTGATGGGTCTGGGGACTCAGCGAAGCCTGGTGGGTGCTCTCCCGTGCTCCCTCACTGACACCCCCTAAGCCCCTCCTGGAACACATCCCTCGGCTGGAAAAGCAGCAACGTTCGCTCCATCTCCTGCTTTTCACAGTGTTCTCAGCCGCACAAACAAGCTCACGAAGTCAAGGAGCATGTCTGGCTCCGAGGCGGATGCTCCAGCCAGCAGATCCCCTTTTTTTCCAGGGCTGCAGCTGAACCAGCCAGACGCGTCTGCTCTATGAAAAAAAAAAAAAAAAAAAAGCTTCAAATCAAAACATTTTTCCACTAAGAAACCCCAGAAATATGCAAAGTTAAACAAAATACCTGCCCCGAGTGTATTTCTGATTCAGCTCTTGGCTTCTGTGCATTCCTGGGGTGGGAGAGGCTGGAAGCATCAAATAACCAGGGCTCCTCCTCTCCCTCTCTCCAGCCCCCAAGCTGCTTCTCTCCTCCACGCTCTCAGTTTCCACCTTGTTTTCTCCTACTTGGACCACACGTCTTCCAATTTAGTTGATTCCAGCTCTTTTTTTTTTTTTTTTTTTTTGCTTCACAAGTTTTACATCAGCCTCTCGTCTCCTGCTGCGAGACCTGACGAGTTGGGTCATCTCTGGGAGTGACCCTCCAGGTTCCAAGGACGCTTCCCGCACGCTTTGCATCCATGCGCAGCCAGAACACTCCGTAAACAGCCAGAAACCCCAAATTGGAGGACTTCGGCTCATTAGTGAGGCCTCATTTTCTCAAGGCTAAACAGTCCCTGAGCTGCCTCTCAGAACCCTTGTTCTCCAGCTCCTTCCCCAGCTCTGTTCCCTCCTCCGGATGCACTCCAGCCCCTCAATGTCGTAGAATCATACAACAACCAGCTTGGAAGAGACTCACCGGATCATCGAGTCCAACCATTCCCATCAAACACTAACCCATGTCCCTCAGCACCTCGTCCACTCGCACCTTAAACCTCTCCAGGGAAGATGACTCAACCCTCTCCCTGTTCAGGCATTCAATGACCCTTTCCATGAAAAATTTTTAACTAATGTCCATCCTGACCCTCCCCTGGTGGAGCTTGAGGCCATTCCCTCTCGTCCTGTCCCTTGGGAGAAGAGCCCAGCTCCCTCCTCTCTACAACCTCCTCTCAGGGAGTTGCAGAGAGCAATGAGGTCTCCTCTCAGCCTCCTCTTCTCCAGGATAAACCCCCCCAGCTCTCTCAGCTGCTCCTCTTCTTCTCCAGCCCCTTCCCCAGCTTCGTTGCTCTTCTCTGGACTCGCTCCAGAGCCTCAACATCCTTCTCGTGCTGAGGGGCCCACAACTGAACACAGGATTCGAGGAGCGGCCTCCCCAGTGCTGAGTCCAGAGGGAGAAGAACCTCCCTGGCCCTGCTGGTCACACCGTGTCTCACCCAAGCCAAGATGCCATTGGCCTTCTTGGCCACCTGGGCCACTGCTGCCTCATGATCAACCAACCCCCCCAGGTCCTTCTCCTCCAGGCAGTTTCCAGCCAGACTTCTCCTAGTCTGGAGCTGCTCAGGGTTGTTGTGCCCCAAGTGCAGGACCTGCCATTTGGCCTCGTTAACCCTCATCCCACTGGACTCTGCCCAGCGCTCCAGCCTGGTCAGGTCTCTTTGCAGAGCCTCCAGCAGCCTGTCCTTCCCAAATACCTTTTGTTCAGTCCTCTTCAGTAGTGTTCAACTCCAAATAACCTGAGGGGAATGGATATTGGGGTTAAGGAAGGCAGGAGGACAACGTTTGGAGTCTCAGGCAGTGGTTCTGTGGACAATCCAACCTCATCTCCGCCTCAACTCCAGCCCAACAACCACCAACCGGCACAGCCGACACCTGAGGGCACGTGAAGGACCAAGCTTTCCCGTTGCATGTAATAGAAAAACATTCTTTACTCTGCAAATGTCTTTACAAATATATATTTATATATTTAAGCCCATTTCAGGCCATAAAAGCCCATTAAAAAAAAAAACAAACCAAAACACAAACCAACCAGTACCTTTTTGAACGAGAAAAAAAAAAAAATAAACTGCGATCCAGAAGTCTGAGGTGAAAGACTCCCACACAAGGGCTGCTTTGGCACTTCTCTGAAGGCCTCTAAGTTAGCACAGAAAACCAGATTAAAAAAAAAAAAAATCACATTGGCCTTTTACCTGTGAAGAGGGGCAGAGGTTTAACCCCCCTGCTCTCCTCTCTGTATGAGGTAAAGTGGAATCACTTTTACAGAACCACTTACTGTTTGAAAAAAGGGGATTTTGTGTCCTGAAGACCAGCTTTTCAAAGAAGGAAAAAAAAAAAAAAAACAAACCAAAAACATTCGTGAATGGGTTAAAAAGGTAAAGATGCCGCTTGTGGCTCCGACCACAACGTGTCTCAAAGTAGAAGAAGTTGATACTAAAGCTATTCCAGATACATACAAGTACAAACACTAGAGCTGGTCGGAAAGATTCAACGTTTTTAGGAAGTGGGGAAGGTTTTCTGCAGTGCGGCTCTCGCATTCCTCTCCCCTCTCCTCGGTTTGCTACCGGTTCCATATTCCCTTCCGAAAAATCCGGTGTCTGCTGGAGTGCAAAGTCCACCGACACCTTCAGTTCGTTACCAGTTCACTACACGTTAAAAAAAATCCTGACGGCAAACGAAAAAGGTCTCGATTTAACTTAGCAAAAGTGATACCTAGAAAAGATTCGACATCAAGAGGGTCTTAGAAAAGACTTCAGCCTACGAAAGCATCCTAAGGCACAGTGTTTGGGAAGAAGTGCTCTCTCCCGTGAGTGTCGCTTTATACACGTGATGCGTGTGCGAGTCCGAGGGATGCACGGAGCAGCCGATGGAGCCGTGAAGCCAACCTCCTCCTGCGGTTTCAGACGTAGGCTCCCAACGCCGCGTGGAATTCCGTGAGACATTGCACCAGCTGCTGAAACTTGGGTCGTTCTTCGGGGTCCAGGGCCCAACAGCAGGCCATGACGGCAAACCTGCAGAGCAAGGACAGCGGGAAGTAAGGTAGAATCAGAGAATCATAAAACAACCAGGTTGGAAGAGACCCATCGGATCGAGTCCATCAGACACTAACCCATGTCCCTCAGCACCTCATCTACCCGTCCCTTAAACCCCTCCAGGGAAGGGGAATCAACCACCTCCCTGGGCAGCCTATTCCAATGCCCAATGTCCCTCTGTGTGAAAAACTTCCTCCTAATCTCCAGCCTAAATCTCCCCTGGTGGAGCTTGAGGCCATTCCCTCTTGTCCTGTCCCTTGGGAGAAGGGCCCAGTTCCCTCCTCTCCACAACCTCCTTTCAGGGAGTTATAGAGAGTAATGAGGTCTCCTCTCAGCCTCCTCTTCTCCAGGATAAACCCCCCCAGCTCTCTCAGCTGCTCCTCATAGGGCCTGTTCTCCAGCCCCTTCACCAGCCTTATTCTTTTTCTTCCAAAGGCCACAGAGAAGATCCGAGGGCTGGAGAACCTCTGCTATGAGGACAGGCTGAGAGAGTTGGGGTTGTTCAGCTTGGAGAAGGCACCAGGGAGACCTTAGAGCAGCTTCCAGTGCTGAAAGGGGCTCCAGGAAAGCTGGGGAGGGGTTCTGGATCAGGGAGGGCAGGGACAGGATTAGGGGAATAGTTTTAAATTGGAAGGAGAAAGATTGAGATTAGACATTAGGAAGAAATTCTTCATGATAAGGGCAGGGAGGTCCTAGCCCAGGTTGCCCAGAGCAGGGGTGGCTGCCTCATCCCTGGAGGGGTTCAAGGGCAGGTTGGATGGGGCTTGGAGCCCCTGAGCCTGTGGGAGGTGTCCCTGCCTGTGGCAGGGGTGGCACTGGATGGGCTTGGAGGTCCCTTCCACCCTAAATCATTCCACAATTCGACGTAACCCAGCTCTTTGCCGGCTAAAAGCCTGGCTTAGCCTGCTGGTTGCTGCACTTACAGTTCATCGGGGCAGTTGATGGGCTGAGCTATCCGGTAGCCGTCCTTTAAATAAGCCGCCATCTCAAAGGGGTCGATGTCGACGTACGGGGTCTGTCCCAGTGTCATCAGCTCCCACAGCGTTACCCCGAACGCCCACTGCAAGGGAAGCAACACAGCGTCACGGGAGCAGCCCAATCCCGAGAGCTCCTTCAGACATTCCACAGCATCAGTCAGGAGGAGGACGGCTTCACACCAACGCGATAGAGACCCAAGTTTCAACACAACAATGTGTTGGCTGTGGCTGCCCCATCCCTGGAGGTGGCCAAGGCCAGGCTGGACGGGGCTTGGAGCAGCCGAGTGTCCCTGACCATAGGCTGGATGGGCTTTGAGGTCCCTTCCAATCCAAACCACTCCGTGATTCTACGAATCGAGAACGGGAGAATCGCAGAAGCAGAGGGAGAATCGCAGAAGCAGAGGGAGAATCGCAGAAGCAGAGGGAGAATCGCAGAAGCAGAGGGAGAATCGCAGAAGCAGAGGGAGAATCGCAGAAGCAGAGGGAGAATCGCAGAAGCAGAGGGAGAATCGCAGAAGCAGAGGGAGAATCGCAGAAGCAGAGGGAGAATCGCAGAAGCAGAGGGAGAATCGCAGAACCACCAGGTTGGAAGAGACCCACTGGATCATCAAGTCCAACCATTCCCATCAATCACTAACCCATGTCCCTTGGCACCTCATCCACTCATCCCTTAAACCCCTCCAGGGAAGGTGACTCAACCCCCTAAGTAAAATAAGTTGAACTAAAATCAAAATCTTAGGGAGTTAAGATTTAAGTGCTAAAAAAAAAAAAAAAAAAATCATGCATTTGCTGCATTTTCCCAGTACAACTTTTCAAAACGCTTCACAAATCTAAGGAACGTTAAACCCTGCGGTCACTGTTTTGAAAAAGTTAACAGCTTAATATTACATTTTGCCGCTTCCTCAATGACACTGAAAGGGTCAGAGGAGGAGAAACCTTCATTTTCTAAAAATCAAAGTAAACGGACTTTTGAGCACACGCTCGGAGTAGGATTCAGGAGAAAAAAAAGATTTCATCAGGGTAAATACGAGAGCTGGATCAGCACCCAACGCACGGCTCAGTCCTTGCCAAAAGGAGCTTACGGTGCTGAAAAGCCAAATCAATCAATTCGTGTGCGAGCACAGTGCGAGATGATTTACTGGCTGGTGTCAGGAGGCCAAACATAGATGGTGCTGATAGAGCAGGGCTGGTGATTCACTGCTGAGGTACCAGTGCCATCCTGACTGATGGAAACAGGGCAGAATTCAGCAAGTCTCGCTCGATTCTTGATTTTAATCAAGAGAAACCTTGCCCTGCTCTTTTTCCTCCTTTTATTTATGTCAATAAAATCCACTGACGAGATGTAAGAGGAGAAAAACAACCTTACCACATCGCTCGCACTGGAGAACTCGTTGTTAACGAGGCTTTCCAGAGCCATCCAGCGAACGGGCCTGTTCTCGTTGTCTCCCAGGCAGTGATAGTCCATGGGGAAGAGGTCTCGAGAGAGCGCGTTGTCTGTAATCTTAACCTGAAGCGCGTCGTCGATGCTAATTGAAAAGAATGGAATTAATTAGCGACCTTGGCACTGCAGCTTTAGAGAAGAGATTTATGCTCGAGCCGGAGTTTCCTATTTGGGATTTAAGTGGGAAGCGTTTGTGCTACAAACATTGCAAAGGGTTGACATGTTCTCCCAGATCGGGAAACACTTCTCTTGGTGATCATCAAACATTATCGAAGCTCATATTTATTCCGTGTTAACAGATGAGCACTAGAACACTCAGCAGACTTAGATTAAATAGAATCAAACATGTGCAAATGCGAAAAATACGGTTAAAGCAAACACACGACTCCTTGGAATGATTCCTCTTCCCTTGGGGATCCCCTATCAGATCAACTAAATGTCAGTGATAGTCTCTCTGCAGCAATAATGAGCTGAAGATTCAGGCAAAGCGACATCTGGTAATAACTTTAGAGCAACAGATGTTATCTGTGGCCTAACCAGCAGCGTATTTTGTAGCAGGGATGCCCTCGCTAGCCCCGTGATGTCACCCACGTGCCGGCTCTGTCCCGTTTGGTACTTACACGCAGTTTCTAGCGGCCAGGTCCCTGTGGATGACCTCCCGCCTGGCCAGGTAGCTCATCCCGCAGGCAATCTGGATGGCCATGTGCACGAGGTCCTGCTGGGAAATGGCCTGCGAGAGCACAGGAGAAGAATTGTTACAGAACCGTGAGTTCACTGCAGGATTTCTGCTTTATTCCAGTGCCTGATGCTTGAGAAAACTCATTAAGACTCTTTACACCAAGTTCTGAGTTTCACCTTCCTGGAGGAGTTTAAGGGACGGGTAGACGAGGTCCTGAGGGACATGGGTTAGTGTTTGATAGGAATGATTGGACTCGATGATCCGATGGATCTCTTCTAACTTGGTGATTCTATGATTCTAAGTGCTGGGTCACAACCCCACACAGCTCCAGGTTTGGGGAAGAGCAGCTGGAAAGCTGCCTGGAAGAGAAGGACCTGGGGGTGTTGGTTGACAGCGGTTGAACATGAGCCAGCGGTGGCCCAGGTGGCCAAGAAGACACCATCCTGGCTCAGATCAGCCCTAGTGTGACAAGCAGGAGCCAGGAAGCTGATTGTAGTCCATAGGTCTCTGCCTACCTGGGGATTGTTGGCCTCCACCAGCTTGCACTGGCGCAGGAAGAGCTTCAGGTTCCCCCAGTTCATGTAGGGCAGCAGCACCATGGGTTTCTCTCCCTCTTCTATGCAGACGTGAGTGATCGGGAGCAGGTTCCTGGAAGACAGGGAGAGAAATTCTTCATTTCAGGAAATCAAGGAGTTTCCTAAGAACCTTCTTGCTCTCTAGAACACAGTGAGAGTGGTTTAGAGTTTGATAGGAATGGTTGGACTCGATGATCTGGTGGGTCTCTTCCAACCTGGTGATTCTATGATTCAAATCAAAGTAGAACAGCAGCACTGATCCTGAGCTACAAACTGCAGAGCACAAGGTCTCCAAATAACTAAAGCCCTAGACACTTATTTCTTTTAAAATAAGACCTCTGAGTACTTTCCCTATCGGGAAGAACCCTCCAAATTTTTTCATTTGGTCCAAAAGGTCTGGAATAAATCTCTGGAAATACAGGTCATCACCTGCCCTGGGATATCTCAACTTAGAAATGCAGTGTGTATAGTATCATGTTGAATCCTGAAGAACTCTCCTCTTCCCCAGGAAGCTTCAAACACAAGTTTTCTCAGCAGTTTCTCAAGTTTTCTCCGAGACAGTTGTGCTGAGCTTACCTGTGATGGAGCCCTCGGAGTTTACAGCTCTCGGTCAGCATCATCGTCACCTGCACCTCGGAGGCCTGATCTAACGACGAAAGAGAAAGAAACCACAGAGGTAACTCCGGGAACAGCCCAACACGTCCATTACGATTCGTTCCCCATCTGCGAGTCAGCCGAGGTCACTCGAGCGCAAACAGAACTTGTTTGCCTACTTTTTAAAAGTGGAGTTTAAAGCCTTCAAGCGTGCGGAGCGAGCCAAGCCCTGGGACGTACTCCTGCCCAAACCCACGGGGTGAAGCCGCGAGGAAACAAACCCGCTCGAGGCTGCGCTGCTGCCGCTTCCCGACAGCTCCTGGGCACCAACCACAGCACGAGGCGGCACAAGGCACGTCCGGGGAGAACACCGTGTGCTTCCCAGAGACACCGGCAGCTGCTCAGGGATCTGGTTCAGTAGTGGACACTGATTTGATCTCAAAGAGCTTTCCCAACCAAGCAATTCTGCGACTCTGTTTACTTCTTTACTGTGTTGGATCCTTGGCAGCCTTCAGAACATTCGCTGTTTTCTTTCCATGCTCCAAAATAAAACAGTAATCCCTGTCGCCAGCTACAACCCAACCATCTGGTTGTTCTATGATCTGCAGTAGCTCCAGCAGCCCAGGTCAACACCAACACCTACTGGGCAGACGCAGAAATGGCGCCTGTAACCCCTTCCCCATAAATATTTTTGTTTGAGTGGGTTTTTTTCCCCACCTCTGGTGGAAGAAGCTTAATGCTCTGTAAGTGGAGGAGGGTTTCTCTGGAGGGTTTCACAGACGGGTGGATGAGGTGCTCAGGGATCTGGGTTAGTAGTGGACAGGGATAGTTGGGACTTTATGTTCTCCAAGGTGTTTTCCAACCAAACAATTCTATGAAATCAGAGTGCTTCTCAATCCCACCCTCCTCAGAGCCGGGTGTGTTTTCGGTCCCTCCTTCGTGCTAGGACTAGCACCAGGGTGCTGGGCAGCAAGCCAGCGCTGGAGAGAGCCCCAGCAGCTTTCCTCGTCACATTAGGACGAATTTACATATTACAGATGAGTCAAAGCAACATTTTACTGCCCTGGGAGAAAGAAGAGGAGGGAACTCATCTGCTCTTCTCACCTGCCTCCCCATCTCAGGCCTGTTCCCCAGCCCCTTCCTCAGCTTCATTGCTCTTCTCGGGACTCGCTCCAGAGCCTCAACATCCTTCTTGTGCTGAGGGGCCCACAACTCAACACAGGATTCAAGGAGCGGCCTCACCAGTGCTGAGTCCAGAGGGAGAATCACCTCCCTGGCCCTGCTGCTCACACCATTTCTGATCCAAGCCAAGATGCCATTGGCCTTCTTGGCCACCTGGGCACACTGCTGCCTCATGGTCAGTCGCTGTCGACCAACACCCCCAGGTCCCTCTCCTCCTGGCAGTTTTCCAGCCAGACTTCTCCCAGTCTGTAGCTCTGCTCAGGGTTGTTGTGCCCCAAGCGCAGGACTCGCCATTTGACCGTGTTAACCCTCACCCCCTTGTTCTCCTCCCATGGATCCAGCCTGTTTAGATCCCTTTGGAGCCTCCTGACCCTCCAGCAGATCCACCCTTCACACACAGTGAACAAGAAAACAAAGATATTGCACTGAAATGGAGTTATAAAGGCACAAAGAGCTGAATCACCCAAGGAACTTAAAGCTTAAACAGAGGTGTAAAAGCACAGAGCTGCCAGCAGGGTCCCAGAACAGGAGCCACCACCTCAGCACAGAAGGAAGACAGGGAAGAGATCGTTAGGGGTGCATTTAAGCTGATTAACTCCAAGACTCTTTGGCCCTGCGCTTGCTGAACTGGTTTGCTTTTAATTATAAGAGCCACCACGCAATAATATGAAGCTGTAAATCAAAGCCTATGCGAGAGCAGCTTTAAGGTGCACAGAACAAGTTAACCTGGTTTGGACAACGCACTGGTTCATCTCTTAGAACCACAGAATGGTTTGGGTTGGAAGGGACCTCCAAGCCCATCAGGTCCCTCAAAGCCATGGGCAGGGACACCTCCCACTGGATCAGGGTGATAAAATCTCCATCCAGCCTGCCCTTGAACCCCTCCAGGGATGGAGCAGCCACCCCTGCTCCGGGCAACCTGGGCCAGGACCTCCTCACCCTCACAGCAAAACATTTCTCCCTCACATCTCATCTCCATCTCTCCTCTTGCAGCTCAAACCCAATCCCCTAGTCCCATCCCTGACCCAGAGCCCCTTCCCAGCTCTCCTGGAGCCCCTTTCAGCACTAGGTTCTACCTAGAGGAGATGACATTCTTCCATCAAGCCTCTCCCTCCCCACCTCACAGGCTGGTTTTTTTTTTTTTCCAGGTCACTCTTAGGTTTCCCTGTTTTCTTCCTGCTTGGAGGGCTGTGCCGTAGTCAGCAAGCGTCCCCGAGGACGATTGACTCCTGCTCAAGTATATACGGAAATCCAAATCTTATCTGGGGAACCAGGCCCTGCATCCAGATTGTGTTTCCTTATCAATATTATTTCCTTGTTTTCTGCATGGTAAACACTTAAAGAACACTAACAAATTCACCCGGCTCTGAGCAAACAATGGCAGTTCAAGGCTAACCCTCTTCCAACTTTCATCAGTTCCAGTTCAGAACCACCACAGCTCGATTACGATGGGTTCGTGCTCGATATAATTCAAAACAGAATAGAAATTGCCACTTTTTGAGCAATGCAAGTCAAAAAGAGATAAAAAAAAAACCCCAAACCACCACAATCATGCTCCAGCAACGCTCCCCAGCGCAATCAGTCTTCCTTTAATGGATGTTTTCTTTAGTTGGGCACCAAAAAAGTATATTTAAACAAGTCCTTAGTCACTTTTAGAGGATTATAACCACTGTTGAGCATCCAACAGAGGTCTTCAACGGCTGCAAAGGTGATTTTGGTAATATTGTAGAGGACCAGGGGAATCTGACCACCTTACACTGAGCCTGCGCCTCAAATACTGGATTGATCTTGGCTCCTCACTCCAAGAAGGACACTGAGAGGCTGGAACACAACCAGAGAAAGGAACAGAGCAGGGAAGGGGCTGGAGAACAACCAGAGAAAGGAACAGAGCAGGGGAGAGGCTGGAGAACAAGGTTCTAAGGAGCGGCTGAGGGACCTGGGGGTGTTTATGCTGGAGAAGAGGAGGCCGAGGGGAGACCTCATGGTTCTGCAGCTCCTGGAAATGAGGCTGTAGTGATATAGGTTTGGTCTCTTCTCCCTGGTAGTCAGTGACAGGACAAGGAGAAGGGGCATGAAGGGATTTAGGTTGGATATGAGGAGGAATTTCTTTCCTGAAAGGGTTGTCAAGCTGCTCAGGAGGCGGCTGAATCCCAGTCCCTGGAGGGGTTTAAGAGAGAAGAAGATGTCGTACTTGGGGACAGGATTGGGTGGTGGACCTGGCAGGGTTGGATTGATGGTTGGACTCTATCTTATAGGTTCTTTTCTAACCCAAACCACTCTGTGATTCCATGAAACCCCCTCAAAGCAAACCAGCACATGCACAACCTTTTTGCCTTTGATACAAGAAATCCACAGCCCCAGGGCAGAGCCAGCAACAGCTACGAGACTGTAATTCTAGCTCAACAAGACGCTCTTAGGAGGACACTAAGGTAAATCCTACGGATTTTGAAGCACAGTCCTGTACCAAACCCACCTCTCGAACCTCCCAGCGTTCCCCGTGAGCACACGCACGGGGGCATTTTATTCACAGAACTGTTTGTGCAGCCACACAAAAGGAGACCTGGAGAGCGATCTCGTCAAACACAAGTGAGCCCAGAGGCTCCTGCAGCTTGTTTTTCCTGCCATGGATCCGTGAAGTCATTTGAGATGAACACAACCACACACGCAGCTCGAGAGGGAGAGCTGGGGGAGCCTCTCACCAAGCCAGAAACCTCTTAAATTAGAACAGCAACTTAAAGCCAAGATGGGGAAGACTCCAGCCTCCTGTTATTAACCCTGAAGTGTGGGTTTGTTCCCTGAGGCCAAGTCAAGCACTCCAGGGCAAGGCAACAAGGGCTCCTTGCACAACCTCTTCAAAGCCCTATCCCAGCGCTTCCCTCCGAGATATTAACCCTATTTGCGATTAAGAATACGTCAGCGCTCAATAATTCACAGAGTCACAGCCTGGTGGGGTGTGTAGCCAGGTCAGGGCTTCTCTGCCCCAAAAGCATCATCTGCTTTCACAAGGGCATCGCGCACCAACCGCTGAGTAACAGCAAAAGCTTCAGGTCACACCAGCTTTCAGGTAGGTGGAGAAAGCGATGAGGTCTCCCCTCGGCCTCCTCTTCTCCAGGCTGAACACCCCCAGCTCTCTCAGCCGTAAGGCCTGTTCTCCAGCCCCTTCCCCAGCTTTGTTGCTCAAATATATATATTTCCTGACAGTGAAATTTAACAAGATGTTTCACTTGAAGCTTTTCTCACCTTGGACCATTTGTAATGTCTTACTCCCATGCAAACTTCCTTCAGTCTCACATTCTTTAGCATCAGAACACTTCTACGACCCATTTTCTCTCACTCTACGTTTTCACAAAACCTGGAGGTGTTTAAGGGACGGGTGGACAAGGTGCTGAGGGACTTTAGTGTTTGATAGGAATGGTTGGACTCGATGATCCGATGGGTCTCTTCCAACCTGGTTGTTCTATGATTCTATGATTAACTTTCAAACCTTGGGGCTTTGTCAAACACACCGTGACCGAGTCCACAAGCTCAAGGCACCAAAGGGTGAAAAGCACAGAGTTCGGCACACGATGATCCACAGGAACCGGGAGCAGTGCTAGAACTGCCCCAGGCACCCACTTCAGGGAAGGAGAGCTCCTAGTAGCAACACATCCTCACTAATTACTCCTGCTTCTGCAGAGCAATTAATGATGTCAAAGTTCTCCCAAGGCAGAACACAATCCCAGTTCAAAGAGAACACATGCCTGAATTCGGTTTGCACACTTGGACACGAGTCTTTGGATTCTGGAAGCAATTCAACACTCAAGACTTCTGAGTTCATGTCTGCTGTACAGGACATAGTGTTCGATAGGACTTGATGATCCAGTGGGTCTCTTCCAACCCGGTTGTTCTATGATTCTATGACATCGGTAATGCTGCCAAGCAGACATTTGCAGAGGTTTCCTTCCGGCTTTCCTGGAGCCCCTTTCAGCACTGGAAGCTGCTCTAAGGTCTTTACTCCAGGCTGAACAACCCCAACTCTCTCAGCCTGTCCTGAGGGAACCTCTCACAGGAGGTTCTCCAGCCCTCAGATCATCTCCGTAGCCTCCTCTGGACTCGCTCCAACAGCTCCATCTCCTCCCTGTGCTGAGGACTCTAGAATTGCTGCAGAAGTCCTAGAGGGTGACCACACGGCCCTTGGCTGGATTGTGAGGAGGCCAAACCAGACATCACCTGAGCGAAGGCACCAGCAGGACCACACGCTACGGACAGTCAAGTCCTACTTCACACCCCATACCCTTCTTCCTATCCACAACTCAACACAAACAAGCACAGCAAAGCTCCTGATTTGACTCCTCTAGTACAAGTGTCACACACGATGTGTTCTCCACAAGCAGCTGCAGTGCTGGGAGGTACCAGATGAACTCACGGCAAGGTCCTTCTCCACTGCTCCCACAGCAGCAGCACATCCCACTCTGGCTCCGAAGGTGCATTCTGCGCATCCTCTCTTAACTAGACTGACAAGACATAGAATCATAGAATCACAGAACAACCAGGTTGGAAGAGACCCCTCGGATCATCTAGTCCAACCATTCCTATCAAACACTAAACAAAGTCCCTCAAGACCACATCTATCTGTGCCTTAAACACCTCCAGGGAAGGCGACTCAACCACCTCTCTGGGCAGCCTATTCCAATGCCCAATGACCCTTTCTGTGAAAAACTTCCTCCTAATCTCTAGCCTAACTAATCTCCTTGGATGTGGCCAAGGATCACCCTGGATGTGGCCAAGAAAGCTGAAAAAGTGATCTAAGACGACAGAACAAAACTCCAAGCTTTGCTAAAGCTGGTAAAATCATGGAGTCTTAGCAGCTAATCGTCACTCATGCTCTTTGTTTCCAGCGCTTTGTTTTCAAACATTCTTTTCTTGTACCTATGAAGTGGTTAGAACATGAAATGGAAGCACAGGCAGGTTATCTCGAAGAGCACAAGCAGTTGTTTGTAACAAAAAAAAAAATTACCTTGGCCAGAACATACGCCATGAGTCAGGGCTCGGCACCACTCGAGCTCGCTGCGTATGTTCCTGGAATAACACAATTCCATTTGTTCTGCAAGGAGTTCTCTCCTCCACAGGAAAACCACCGTTAAACAATGTGTTCTTTAAAGCAGTGGTGAAACCCATGTGTTTTCTTTCTCTTGTGAGGTAAGATGATCTAGGAGACTCCTAAGAGCTTATTTTGTGGCTTAGAGAGATCTGTCAGCCACTGGCAAGAGACGCGACACCCACTTTGACACACACCAAGTGAGATGTTTCCCAAAGCTGAGAGTGATTGGAAACCTCCGATCAAAAAGGAAAGCTAAGCATTAAAAACTGAACGAAACCTAAGCATTAAAAACTGAACCAAACGGTTTTGCTCCTCATCTTTTTCCACAAAGAACTCCTTCAGGGGGTGTTGATTCACCGATTCCCACATCCCAAACACAGAACAGGTAACCTTAGGGGTAAGAACAAGAATGAGACGCATCCTTAATCTTCACCAACGTCCATTTAAAGAAAGAATAAACGTAGAGTGAGCGTGAACAACTGGGGCAATCCCAAGCACAAATCCAGGCTGGGTGGAGAATGGATTGGGAGCAGCCCTGAGGAGAAGACCTTGAGTCTCAACATTAGGCAGCAATGTGTGCTCAGAGCCCAGAGACCAACCACATCCTGGGCTGCATCCAGAGCCGTGGGAGCAGCAGGGAGGGAGGGGATTGTCCCCTCTGCTCCGCTCTGAGAGACCCACCTGGAGCCCCAAGTCCAGCTCCGGAGTCCTGAGGAGCTGTTGGAGTGAGTCCAGAGGAGCCACAGAGATGATCTGAGGGCCAGAGCACCTCTGCTACGAGGACAGGCTGGGAGAGTTGGGGTTGTGCTGTACAGAATATGAAATTCTGATCATGTTTGCTAGGGCCTGGTGTTCTCCTTCAAAAGATTTCTTCTACTGGCAACTCCAGATTTGAAGCCGTAGCCACTACCCTAACATCTAATACAACTTCTTAACCTTCTATCCCAGTGAGGAGACAGACAAGTTGTTCCTCTCAAGGTTATTCTTTCCCACAGCACCTGCTGGAAGAACTGCAGCTCACATTTCACAGAACATCTCAAACACCCTCAGGCTGCTCAGGGAGGGGGTTGAGTCACCTCCCCTCAGTTTAAGGACGAGGTGCTGAGGGACATGGGTTAGTGACTGATGGGAACGGTTAGACTCGATGAGCCGGTGGGTCTCTTCCAACCTAGTGATTCAACGATTCATCCCCCCCCATTACGTTCTTGCATTTGGTACCACTGAGTTATTTTATCCATCTTGGAGCACATCACAAAAAGCTCCTACTTTTTGGGGGGACAACTTAGCCCCACAAAGCCTTTTTCCCCTTTCTTAACTCTCAGCCTCCTTCCTTGCCTTCAGCAACAGAGACGCTCAGTTAACAGCTCTCCTACCCATCCCACGTTTGCTGTCCTGGCCTGCTCCTCCTCGTGCCAAACCAGCAGTGTGTGTGGTCACGGAATGAAGGAGATCAAGGAAAAAGGCTGCTGAAGAGAGGATTTTCGCAGGTTTTGCTCCAAGCAGATCAAATTCCCGAGTTCTGACACGGCCCAGCTGTGCTCACAGCCATCAGTAAGGGGACAAAGACGAAGCTGCTTCGTGTTAGCCCCGCGAGCGAACTGCTGCGAGGAGAGGTGGGAGTGTTTATAGTTATTTTCCTAGTAACATTCTGCTAGGAAAACCAAATCAGTATTATTTCACAGACATCTCTCAGCAAAGTCCATTACACCCTTGGTCCATATGGATCCTTTTTAAGACTGAGGAATTTCTGGTTGGACTCGAAGATCCGGTGGGTCTCTTCCGACCTGGTTGTTCTATGATTCTATGTTCTACGAATTCTCTACGGACAACAATTAGATGACTATCATCGCTCCCTCCAGAGCTGCTGCAGCTCACTGCAGCCAAAGCTTTCCCCACAAAGGGAAGAGCTGAAAAAAAAAAAATCAGGACACGCACTGCAGCGAAGATAAAAGCCACTGCGAGGGCGAAACGCAGCTTTAAGAGAGGATTGGAAACCCCATTTTGGCCAAACATTCAGCAAAGTGCAGATGGAAGGCAGCTAAATTAAGATCTGCTCGCAAGTGTTGTCTTGTCACGGAATCCAACGCTATAAAAAGTGCTGCACAAAGAGCTATAAGCAATGATCTGGCAGAGGGGCTGTTGGCAGCAGCACCCACCAAATCGGGAGAGAGAAGAGGAGCAGAGCCCTTGTGCATTGCCCTCTCTCTCCCTTTGCATCTTTCTTTCTTTTCCTGATTTAGCAGCAAATGCCGATCTCATCCCTGAGAACACCCGTACAAACTAATTCCTTTTGGGATCGATTGTCTGGCATCGTTTTGCCTTCATTTAACCTGGTGGGTATTGAATCCAGGAATTTTAAGGGGAGGCTCAGGATGTGAGCCTGGTAAGCCCGGGCTGTTCAGGCCCTCTGTACTCAGCACTGGTGAGGCTGCTCCTTTAATCCTGTGTTCAGTCGTGGGCCCCTCAGCACAAGAAGGATGTTGAGGCTCTGGAGCGAGTCCAGAGAAGAGCAACGAAGCTGGGGAAGGGGCTGGAGAACAGGCCTTAGGAGGAGCAGCTGAGAGAGCTGGGGGGGTTTATCCTGGAGAAGAGGAGGCTGAGGGGAGACCTCATTGTTCTCTACAACTACCTGAAAGGAGGTTGTGGAGAGGAGGGAGCTGGGCTCTTCTCCCAAGAGGCAGGCGACAGGACAAGAGGGAATGGCCTCAAGCTCCACCAGGGGAGATTTAGGCTGGAGATTAGGAGGAAGTTTTTCATACAGAGGGTCATTGGGCATTGGAATAGGCTGCCCAGGGAAGGGGTTGATTCACCTTCCCTGGAGGTGTTTAAGGGACAGGTGGATGAGGTGCTGAGGGACATGGGTTAGTGTTTGACAGGAATGGTTGGACTCGATGATCCGATGGGTCTCTTCCAACCTGGCTGTTCTATGATTCAGGTTGGGTCACAAGATCACACTTCAGGAGCAAATTTTAAGATGGCAGAAACTACCCCCCATCCTTTGTACGGCCACACACGTTTCTTAAGAGATTTTAGGCTGTGTTGCAGGTGCCTTTTCCAGCATTTTGCAGGGGGTAAGGCTGAGGATGGAAAGAACAGTGACATGCGAGAGGGGGGAAAAAAAACAGTATAGCATTTACTCGGAATAACTGCAGGCACTGGGGGAGAACACTCGCATTTTTCTTCCATATAAGATTTCTTTTCTCGCTGGCTGAAGGCAGCATCCAAATTGCTTTTTAAGCGTATCGTGGGGAGAAGGGGGTTGGTTTTTAAAGCCAGATTTTACGCACCACGACCCAAACAAGGGGACACGAAACGTACCTTTAACGGTCTTGACAAACACTTGTTTCTCTTTGCTGGGGTCTTTTTCTTCTATCAGAATCCCGAGGAAAATGCGCCCAAATGTGCCTACAAAGAGAACAGGTCAGTGTGATGTGGGGAAGATACGGCGATAGCATTAAGAGAATCAAATGGTTATTAAGAAAACACCTTCAATTACCAGTCGCCACAGAGTTAGGAACCACGGCAGTTAAAACAGGATATTCAGGACTCAAGCTAAGTCAACAACCCGTAACCCAAGCACCTCTGCAGCAGGAGGTGGATTTGATCGTATGGAGGAATTGCTGGAAGTCTCAGACAACTAAACTGCAGGGGGTGAGCGTGAGAGGAGACCAACAACAGCAGCAGAAGGCAGTTCAGTGGAGTCTCGGTGCTGGTGAGGGGTTTATTTGTGGCAGCTCAGTCTTTATCAACCGCCTGCACCAGAACTTCCAGCTCTCACCCTTTTCCCCCATCATCTGTGATGAGTTTCAGCGTAAGTAACGTGCATATAGACATACACATCAAAACAAGTGCCTGAAGTCCAGTAAATACCTTCTTGAAGCACGTCTTTTAGAGTGATCCTCTCCCTGGAGATGGCAATGTCCTTCACTTTAGCTTTGGCTTCCATCAGCGTGACGCTTTTCAGATCATTCTTCTCGATCCGTAATGTGGGATAACCTGAGGAGCCAGCAGAGCCAAACCAACCCATATAAATACCCTCCCAGCGAGAACGCGAGCGCATTGCTTCACCCCAGCACCACCTACAGGTGTAGAGACAGGCAAGCAGCGTGTATTTTGAGAGTTGTTCCTCTGGCTGGGCTCACATGGTTTTCTCATTGTAAAATATAAACCCTCCCTTTGGATCTTTTAAAGCAGGGTCTGCAGCAGCTTATAGCCCAGGCTCGGTGGCTAAGCCCTGTCGGCTTCCAGCAGCCACATACGCAGAGCCAGACCCACTAAACAGCAGCCACGTGGTGCTCTCAGTGCAACTACAAACCAGATCAGACACCGAGTCAACCAAAAGAGAAGAGCCACAACGCTGGGGAAGGGGCTGGAGAACAGGCCCTATGAGGAGCGGTTGAGAGAGCTGGGGGTGTTTAGCCTAGAGAAGAGGAGGCTGAGAGGAGACCTCATTACTCTCTGCAACTCCCTGAAAGGAGGCTGTGGAGAGGAGGGAGCTGGGCTCTTCTCCCAAAGGACAGGACGAGAGGGAATGGCCTCAAGCTCCACCAGGGGAGGTTTAGGCTGGAGATTAGGAGGAAGTTTTTCACACAGAAGGTCACTGGGCATTGGAATAGGCTGCCCAGGGAGGTGCTTAACGGACGGGTGGATGAGGTCTTGAGGGACTTGGTTTAGCGTTTGATAGGAATGGTTGGACTAGAAGATCCGATGGGTCTCTTCCAACCTGGTTGTTCTATGATTCTAAGAAAGGCTTGTGGTCAGCCCAGCGAGACCAAGGAATCGCACACCAAGAGGGTCCTGACATCTCTTGGTCAGGGAGGGCAGAGATAGAGCAAGGGGAACAGTTTTCAGCTCAAAAAGGGGAGATGGAGATGAGATGTTAGGAAGAAATGCTGTCCTGGGAGGGTGGGGAGGCCCTGGCCAGATTTTCCAGAGCAGTCATAGCTGCCCCATCCCTGGGGAAGGGGCTGGAGAAGAAGAGGAGCGGCTGAGAGAGCTGTGGGGGTTTATCCTGGAGAAGAGGAGGCTGAGGGGAGACCTCATTGCTCTCTGCAACTCCCTGAGAGGAAGTTGTGGAGAGGAGGGAGCTGGGCTCTTCTCCCAAGTGACAGGATGAGAGGGAATGGCCTCAAGCTCCACCAGGGGAGGCTCAGGCTCAAAATAAAGAAAAAATTCTTCATAGAAAGGGTCATTGGGCAGTGGCTGTCCAGGGAGGGGGTTGATTCACCTTCCCTGGAGGTGTTTAAGGTGTGGGTGGACGAGGTGCTGAGGGACATGGGTTAGTGATTGATGGGAATGGTTGGACTCGATGATCCAATGGGTCTCTTCCAACCTGGTGATTCTATGATCCAAAGGCCTTTTCCAATCAAGCAATTCTATGATTCTACAAAAAGCCTGATCTGTAGCCCAACACCTCCAGCTCTGTGTGAGATGATCTGTAATCAGATTAACACTTACTGGTTACTGGGGTTGCGTTGTTGGGGGTGTCAGCCCGCAGGTACTGCGTCGTCTGCGTGGAGGGCTGCGACAGCCCCTGCGAGCTGCTGCTGTCGCTGATGCTGTTTCGAAACAAAAATGGACACCATGTGACCACTCACCACTCTAACGAATTCAAAACGAACGCATGGAAGTTAAAACTAGAAAGTTTTGTTTGCGGGTGAAGGCTGTACCTGGCGTTAGTTCAGACACAAAAGCAGCTTTTTAGATCTCGCACATACATCCCCCTCCTTTTTCTGAAACTTAGAAGCTTCTGCTGACGGTATCAGGAGAACAAAGAAGAGGCTGTTTCGGGGTATAACCCTCCACTTTGCCAAATAATCAACATTTACTTAGCTCTCAGGCTGCTATTGAGCACTGCCAGCCATCCCTGAAAGAGTTTTAGCTGTGCTGGGCGATGCCCTCAAGGACCTCATTACTCTCTACAACTACCTGAAGGGAGGTTGTAGAGAGGAGGGAGCTGGGCTCTTCTCCCAAGGGACAGGGGACAGGACAAGAGGGAATGGCCTCAAGCTCCACCAGGGGAGATTTAGGCTTGAGATTAGGAGGAAGTTTTTCATGGAAAGGGTCATTGGGCATTGGAATAGGCTGCCCAGGGAGGGGGTTGATTCCCCTTCCCTGGAGGTGTTTAAGGGACGGGTGGATGAGGTCTTGAGGGACTTGGTTTAGTGTTTGATAGGAATGGTTGGACTAGATGATCCGATGGGTCCCTTCCAACCTGGTTGTTCTATGATTCTATGACCACAGTTAGTTTTGAAGCGAGACTTCTTTCAAGAAAAAGGCAGTGAAGTCGGCTCTTCCCCATTTCTCAACCCCAGAGCGGTTTTCACCTGCCGAGCGGTTTCTGTAGAACAGACTCCTCTGACTTTCACAGCACAAGCACCAGGCTCGGTGATTTATAGCTCGGTCTCTCTAGAAACCCTTTCTAAGGTTATTCCCACACTCGCTGTCTCTCAGCTGCAGGATCTCAGCGCAGTTTTTAGCACGAGGTTTAAAGCCACAGCTGGTGGTCGAGCTCCTCCGCTTTAACCTCCTTTAGAGCTTCATTTTAGCTATTGGCACTCGTCGCATCAACATGCTGCCTCGTTGCAACCTGCTCTCCAGCGAGTTCCCTGCCATGAAGTGTCCAGCACAGTCACTGCGTTAAACACTGATGTGGAATCATGGAATCACAGAACAACCAGGTTGGAAGAGACCCACCGGATCATCGAGTCCAACCAACTTGCATTTCAATCCCCTGCTCTGCCTGGAAACTCCTTTTGTAACCCGATCACCTCCCGGCCCTACAGATTTCTTTGGCCGCCTTCCTGCTACAGGCGTCGGGGAAAAAAAGGAATTCTCTTTTTACGCCTCTTTGAGTTTGACAAACTGCCTTTCTGCTTGGCTTCACTCTGGTGTTTAGGCTTAACCAGCTCGTGTTCACGAGCTTGCTTAGTCTTCTCGCTGGTAAACTACACCAGCTTTTTGAACGATGCCTTCTTGCTCTTAGTAACCTCTGTTATCCTGCTCTTCAGCCACATCAATGTTCTCCGGGACCTTTTCAAGCTCCTTTAAAAGGAGTTATGCACACATTTCCCCCTGAACCTTCCACACGGTGTTTTAACACAGCCCATGTGTGGCCTGTGAGCTCAGCTGCCTGGTTTCAGCTTTGATCTAACAACCTTCCTCATTTTTTTCACAGAAAGGGTCATTGGGCATTGGAACAGGTTGCCCAGAGAGGTGGTCGATTCCCCTTCCCTGGAGGGGTTTAAGGCACAGGAAGACAAGGTCCTGAGGGACATGGTTTAGTGTCTGGTAGGAATGGTTGGACTCGATGATCCAGTGGGTCTCTTCCAACCTGGTGATTCTATGATTCTATTTTTATGTAGTTCTGGTTTTCAAAGTCAAGAGCAGCAGCAGTGGGTTTGCAGCCTCTGTCGCTCCTGGGAGGTCACTACTCCTAATGATGTGATCATCTTCAATTCAGAACCCCTTTTCAGCAACATTTTGAGCTTGTTATTCAAAGCCAAACAAAAAATTGTTTCTTCCCTGAGCAGGGGCTGCACTGAGCTATCACTGATCACATGTATAGCTGGTGTGGAACCCTCGAGGACAACTGTAGAATCATAGAACCACCAGGTTGGAAGAGACCCATCGGATCTTCTAGTCCAACCATTCCTATCAAACACTAAACCAAGTCCCTCAAGACCTCGTCCACCCGTCCCTTAAACCCCTCCAGGGAATGTGAATCAACCACCTCCCTGGGCAGCCTGTTCCAATGCTCAATGACCCTTTCTGTGAAAAACTTCCTCCTAATCTCCAGCCTAAATCTGCCCTGGTGGAGCTTGAGGCCATTCCCTCTTGTCCTGTCCCCTGTCACTTGGGAGAAGAGGCCAGCTCCTTATAACACTGAACCAAGCGCTGAACCAGCTCGTCACCTCCCTGTTGTCACATTGCCCGATTTAAAACCGGAATTCCACAGATTCTGTTTTTCAGGTCTCTTTGTACCTTGGCTACCACACCAGTTGACCACAGCTCTTACTGCCGCGACCCCAACTGGATCTCTGATGCTGACACAGGAGGGCAACCAAGGTTCTGTCACATCAGGCACTTCTAGGCTCAAAAACCAGGTTATCCCACAGCTCTGTAAAGAGCTAAACCTCACTGCCTGCACCGACCCCACAGGAATCGCCAGGAGGCGCATACAGAGTTAGGGCAAAGTCTTTAAAACTTGTAGATCTCAGGGTACTGGAGCTAACATTGGAATAGGCTGCCCAGGGAGGTGGTTGATTCCCCTTCCCTGGAGGTGTTTAAGGGACGGGTAAATGAGGTCCTGAGGGACATGGTTTAGTGTTTGATACGAGAGGTTGGACTCAATGATCCGATGGGTCTCTTCCAACCTGGTTGTTCTATGATTCTATGATTCTATAACTGAATTCTTAGCTCGCGTCCCCACAGAAATCCAGTACGATGGATGAAAGGATGTTGGACTCAGTGATTCAATAGGTCTTGACCAACCTGGTGATTCTATGATTCTATGATCCCACTGCAGCCTCCCAGAACACTCACCAAGGACACTATGCACACACTCTATAAACATAAAGCCTTCTTTTTCTGAAACAAAGCAGGCTGCACATCCTTTAACACCTTCAACAGGCTGTAAACCCTCAGTAGACAAACGAGGAAACCCTGAGGGCCAAATGAGGAAAGCTGACGAGTCCTTTGGTTAGACAGAATCATAGAACAACCAAGTTGGAAGGGACCCATCGGATCATCTAGTCCAACCATTCCTATCAAACACTAAACCAAAGATAAACCCTTCCTACTGACTACACCGACACCCAGGAGGGTCTGGGGATGCCAGAGAGTAAGAGGCAGAAAGAAAAACAAAAGAAAGATGAATGAATAGAGAAGAAGAAAGGTGGAGCTGCTCCGAGAGGCTGCAGGCAGGAACAGAAGCTGTTCTAGATACCCTTTCAACAGGAGAGGCCACCCACGGCCAAACTGCTTTCAGACGGATTCGGTTTCAGAGCTGCCTGCACCTGACTCAGCTTGTTCGCAGCCTCGGCAGAGCCTCAGCCCATCTGCTTCTCCAGCCTCCCCTCCGCTCTGTGTTGAAACCCCACTCAGCTGACTGCGCTGCCCTTGGCTTCACGTTACAGGCCCTTTTGTGTGCGTGTGCCAGTTGGGTTTCTCTGGGTTGGAAGTACATTTCAGAGCAGGCTCTTTGTCAGCTTTAGAAGCAGCCAGTTTTAATCCCCACACTCTACCCCGAGGCCAAAGCGAATGCCGGTAAGTCAATCCAGAGAGCACTGAAATCCAGCTCCTCTACAGTAACACAAATATTTTCGACTTGCTCAGCAATCGATCAGATTTTTCCTTCAATCCAAACAATCCCTACAGAGCCAATTCAACTCTGATTTCCTCACTGTGTGCCCTCCATACAAATAACCTGGTAAAAAAGTCGAACAGCTGAAGCCCTGAGGAGATGAGCATCATCCCTGGAGGGGTTTAAAGGGCAGGTGGACGAGGTGCTGAGGGACATGGGTTAGTGTTTGATGGGAATGGCTGGACTCGATGATCCGGTGGGTCCTTTCCAACCTGGTGACTCTATAATTCTGCGATTCCTGCACACAGCACTCCTCACCACCCTGCACAGGTAGCAACTGAGACAGTTTGACTTCAGCAGGAGAAATCTGGAGCTCAAACGAGACCTGAACTCTCACAAATCTGGGTAAACGTGTCTCAGAAACGTGCCCGAACAGTCTGAACACGTACCTGTCATCCAACTCTATCCTTTTCATGCTGTGGAGGTGCAGGACAGCCAGTATGATTGCCACCAGGAAGATAACAGCGCAGCACACGCCGACACTGATATAAAACACACGAGTGGAAGTGGTGGGAGCCGCGTTTACAGGATCGACTGAAACAGAAAGGTGAAGAGTTATTGAACCTATAAAAAAAACCCAAACAATCAACCAAAACCAAACCAATCCCAAACAAACAAGGAAACCCCAAAGCCTACAATCAAAACCAAATCCTGACAGGTAAGAACAGCAAACTAGACGGGTTCTGCGGTCACCTCAACTTGTACGGAAACCAAAGTCCTCAAGATGTTGTTAGGCGCCTTGGAATAGGTTTCTTCTCTCTTCACTAGTGTCTATGTCCAGTTAAAATAAGTGATTACCACCCCCGCTATAGCATGGGTACAATACGAGTGTCTGGGGAGTGTTTTCCTAGGGAAAGCTGTGGGACCGGAAAGCACACCAGGAGTTGCTCATTGCCCAGAACAAGCCGTCTGCTCGGGATTACTCACAGAAGGCCTTGCTGCTGTTTCTGTCAGACATCGGAGACTTCACTTCTGCTTCAAGCTCTACAAGACAAGAGAGAAAACCGTCAAGCTCGGCTGCAGGACCCCACGCAAAGTCAACTGTTTATGGAAAGACAAAGCCACTTCTCCAAGTATTATCCTTCACATACTGCAACGTAAACACCTGCTGCTGTGCTCTACAGCAAACACCAGACTAGTTAAAGATGTGTGTGTTGGATGTGTTTCAACATGACACTCATGTCCATTGAGGTCTGGCTAGAACCCACTCCCACCTCCCTCCAGACTCACAAAGCCCTCAAAGAATCGCTTGCTGCATGATGCAGTTCTGGGTCACTCAGCACAAGAAGGATGTTGAGGCTCTGGAGCAAGTCCGGAGAAGAGCAACGAGGCTGGTGAAGGGGTTGGAGAACAGAACCTATGAGAAGCGGTTGAGAGAGCTGGGGTTGTTTATCCTGGAGAAGAGGAGGCTGAGGGGAGACCTGATTGCTCTCTGCAACTCCCTGAGAGGAGGTTGTGGAAAGGAGGGAGCTGGGTTCTTCTCCCAAGGGACAGGACGAGAGGGAATAGCCTCAAGCTCCACCAGGAGAGATTTAGGCTAGAGATTAGGAGGAAGTTTTTCACACAGAGGGTCATTGGACATTGGAATAGGCTGCCCAGGGAGGGGGTTGATTCCCCTTCCCTGGAGGGGTTTAAGGGACGGGTGGATGAGGTCTTGAGGGACTTGGTTTAGTGTTTGATAGGAATGGTTGGACTAGAAGATCCGCTGGGTCCCTTCCAACCTGGTTGTTCTATGATTCTATGATGGACGTTCATTTCCCCAAACTCCAACTCTACTCATCCTCAAGAAAAGCTGGAGATGCAGCCGTGGGTGCTGCACCTTATCAGTCAGAGTCTTCAGTGTTTCAAAATTGAAGGATGGAAGAGGCAATTATCTAAACACTCAAAAATGGAACCAAAGGCACAGGGACAATAATCCGTTTTGTGAGCGAATCATCCGTCATAAAGGGGATAAACAGCAGAATCGTGGAATGGTTTGGTTTGGAAGGGCTCTTAAAGTCCATCCAGTTTCAGCCCCTGCCAGGGACACCTCCCACTGGATGTGGGTTCTCCAAGCCCCATCCAACCTGGCCTGGATCCCCTCCAGGGATGGGGCAACCTGAGCCAGGGCTTCCCTTCCCTCACAGGAAAACATTTCTCCCTAAGACCTCATCTCCATCTTCCCCCTTCCAAACTGAAGCCATTCCCTCAGCCCATCACTCCACACTCCAAGTCCCTCCCCAGCTTTCCTGGTGCCCCTTTCAGCCCCTACCCTTATGTTTAGGGGTTCTAGGACTGGGTTCTAGAAGAGCAGAGCAAACCAAGGGAGGGCAGGCTGTGGAGACAGCTTCTGAGGAACCTCCCAGAGGATCCGCACGTGGCTGAGGTAACACACTGGATTCCTGTGGTGGCAGAGGCACAGCCCTACTCTCACATCTCCCTCCCACTCACAGCTGCGGGAGCTGCTTCGGCTCCGGCACAGCCAGTTCAGCCTGATAAACATGTGACAAACTAACCCAGGGAAGGGAAAATCCAAGCATTTTTCTTCCTTCACGTTGTTTTTTTTTCCCCCTCTTTTTAAACCTCAGAAGGAATCATTACAAACGCCTCAAGCAAAACCGCAAGTTCCTGCACACTTTTAACTTACGCAACTGAATCGAATCAGAAATCCCCAGGTGCTCCGTACTGATCAACTTGACACACATCAAAATGGTCACTGACACGTTTAAGAACCCAGAGAAAAACGGTCTAGGTAGGAATCACTTCTGCATAATTTCAGACCAGCCCTATCTCACCTGCCTCCATAACTCCGTGGTACCTACAGAAACCTCCTCTGCTCCCTCAGCAGCTCAATAAGCTCCGAGGGGATAAGCAGCGCTGGCTTCCCCCACGTGGAGTGTTTGAGCAAGGAAAACATGAAATGAAGGCAAAAACATTTCTTCCTAAGAGAGGAGGATCTCCTGAGAGGAGACCTCATTGCTCTCTACAACTCCCTGAGAGGAGGTTGTGGAGAGGAGGGAGCTGGGCTCTTCTCCCAAGGGACAGGACGAGAGGGAATGGCCTCAAGCTCCACCAGGGGAGGCTCAGGATAGACGTTAGGATAAAAATTTTCACAGAAATTATCACTGGGCAGTGTCAGAGGCTGCCCAGGGAGGGGGTTGAATAACCTTCCCTGGAGGGGTTTAAGGGACAGGTGGATGAGGTGCTGAGGGACATGGGTTAGCGATTGATGGGAATGGTTGGACTCAATAATCCAGTGGGTCTCTTCCAAAATGGTTATTCTAAGATTCTAATGTCTCATCTAAATCTCCTCCCTCCCAATTTAAAGCCATTCCCCCTCATCCTATCAATCCAGGCCCTTGTGAAAAGCCCTTCCCCAGATTTCTTGTAGTTCCTTTCAGCACTGAAAGCTGCTTTAAGGTCTCCCTGCAGCCTTCTCTTCTCCAGGCGGAGCAACCCCAACTCTCTCAGCCACCTTCCTGAGGTTCGTCCTCAGAAAGTGTCAAATTCCTCTCTGAAAAGTTCGTTACTGTTCTCATCAGCTCCAGGCAAGCTGAACAGAGCCAGGAGGGACGTGGACCTAGGAGGTGGCCGTCCTTAGCTGCTGCTGTAGGCCAGGGCACCGCAGCCATTCTTAAGGAGGGTACAATTCTTGAGATTCTCCAAAAGAAACCAGGTAAAACCATCCCATCCTTCCCAGACCATCCCATCCTCCCCACCATTCACTCCTGGAGCCACGACTTGCGTCCTGGACCATCACACCCCTTCCCCTTCTATTTTTTCCTATCGTATTTCAACACTAAAAGCTTCTTACTACTCGAAACTGAACGTCTTACTTTTGTAGCACATTTTCCTTCGTTTGAAATTCAAAACTGTGATGTTTTTGGAGGAATTTATTGTCAAGTTGAGCTGCATTAGGATCGTGACCTCGGAGTCGAGTCTGCCGGTGCAGGAGAGTTCGACACGGAACACTGCGAAGAGACCACAAACAGGCAGTAGAGTGAAGTCTGAGTGCTTTTCAGGCATTGTAGCAAATAAAAAAAACCATTTAAATAAAGGTTTTATTATAATGTATGGTCTAAGAGTTATTAAGAAATGGTAGTTTAGTCTTCATGCCCTGCAACTTCAGAAAATTATTAAAGGAAACAGTTTTGAAATCAATTAATGTGAGTAAAAGTCTACTGACTCCTAAAAAATGTATTTGCAGATAAGGACTGGTTGGACTAGAAGATTCGATGGGTCCCTTCCAACCTGGTTGTTCTATGATTCTATGATTTTGGGGTTAAGCTGCTGTCACATGAACCTCTGCTCAGAGAAATACAGGATATAGTTTTCCTCGTTGCCTTTTTAACTGCTCTAAATGTTTTCTTTCTGCACAACCGCTAAGTTTAAATGTTTTGCTCTCTGCAAATCTGACAGCAATCAAAGCTTAAGCCAACATGACAATATTTACTTTCTAGTTTCTTATTTATGCCAACAGAGCAGACACAACAAGCCTCATCCCCCAGCGTCTGCTTTCCCCAAAGAGGGATCCACAACCAAAAAAGCACGAGATCCTCCATTACGTGGGGATCAGAGCACCAGATGGTGCAGAACCACCGGCAAACGAGCATGAACGATGATCGTTTGCAGATTGCAAATGGTTTGGGTTGGAAGGGACCCCAAAGCCCACACAGTCCCTCAAAGCCATGGGCAGGGACACCTCCCACTGGCTCAGGGGCTCCAACCCCCATCCAACCTGCCCTTGAAGCCCTTCAGGGATGGGGCAGCCACCTCTGCTCTTGTGTGTGTTTCTTTTCCAAAGAAATCTCTATTCTCCAATAAACAAGGGGGAAAAAACTACTTCTCTCAGGGTCCCATTCTCCATCGACAATACCTTTTAGCAGTGTCCTAAATGTGCAGGAGGCCTGTAAACATGATGTTTACTAGAGGAGAAACGATGCTCCTCAACAACCCTACAGACCAGAAAGCAGCGATAGTGTCAGCACCGTCCACAAACACAATGTTTACTAGAGAAATTATTCTCCTCAACAACCCTACAGACCAGAAAGCAGCGATAGTGTCAGCACCGTCACAGAATCACAGAACAACCAGGTTGGAAGGGACCCATCGGATCTTCTAGTCCAACCATTCCTATCAAACACTAAACCAAGTCCCTCAAGACCTCATCCACCCGTGTCTTAAACACCTCCAGGGAAGGGGAATCAAGCACCTCCCTTGGGCAGCCCATTCCAAAGCACTTCCGAGGGCAGTAACTTTACCTGAAAGGCTGCGAGGAACCTCCCCTTGGAGAGAAATGTTGGCCTGGGGCACGGCCATCGCCATGGGATTATCCACCTGAAACCCCAGTTTATACTCAACCTAGAACGAGAGACGGAAAACACGTAAGAAGCGCCTACGGTTGTAAAAAGAAATCCTACCTTTCTGTTATTATTCCCCCCAAATCCAAGAACTAACTCATTTTCAAAGAACGCTGGTGATTTCGGGAGCCCAAACTTCAAGGTTTCTTATGTTACATCTAAATACCAGAGCTCTGCGACAGTTCCCATTACAACAGTCAAAACAGACGTTGCTCTCGAAACCATTCTTGAAGATCTGGGGCAGAAAAGCGCTGTAATAAAAAAAAAACTCACCGCAAACCTCACTCGCTGATACTTTTAAACTCACTTGTTCAAAAGCCAGTTTGTTAAAACCATAGGAATTCAAACAATCCCCCTCTCCTTGGTTTTATAAACCATGCAGCCAACATCGCCTACAAACAGCTCGCTCGGCTCTAGGCAAGGTTTTGTTTCCACTCGAGAAGCTGATTCTGCAAATATTCATTCAAAGAAAAGCACAGGATTTATTGTAAGGGAGTCGGGAGCTCCTGCTGGAAACTCAGTCTCTCCCTCTGCACTCATCTTCATTGATTCGGTTTGATTTTGCACCATTAGTTTCTTTCCCCAACTCCTTTCTAAAGGAGAGATTGGTGGGAATGGTTGGACTCGATGAGCCGGTGGGTCTCTTCCAATGAGGAGATTCTGAGGAGATTCTGAGGAGATTCTGAGGAGATTCTGAGGAGATTCTGAGGAGATTCTGAGGAGATTCTGAGGAGATTCTGAGGAGATTCTGAGGAGATTCTGAGGAGATTCTGAGGAGATTCTGAGGAGATTCTGAGGAGATTCTGAGGAGATTCTGAGGAGATTCTGAGGAGATTCTGAGGAGATTCTGAGGAGATTCTGAGGAGATTCTGAGGAGATTCTGAGGAGATTCTGAGGAGATTCTGAGGAGATTCTGAGGAGATTCATCACCACTCAGGTTTAGAACAAAGAATGACTCATAGAATCTTAGAATCACCAGGCTGGAAGAGACCCACCGGACCATCGAGTCCAATCGTTCCTAATGAGCATCTGGCAGAGGATAAACAGATCATTTCGGAGACAAAAATAAGTTGTTCAGGAACTGGAAATCCTTCAAGCTGGAAGAGCATACGGAATCTTTACAACAGCTGCTGCCGCACGCTCCAGCCACGGTGATTAAGTGAAATCAAAATCCTTTCCCATTTAATTGGGAGTGGGTAATAACATACTAGATGCTACTTTTATAGGTTCTTCTCTGCTCCAAACATGTGTTTCTAGACAGCTCTTAAACACAACCACCCTACATTTGATTTTTTTTATTATTTTCTCCATTTTTATTTCCATTTTCAGTTCCCGGCTGCTCCTTTTGTGTATTCAATGCGCCCCCAGAAGAGACAGCAGCTCAGACACAGAGAATCCTCAACTGATTTCATACAGTCATTGAATCGAGAAGGGATCCTAAAGCCTATCCAGTCATACCCTGGGCAACCGGTTCATCCATGTAGTTTGCCAGGAGGAAGCAGCGTAAAATACATTTCTAAAACAAGAAAGGAAGAATCCGGATACCTATCACCATCACTCACTGCCTTCAAGCACATAAATTATTCTTTGTACCTACCATATGCTGCTTTTCGCAAAGAAAATAGGTATTAAATTGTACTAGTGAGTTTTTACTGAGGAAGGCAGATGATATATCCCGTATCCAAACCCCGCAGTGCTGTCTGCTCACCTTGGATTTCGCGTGCCAGCTGAAGTGAAGGTTGTTGGTCTCGCTGGGAATTAAGAGATTGAAGGACAACGCGTAGTGATTGACCACATCGTTCCTCACGTAAGACAACTCTGCATCGAGACCTGTAACGGAAAAGAAAAGTGTAAGAGGAAGAAGAGCAGGACTCGTGTTACCGGCTTTTCTTTTTCTCAGCACCACGAGCTCCACTGGTGTTCGGGTTTCTGAGAAAATAAATCCTGGCTCGAGTCCATAAACCCATTTGTGGTTTGGAGACCAGGCCTCGTGTGTGTCAGTGTTAACAAGAGGGCTTCGAATTCTCATAAAGCAGCAATTTCACAGAATCACAGAACAACCAGGTTGGAAGAGACCCATCGAATCATCGAGTCCAACCATTCCCATCAAACACTAAACCAAGTGCCTCAGGGCCTCATCCACCCGTCCCTTAAACACCTCCAGGGAAGGGGAATCAACCACCTCCCTGGGCAGCCTATTCCAATGCCCAATGACCCTTTCCGTGAAAAACTTCCTCCTAATCTCCAGCCTAAATCTCCCCTGGTGGAGCTTGAGGCCATTCCCTCTTGTCCTGTCCCCTGTCCCTTGGGAGAAGAGGCCAGCTGGGAGAGATGCCACAGCCTGGGTGACAAGCTGGAAGAGGTGAAAGCTGGAAGGGAACAAAGGAAAAGCGGCTTTTCAACAGACTCTTCACAGACCTTCCTGAGCACCCCTGCCTGCTCCTGGGAACCAGGCTCTGGTTTTGTTCTTATTCACAACTGCGTAAATTCAAACCCAACTGCTCGGATCATCAGTTTGTTAGCTGCAAGTAACTCCCCCTGAACAGCTCGTTCCTTGAGCTGAGGCACATAAGTGCTATAGAAAGAACTCTAAAGCAATTGGCATCACAACAGAAAGCAGGTAAGGAGACCAGGAGGGACATCAGGGACGTGACCAGGAGTGAGTCCAGAGAGGAGCAACGAAGCTGGGGAAGGGGCTGAAGAAAAAGAGAAGTGGTTGAGAGAGCTGGGGGGGTTTATTCTGGAGAAGAGGAGGCTGAGAGGAGACCTCATTACTCTCTACAACTACCTGAAAGGAGGTTGTAGAGAGGAGGGAGCTGGGCTCTTCTCCCAAGGGACAGGACGAGAGGGAATGGCCTCAAGCTCCACCAAGGGACATTCAAGCTCAACATTAGGAAAAAAATTTTCACAGAAAGGGTCACTGGGCAGTGGCAGAGTCTGCCCAGGGAGGAGGTTGAGTCCCCTTCCCTGGAGGGGTTTAAGGGACGGGTGAAGGAGGTGCTGAGGGACATGGGTTAGTGTTTGATAGGAATGGTTGGACTCGATGATCCGGTGGGTCTCTTCCAACCTAGTGTTTCTATGGTTCTACGACATCTGTCTCCCAAGAAATATTTACTGTCTACCCTTTGCTCTCTTGACTCTGAAGTAAATCCAGATAACTGAAAGACCCACAAAACTATTTCCTTCAGATCACAACAGTGTATTTTCCTAAATAAGACACATTCTGCAATATTAAAAACCCTGAAGTCACCCTTACATTTCACTGCACACTTGGGAATGTAAATGATGGATTCTTTTTACGGATAAAAAGTCAAGAAAACTGGACTGTGCCTCCAAACCGACGGCATTTAAGGCATCTTGAAGTTATTCTGAGAATCCAGGGAATTGCGAAAGGGCTGGGATGTTTTGAAGCAAGTTAAACCCAAATCAAAAGTAACTATTGAACTGTGCAGACGAGCTGCATGGGGAGAGAGGGAGAACCAGCCTGAGAGAGAAAGAATTAGCGCAAAGTCTGGGTGCCAAGCGATAACCACTCTCTTTTTCCAGAGCTGGACTGAATCCACTGCGCTCTCCCAGGATACAGAATCGCAGTCAAGACATTCCTCTTCCCTCCTGTGGCTGCTAAGTGCTCGTACTCCCTACTGGCTAATTAGCGTCCTGAAACTTCATCAGAACCCACGAGTAGATAGTCAAGGATACTGGGGGACGGTGAAGGAGAAAGCCCAAGAGACTGGAATCAACACAACAGAGTCATCCCAAAGAGGGAAGCTCGCAAACAAGGTCAGGAAGAGAAAGATGCATCTGCTGGGTGGGATCAGCCTGAGACAGGAGACATAAAACAGGAGTTAAACCTTCCTTCTCCAATTTGTCCGTAATTCCAATAATAAATGGCAAGTGGAAAAGCAGAACCACCAATAAAACAGGGAGGAGGGGGGGAGCACACGCACTTCCACACAGAAAAGAGTTTTGAAGACACAAACACCACTGCTCAAAGTTTCTGGAGAAACTTTACAGATAAACATGGTTTGACGTGGAAGCTACCTCCAAGTCCAGAAAACCCAGGAGGAGGATAGAGAGGAGCTCAGAGCTCTCAGACACTTGCCACAGGATCACTTTTCAGCTGAAAAGAGGGAAGACTGAGATGAGATCTGAGGGAGAAATGTTCTGTTGTGAGGGTGGGGAGGCCCTGGCCCAGGTTGCCCAGAGCAGGGGTGGCTGCCCCATCCCTGGAGGGCTTCAAGGGGAGGTTGGACGGGGCTTGGAGCAGCCTGGGCCAGTGAGAGATGGGACTGGATGGGCTTTAAGGTCCTTTCTGACCCAAACCATCCTATGATTCTATGAAATTAAGCAAGTCACTGCCAGCACACAGCCCAAACCAGCAAGTCACACACAAGTTACACAATTTAAATCTAAATTTTTTACTTTAAAAAAGGTACATGTCTTACAAATACAGGAGCAGGATGAGTTGAAACCTGGTAGGGAGCAGGGTGCTGAGGAACACTATGCTTTAAGCCATATATGGAATGATAAAAGGAGAAAAGAAGTGGCTCTGGAGGCAAAACACGGATGCATTACCAACAGCTAGGAAAAGGGACAGGGCTTCAATCATCGTTTCCTCAGCAAGGCAGGTGGAAAAACCTCACAAAGAAATACCAAAGTACTGGGTTACACGCACTGCGGAGCAGGAAAAGCAGCTTTTGGGTTGGTTGAAGCAGCCTGTTGGCAACGAAGAGTGCGAAAGCTCAAGCTGCAGTGTAAGCCTCCTCTGCGAGTCCTTATGTGGGCGACGCACGACACCAAAGGACCAGTTTTCTTGGACCTGATTAACCCACGAGATCTGCAAGACCAAGGCTTTGCTTTGATGCCAGGGCAAACCCAACCCCCTTGTACCCAGGCAACCCCTAAATCTCATTACCAGCTTCCCCAACTCTGCCAGTCCCTGAGCACAAACACGAAAGCAGAAATTGAAGCCGAACACAAAGGTAAATTCAAGCAGAAAACCCATCACTCTTTGAGCTGTTTAACATAACAAAACATCTGAAGGAGCTCAGAAAGGAAGGAGAGAGGCCAATTTTAATTCCCAAATGCAGGAGGTGCTGAGCAGCCCTTGTGTTCATGACAAAATTGGATCATGTCAGTCCAGCAGCCCAACAAAACACTGCTTTTCAGGCGCCCTTGTGGCAGCACAGCCTGGCTTCAACTCCCTTTTTTTTCTTGCTCTTTAAGCACAAAACACAAAAGGAACTTGGCTGCTGTCAGCATGGGGAAAACGAGATTTAATTCTTATGAAGCAAGTCTACCCTACACCAGGCACCCACAGGAATGTGTTCTTCCTATAGACAGCAATCGATCTCATCATTCCAGGGACCAGACTTTGAATCGCCACAAGTTTCATCTGGAAGATTACGGCTCAAAATCAAGTATGAATGTGCGATGTAGGAGTTCAATGAGACTGCCCTCTCTAAAACACTGCTGGCTGTAATATGAATGACTTCCAGCGCTGAAAGGGGCTTAAGGAAAGCTGGGGAGAGGCTCTGGAGCAGGGAGGGCAGGGATAGGATGAGGGGGAATGGTTTTGAGCTGAAAGAGGGGAGATGGAGATGAGATCTGAGGGAGAAATGTTTTGCTGTGAGGGTGAGGAGGCTCTGACCAAAGTTGCCCAGAGCAGGGGTGGCTGCCCCATCCCTGGAGGGGTTCAAGGGCAGGTTGCATGGGGCTTGGAGTCCCTGATCCAGCAGGAGGCGTCCCTGCCCATGGCAGGAGTGGGACTGGATGGGCTGTGAGGTCCCTTCCAACTCAAACCATCCTGTGATTCTATGGCGATAGAAAACAATACACAAGGAATTCAATTTGAGGAAATACTCAATTTAACTTCAAGGCAATGACTGTGTCCTTGAAAACCAAGTGAGGCTCCCGAGCAGGAAATCTTAGCAGGAAGCTTCCCAACATCTAGCAAACAAGAGGGAAAGCTCTTAGCTGAGAGTTGTCATTGGATCTCAGAATCCTCACTGCCAGATCACCCACAATTCCCCTTGTTGGTGCTGTTCAATAGAATTTGCAAGTCCAAGAGCACAAGCAAACAGGATTTTTCTCACTGAAGCCAGAGAGCAGCCCCCTTCTACAGGAAGGAGCACTGCA
Source organism: Coccyzus lansbergi (assembly GCA_033558105.1). Taxonomy (NCBI): domain Eukaryota; kingdom Metazoa; phylum Chordata; class Aves; order Cuculiformes; family Coccyzidae; genus Coccyzus; species Coccyzus lansbergi. The sequence goes on along the minus strand of JAUMJK010000730.1, from coordinate 121,254 downwards.
GAGATGAAAGTTGAGGCGTGTGCTCTTTACACCTGCAGAGATGCTGTAGAAAGCTACCATCGCAGTGGCACAAATTATTTAACACAAAGCCAGGCCTCACACAAACTTAAACCGCATCTGAACAGGCTGGAGCGCTTGGCTGAGACCAATGGGATGAGGGTTAACAAGGCCAAATGGTGGATCCTGCACTTGGGGCAATACAACCCTGAGCAGCTTCAGACTGGGAGAAGTCTGGCTGGAAACTGCCTGGAGGAGAAGGACCTGGGGGGTTGGATGACAGCGACTGACCATGAGGCAGCAGTGTGCCCAGGTAGCCAAAAAGGCCAATGGCATCCTGGCTTGGATCAGAAATGGTGTGACCAGAAGGGCCAGGGAGGTTCTTCTCCCTCTGGACTCAGCACTGAGGAGACTGCTCCTCGAATCCTGTGTTCAGTTGTGGGCCCCTCAGCACAAGAAGGATGTTGAGGCTCTGGAGCAAATCCAGAGAAGAGCAAGGAAGCTGGGGAAGGGGCTGGAGAAGAAGAGGAGCTTCTGAGAGAGCTGGGGGGGTTTATCCTGGAGAAGAGGAGGCTGAGGGGAGACCTCATTGCTGCCCAGGGAGGGGGTTGAGTCACCTTCCCTGGAGGGGTTTAAGGGACAGGTGGACGAGGTGCTGAGGGACATGGGTTAGTGTTTGATAGGAATGGTCAGACTCGACGATCCTGCGAGTCTCTTTCAACCTGATTGTTCTATGAATCCACATGTTTCTATGGCCATCTCGACACCAAAGAAAAGCACTAAGCTCCATACCTTTCCTTCCATACAGAATGGCTCTACGAGCCCAGCTGCTAATAAAAACTAACACAGTTTCGTGAGGAAAAAAAACACCTTTTAGTTTATCAATGTGCTCAGCTTCACCACTGATGCTGCTTGCTTTCTGTCTTCTGAGCAGTCGCAGCTTCCCAAGCAGCGGCGCCAAGGCTTACAATCCCGCTCTTATCTTCCCCAGGCAGCACGCTGAAATCAATATACTCGTTAATTTAATTACGGCCATTCAGCACCCAGTAAGTGGCGGCAGAATTGTAAAGCCTCACATTAGTTTCATGCTGCTGCTTCTGCTCCCAGCTCTCCAAAGCAGTCAGTGCAAATATGCGAGTTATCCGCTTGGAAGGAGGACAAAGGCAGAGATGGAAGAGAAATAATGCGTCTGAAGCCTCTGCCGTCGCACCCTTTGTAGTGCCACAAGGCCTCCTCAGAGAGCGGGAGAATTCATTCTTAGAGGGCATCGGTTGGTGCCGCTGCCATTCAGGGGGGAAAAAAAAGGGGAGAAAATTCAATTCATCGGGTCCGACTCATTAAATGCACTTCAGCCTTCGCACGCTGTGGGTTTGTACAGCCCAGCGCTGAAGTGTGCTTCCGAAATTATGCACCGAGGGGCTGGGGGATCAGCCTCTCGCTCAAGAGCAGCAGGAGCTGCCAGGATGTCTCAGCTGCAGGTAGGAATTAGTCATCACACGATCCTGTTTCACAGGAGCTCCAAACAACCACCAACCAAGATACGCTTGGAATTTGTCTCATTAATTCAGCTTTTCCCATATCCACAAAGCTCCAAAAGGCACAAGGAGAGGAGAAAAACACAAGCCTTCTCCATGGAGAAGAGGAGGCTGAGAGGAGACCTCATTACTCTCTACAACTACCTGAAGGGAGGTTGTGGAGAGGAGGGAGCTGGGCTCTTCTCCCAAGTGACAGGGGACAGGACAAGAGGGAATGGCCTCAAGCTCCACCAGGGGAGATTTAGGCTAGAAATTAGGAGGAAGTTTTTCACGGAAAGGGTCATTGGGCGTTGGAATAGCCTGTCCAGGGAGGTGGTTGATTCACCTTCCCTGGAGGGGTTTAAGGCACTGGTGGATGAGGTCTTGAGGGACTTGGTTTAGTGTTTGATAGGAATGGTTGGACTAGAAGATCCGATGGGTCCCTTCCAACCTGGTTGTTCTATGATTCTATGTACTTCATTATTTGGAAGTATCACATGCCCCTAAGCACAGGGCAGCTCCTACCATGGCTTCCACTCTCTGGAAAACACCACCTTGGCATGTTCCATGCTTGGGAGCATGATCATGGAGTGGTTTGGAATGGAAGGGACCTCATAGCCCATCCAGTCCCACCCCTGCCATGAGTAGGGACACCTCCCACTGGATCTGGGGCTCCAAGCCCCATCCAACCTGCCCTTAAACCCCTCCTCCAGGGATGGGGCAGCCACCCCTGCTCTGGGCAACCTGGGCCAGGGCCTCCTCACCCTCACAGCAAAACATTTCTCCCTCAGATCTCATCTCAATCTCCCCTCTTTCAGCTCAAACCCATTCCCTTCATCCCACCCCTGCCCTCCCTGATTCAGAGCCCCTCCCCGGCTTTCCTGGAGCCGGTTTGCAAGCCTCACCTATATTACATGAGGCTATGTGACCATGTACATCTCTGCAGAGCCATCCCCAAGCTGCTTGAACTCTGGAAAGGAGAAGTGAGGCAATAGCATGGAAAGGGGCGGAGGAACCCCGAAGGCAGCTTGTTCTCATAAACCTCCAAACAACACCGACACGGATCGCAGCGCTCGGGAAATCAGACGGACAAGCGTTGGAGCACACTGACAGGCTCCAAAATGAAAACAGATTGCTTGGCGCTGCCACGCAAGTGACTCGGCCCAACCTGCTGCTGCACAGGAATCATAGAACAATCATAGAACCATAGAACAACCAGGTTGGAAGGGACCCATTGGATCATCGAGTCCAACCATATGGCCAGAGTGAGCGAGAACCCGGGCAGCCTCGGCCACTCCGCTTCTCCCAAGTGACCCCGAGCACCTTCCGCTGCCAAGCCTGGCTAATAAGTGCCAGTCGGGGGCTGTTGTTAGACTGAAGAGCTTCACGGGGCAAGGTAATAAAATAATTACCCTAAAACCAACACACCCAATGAAGTGGAACAGAGCAGGATATTCTGAGGCCAGCAGCAGCAATTCAGTTTTGTTGCAGCACCTGCTGTGGGTCAGGACTGGAAACCTGCACTTTTAAGTTCCTTTTAAACCGCAACCTGAAGCATTGACACGCAGGTTTCTGCGGAGATCAGCATGTAGACCACAGCAATACAACACCTGATGGTTGAAAAGCTCCTGTTCTTCAGAGGCGAGCGCTTAAAAAGCTAGAAATTGATTTACAGACATGCACACAACAGAGTGTGAGCTGCAGATCTCCTACCAGACACCTGCCTCAAGGCCTGAGCAGGGTCAACACCTACTCATCAGTGGACATAGAATCACAGAACTATCAGGTTGGAAGAGACCCACTGGATCGTCGAGTCCAACCATTCCTATCAAACACTAACCCATGTCCCTCAGCACCTCATCTCCCTCTGGGTTTCCTTGTGCCAGAGGAACACGAGAAGCAACAGGAGATTTGATTGACTCACTTGGTGCCTCATTAAATGACACCTTGCTGAAAACATCTACTGTGTGCAAAATATACCATTAAAAATTAGTTCTACTCATGCCAACAACTTAAGGTGGGTCATGAAACTTCATCTACAACAGATCTTTAGCTCCTTGAATCCTGGGGTCAGTTGTGGACCCCTCAGCACAAGAAGGCTCTGGAGCGAGTGCAGAGAAGAGCAAGGAAGCTGGGGAAGGGGCTGGAGAAGAGGATCAGCTGAGAGAGCTGGGGGGGTTTATCCTGGAGAAGAGGAGGCTGAGGGGAGACCTCATTGCTCTCTGCAACTCCCTGAGAGGAGGTTGTGGAGAGGAAGGAGCTGGGCTCTTCTCCCAAGGGACAGGACAAGAGGGAATAGCCTCAAGCTCCACCAGGGGAGGGTCAGGCTGGACATTAGGAAAAAGTTTTTCACAACAAGGGTCACTGGGCAGTGGCAGAGGCTGCCCAGGAAGGGTGTTGATTCACCTTCCCTGGAGGTGTTTAAGGGACGGGTGGACGAGGTGCTGAGGGACATGGGTTAGTGTTTGATAGGAATGGTTGGACTCAGTGATCTGGTGGGTCTCTTCCAACCTGGTGATTCTATGATTCTATGAATTTAAGTCCCACCAAGGGGAACAAGTGCCGGTTATCTTTGCATTAGGCTCTGGGTTACTCAAGCCTTTGGGGCTGAAGAAGCAGAGCCACTCGTTAAGCATCGATACCTGAAGTGATAGAAACCAGCTACAGTCAGCGTGAGGAACAAGCGGCTTCAGCCACGTGAGCAACCAACAAGGCTACAGGACACAGTTTGATTCAAAAAAAATAAGAACAACATCAGCCCTTCCCTGCTCAGTCGCTACAGGACGATGAATGATTACAGATCACGGAAGCCTGAGCAAATGCAACTACCCTGCACAACCCGTACCACTCGGTACAGCCGAGATTAACTGCTTGTTTAGAAACTCAGCTAGACAGCAGCCTGACACACGGATCCTCTCTCCGCAACGGAGCATCTGGCAGTGAGCACACGCACGACTGACGGCAACGGAACACGGAGAGCCACAGCGAGCCAAAAGGGAAAAAAATGTTTACAGCACAGTTCGTTCCTCGGGTCTAGCCATCAGCTAGAGCTCAAATTGACTGAAAATAGGTTTATTCTGTCTATTTGATGCAAATAAAGCCTTGCGCTGCTTGCTTTCAACCTACAGAGACACAGGATGAAAACCAAACCACTGGGAATACCAACATATTTTGTTTTGAGACTTCAGCCACCAGCTCTAAATGAGAGTCTAAGCAAAGCAAAGCTTACAGAAAACAAATCTGTGTTTAAACCAGACTCTCCCGAGCACAACACTACTGTGAGAGCCGTCTGCCGCGGGCCAGATGGGAACTTCATGAACTGCCTCCAAGTACTCGCGCAGCAATTGTCAGCCTGCCTGGAAATTAAGATTCCTTTCACACACGCAGCCAATTATTGCCAGGTCTCCCCCTCTGCCCTCTGAATGGCACTCGCCTCGCTAATTAATGAAACCACGGGCCTGGTGCTCGCCTCTTCCAGGGCTCACCCTGCTCCCCCCGGGTTCAAGCACCCAAGGGATCCTCTCACCATCACAGTGAAGCCAAGGACTCTTTTCTTGCCTTGAAACCCCAGCCCCACACAAAGAGCAGAGAGACCCTTCCCTGAATCCTCAGCCCCCTTTCATTTCCCCTGTGACCCCTGCTCCCCAAACCTGCCAACCTCCAGCCAGCCCCATCCTCATCCTCTTCAGATTGGGGCTCTTCATCCCTGATCCCAGATTTTTCCATCTCCCCTGCACCCAAGACCTGCTGCCCTCACCCCAGACCCACAGACCCCTTCCCTGGCCATCTCTCCTCCCCTAACCCACCACCTTAGCCCCTCAGACCCCTTCCCTGGCCACCTCTCCTCCCCTAACCCACCACCCTAGCTCCTCAGACCCCTTCCCTGGCCACCTCTCCTCCCCTAACCCACCACCCTAGCTCCTCAGACCCCTTCCCTGGCCACCTCTCCTCCCCTAACCCACCACCTTAGCCCCTCAGACCCCTTCCCTGGCCACCTCTCCTCCCCTAACCCACCACCCTAGCTCCTCAGACCCCTTCCCTGGCCATCTCTCATCTCCTAACTCACTCACCATCACACCCTCTTAACCCTCCATCGCAGCCCTTAAGACCCTCACCTCACACATCCTTCACACCCTAACACCCCCTCAGGCCCCTTCCCCATCCCCTCAGACCCACACTCCAACCATCCCCATGCCCTAACCAAACACCCCAGCCATTAAGACCCTCTCCCCACACATTCTCTACCCCCTCACCCACCACCATATCCTCTTCACTCTCCATCTCAGCCCTTAAGACCCTCACCTCACACACCACTCACACCCTAACACCCCCTCAGGCCCCTTCCCCAGCCCCCCCCATGCCCTAAAGCACCACCCCAGCCACTAAGACCCTCTCCCCACACATTCCCCAGCCCCTCACTCACCATCACACCCTCTTCACCCTCCATCTCAGCCCTTAAGACCCTCACCTCACACACCACTCACACCCTAACACCCCCTCAGCCCTCACCTACACCACCACCCCAGCCATTAAGACCCCCTCCTCACACATTTCCCAGCCCCTCACTCACCATCACATCCTCTTCAGCCTCCAGCTCAACCCTTAAGACCCTCACCTCGCACATCCCTCACACCCTAACATCCCCTCAGACCCCTTCCCCACCCCTTCAGACCCCTTCCCCAGCCATCCCCAAGCCCTAACCAAACACCCCAGCCCCTCAGGCCCCCTCCCCGCAGCCATCCCCAGCCACTAGGACCCCCTCCCCACACATTCTCTACCCCCTCACCCACCACCATACCCCCTTCACCCTCCATCTCAGCCCTTAAGACCCTCACCTCACACACCACTCACACCTTAACATCCCCTCACATCCCTCCCCACCCCCTCAGGCCTCCTAGACCCTCACCTAAACCACCACCCCAGCCACTAAGACCCTCTCCCCACACATTCCCCAGCCCCTTCACTCACCATCACACCCTCTTCACCCTCCATCTCAGCCCTTAAGACCCTCACCTTGCACACCACTCACACCCTAACACCCCCTCAGGCCCCCTCCCCAACCATCCCCATGCCCTAAAGCACCACCCCAGCCACTAAAGACCCCCTCCCCACACATTCTCCACCCACTCACTCACCATCACACCCTCTTCACTCTCCATCTCAGCCCTCAAGACCCTCACCTCGCACATCCCCCACACCCTAACACCCCCTCGAGCTCCTTCCCCATCCCCTCAGGCCCCTACCCCATCCCCTCAGGCCCCTACCCCATCCCCTCACGACCCCCTCCCCACCCCCTCACGACCCCTCCCCCCGCACCCCATCCCCTCAGACCCCCCCCGCCCTTCCCAGGCCCAAAGCAGCCCTTGCCCAGCACTCACCGATGAGTCGCCGCACCTCCTCCTCGCTGAGGTAGAGGCTGAGGCTGGCCCCGGGCCCGGCGGGCGGCCAGTGCGGGCCGAGGCCGGGTTGCCCGCGGGCGGGCAGGGGCGGGACGAGCAGCAGCAGCAGCAGCAGCAGCCACGGTAGGAGATGGTGGCGGTGGCAGCAGCGGCCCGTGGCCATGGCTCGGCGGGGAGGGTGGCACGGAGGGAGGGAGGGGACGGCTCTCTCTCTCTCTCCCCCCCCCCCGCCCCGCCGGGCCCCTCAGACGGCGCGGCCGCCGCTGCCCGCCCCGCCGCTCATGGCCGCGCGCCCCGAGCCGCGCACGCGCCGCCGGCACCGGCACGCCCACGGCGGGACACGCCCCCCGAGCGGGGCCGCGCATGCGCAAAACACCACTACACTCTCCCCCTACACACACTCCCCCTTCCCGGGCATGACCACGCCCACTACAGACCACGCCCACTCCAGACCACGCCCACTCCAGACCACGCCCCAATAGCGAATAGCTGATCCGCTTGGACACGCCCCCCCCCCCCCCGCTGCAGAGGACACGCCCCCTGTGCATCCGCCCTACGCAGACCGCACCCCTTCCCTGTTGGCCACGCCCCATGAAAGTCACGCCCCGTCCCGTCAGTCATAACCTCGCCCCCTCACAGAGGCCACGCCCCTTTGCAAGCCGCCTCGTTTCTCTTGGCCACGCCCCCTACGAGGCTTCATAGACTCATAGAATCATAGAACAACCAGGTTGGAAGAGACCCACCGGATCATCGAGTCCAACCATTCCTATCAAATACTAACCCATGTCCCTCAGGACCTCGTCCACCCGTCCCTTAAACACCTCTAGGGAAGGTGACTCAACCACCTACCTGGGCAGCCTATTCCAATGCCCAATGACCCTCTCTGTGAAAAACTTCCTCCTAATCTCCAGCCTAAGTCTCCTCTGGTGGAGCTTGAGGCCATTCCCTCTTGTCCTGTCCCCTGTCACTTGGGAGAAGAGCCCAGCTCCCTCCTCTCTACAACCTCCTTTCAGGGAGTTGGAGAGAGTAATGAGGTCTCCTCTCAGCCTCCTCTTCTCTAGGCTAAACACCCCCAGCTCTCTCAGCCACTCCTCATAAGGTCTGTCTGTTCTTCGCCCCCTTATGGAGCCGACCCGCCTCTTAGCCACGCCCCCTCGGCAGAGACCACGCCCCCGCAAAACCTCGTATAAAGGCCCCATCCAGCCTGGCCTTGAATCACTCTAGGGATGAGGCAGCCAGCCCTGCTCTGGGCAACCTGGGCCAGGGCCTCCTCCCGACCCTCATTGTGAAGAATTTCCTTTAGTTTATACCCCTTCCCCTCATCCTGTCACCACAAGCCTTTGTGAACAGTCCCTCCTCAGCTTTTTTGGAGCCCCTTTAGTTACCGAGCGGCCGCTGATTGGATTAGGCATCACATGAAGGTTTCACAGAATCACGGAATGACCAGGTTGGAAGAGACCCACCGGATCACTGAGTCCAACCATTCCTATCAAACACTAAACCATGTCCCTCAGCACCTCGCCCGCCCGTCCCTTAAACCCCTCCAAGGAAGGATATCAAGAAACATACTATTCAACAAAAAAAAGGTGAAAAATGCGACATGTGGGCCAGCCCCGGATTGTCTGTTGGATTGGTTTTTGCCTGCACAGACTATTTTTGGCAAGATCGAGTTCACGGTCGCTCCAAACAGCTCTGGGTAAGATTAAATTGCAAGAGGATACACAAAAGTCTCTCCGCGGAGAGCTGCTAGCAATAGCTGTGAATTCCCAGCGCACGCACGGGAGGGTTTTGCTTGGCTGGGCAGCGAGATGCATCATTGCGTGTGCTCTCCGAGCGTGGCTGTGTCAACATTTGCCACCACCGCGTCCCGAGGGGCTGGGGAGAGCTGGTGTTCATTTCTGGACGGCAAACATCCTGGTATCTTGGCTTGGATCAGACAAAGTGTGACCAGCAGGGCCAGGGAGGTTCTTCTCCCTCTGGACTCAGCACTGGTGAGGCCGCTCCTTGAATCCTGTGTTCAGTTGTGGGCCCCTCAGCACGAGAAGGATGTTGAGGCTCTGGAGCGAGTCCAGAGAAGAGCAACGAAGCTGGTGAAGGGGCTGGAGGAGAAGAGGAGCGTCTGAGAGAGCTGGGGGTGTTTATCCTGGAGAAGAGGAGGTTGAGGGGAGACCTCATTGCTCCCTGCAACTCCCTGGAAGGAGGTTGTGGAGAGGAGGGAGCTGGGCTCTTCTCCCAAGGGACAGGACGAGAGGGAATGACCTCAAGCTCTGTCAGGGGAGGATCAGGCTGGACATTAGCAAAATTTTTTTCCCAGAAAGGGTGATTGGGCAGTGGGAGAGGCTGCCCAGGGAGGGGGTTGAGTCACCTTCCCTGGAGGTGTTTAAGGGACGGGTGGATGAGGTGCTGAGGGACATGGGTTAGTGATTGATGGGAATGGTTGGACTCGATGATCCAGTGGGTCTCTTCCAACCTGCTGATTCTATGATTCTATAATTCTATGATTCTATGACTCAAGGTGAGCCAAGGTGTTCTGTAAAATGGGAGCCATGTCCAGAGAGCCAGAATCCCTCCAGCAGGAGGGAGCCCCCAGCTTCAGGTGCCTCCTCTGCTCCCTCCAGCAGAATTCATTCCAGTTTTCTCTCTGTGTTGTCATCAAAGTGGTGTTATTAGCCATTATCTGGCCTGGCCTGATCCCAGCTCTCACCTGAGCACTAAAGCTCTGACGGCCTGAGCGCAGAACGGAATGTAACTGCATTACAAGCCTCGTTGTGCAACCCGTGCTTTAAATCAGCCCCAAATCCTTGCGTCTGGTGGCAAGGAAAACGCTCCAGATGGCACCTCCGTCTGCCAGCATCCCCTGGGTGTCCTGGGGAGGGAAGAGGTGAGGCTGTGCTCCCAAACCCCAACAGTTCATTTCATTTTTAGCAACATCTCGACGTGCAATGCTCTCCTTAAAAGGCAGAGAAATGCCGACGACGCTGCAATTGTGCTCTGACGCTTTGCTGTCCTGCACCCTCGGGTTGCTTAATACTCAGTGTCTCAGGCAGCTTTGTGTTGCCAGGATGGGGTTTTTTTTTTTCCCCTTTAAATACTAAATTTCCAGGAACTCGGACATGGCGCTTCCCTCTGCTGCCGTGAGAGTGACTTTTCCTCTCTTTACATCTTCCAAGTGGCCCAACGGCCCAGTGAGGGATCAGTTCTTCTTTCTCCAGGGCAGCTTTGTGGACCTGTGTGCACAGTTGGAAGCCAGAAAAAGAAAGCCGGAGTCTGTTGAGAAAAGGAGAAGGCTGGAAGTCGGGGGATTTTTATCCTTGTTTCAGTGCTGGGGCTCTGCTGTTCCAGAAACAGGGTCGACTCGATTCGTAATTATTTATCGAACTCAAAACGTAATCCGTTCGCTTACTCTCAGTTCTTCTCCGTGGGCTGTGGGTAAAAGGATGGTCATTTCAGAGATGTGGGAGGGGAAAAAAAAAAAAAAAAAAAAAAAAAGCAGCAAGGCCCCAGTTTGTTCCACTGGGATGAGAGAGGAGAACTGGAATGGTTGGACTAGAAGATCAGATGGGTCCCTTCCAACCTGGTTGTTCTATGATTCTATGATTCTATGGAAACCATGGGACAGCTCAGCCAGAGGTGGGACAACACTCAGGTAGCAGGTGAAGCAGATGAGTGGTTTTATCCCTGCTCACATGTGTCCTTGCCTGTGGAAAGGGCTTCTGGCTGCTCTTTAGAGGTGGATTTGGATGGGTTTTTGAAGTCCCTTCCAACCCAATCCACTCTATGACTTTCTATCCTCTGCCTTCTAACCTCTCGAATTCTCCTCAGTGCCATTGACTGTCAGGTCTTTGCTTTTGCAGGTTTGTTTTATAGAATAATAGAACAACCAGGTTGGAAGAGACCCACCGGATCATCGAGTCCAACCATTCCTATCAAACACTAACCCATGTCCCTCAGCACCTCGTCCACCCGTCCCTTAAACCCCTCCAGGGAAGGGGACTCAATCCCCTCCCTGGGCAGCCTCTGACACTGACCAATCACCCTTTCTGGGAAAATTTTTTCCTAATGTCCATCCTGACCCTCCCCTGGTGGAGCTTGAGGCCATTCCCTCTCGTCCTGTCCCTTGGGAGAAGAGCCCAGCTCCCTCCTCTCCACAACCTCCTCTCAGGGAGTTGCAGAGAGCAATGAGGTCTCCCCACAGCCTCCTCTTCTCCAGGATAAACACCCCCAGCTCCCTCAGCTGCTCCTCCGAAAAGGGTTTGTCCTCTGCAGGGCTCTGTCTGCCCCTGGGGCTGCCCCAGGCTGTCAGACTCATGGTGCTCTGGCCGAGACTGAAGCACAATCGTGTTCCTCTCGCACATGAAGGGGCTGCGGGTGTCGAACCCAACGCGGCCACTGGGGGGCGTTCGCGGCCTTCATAGAATCACCAGGTTGGAAGAGACCCACTGGATCATGGAGTCCAACCATTCCCATCAATCACTAACCCATGTTCCTCAGAACCTCATCTACCTGTCCCTTAAACACCTCCAGGGAAGGGGAATCAACCACCTCCCTGGGCAGCCTCTGCCAGTGCCCAGTGACCCTTTGTGTGAAAAACTTCCTCCTAATCTCTAGCCCCTCTTCGAGAGGGGAGGGACTGGGACACAGGGACAGGGACACCCCAACCGGGATAGGGACACCTGCCATGAGCAGGGACACCTCCCACTGGATCAGGGGCTCCAAGCCCCATCCAACCTGCCCTTGAACCCCTCCAGGGATGGGGCAGCCACCCCTGCTCTGGGCAACATGGGTGAGGGCTGGAGAACAGGCCCTATGAGGAGAGGCTGAGAGAGCTGGGGGTGTTTATCCTGGAGAAGAGGAGACTGAGAGGAGACCTCATTGCTCTCTGCAACTACCTGAAGGGAGGTTGTGGAGAGGAGGGAGCTGGGCTCTTCTCCCAAGGGACAGGACAAGAGAGAAGAGCCTCAAGCTCCACCAGGGGAGATTTAGGCTAGAGATTAGAAGGAAGTTTTTCACACAGAGGGTCATTGGGCATTGGAATAGGCTGCCCAGGGAAGGGGGTTGATTCACCCTCCCTGGAGGTGTTGCCCAGAGCAGGGGCGGCCTGCCCCATCCCTGGAGGTGTTCAAGACCAGGTTGGATGGGGCTTGGAGCCCCTGAGCCTTTAGGAGGTGTCCCTGCCCAGGGCAGAGGGTGAGACTGGATGGGCTTTAAGGTCCCTTCCAACCCAAACCATCCTGTGATTCCATGATTCCGTGTCTCTGAGCACACTTGCCGTGGAGCCCCAGCTGGTACCTGGAGTCACGATTGAAACAACACTCAGTAAATTACAAAAGCCTGAGCTATGGAGAACTCCTCAGGCACCAGTTTCTAAGGATGATCTAATGCATTTCTTGGACTCGCTAGTCCTCATTACTCTTCTGCATTTTTTCCCCCTGCTATTTTTCTTCCCTTCCAACCGAGTGTTTTGGTTTTCTTCTCTTGTTATTTTTTTTTTTTTTTTCTTTCCCTTGCTTGGGTCTCTGAAATATTCAGCCATGGCAACAGGCTTGGAGGAGCAAATTCCCCGGGTTCCGCCTGCGTGTCCTTGGGGTCTGGCAGGGAGCGAGGAGGGGTGGATTCCAGCCATTCCCTCTCCCCGGGAGCAGTGTTTGGTAAACACGCAGCAGCACACACAGTCTAACCCCTTCCCAGCCATAGAATCATAGAATCATAGAACAACCAGGTTGGAAGAGACCCACCGGATCATCGAGCCCAACCATTCCTTCAGGCTTCCATATCTCCTGCCATGTCCCCGTCACAAGACTGAGTGTCACCCCTCTCCCCAGCCCTTCTGGGGTGGCATTTTTTAGCAGCAGCAGCAGCAGCGTCGGGAAGGAATGCGAGAGGCCCTGGCGTCAGGACAGGAGCTGACATTCCCGGCCTTGGGCCGAAGAATGTGGACATAGCGTCCGCTCCAAACTCCAGCGCTGGAGTTCATTCACCCTGCGGCCCGAGCGAGGGGGACGCCGGGATGGGAGCAGTTTGGTGGCAGAGCTGCTGGGACCCAGGGCCTGGCACACTCCCCCTTCACCTCCCGAGCTCTCCAAGGATGTCCTGACGTGAGCCGCGTCTCGCTGGGGCATCCGGAGAACTGCTTCTCCTTGTTTTGGTGGCTCGGTGGCCTCTGCCCCTCAAGCTGCACACGCGTCAGGCTTTTCTTGGAAGAGCCCGGAGAGCGGGAGGTGAGCTGGAGGCTGCCGGGTGGCTCGGTTGGAATGCAACAGGCTGAAGCTGAAGGCAGCAGGAGCACGCGGCAAATGATCCTGTGGGTCCCTTCCAACCTGGTTGTTCTATGATTCTATGATTTAGGAACCAAGCACCCTGCTTTGCCACCTGTTATTTAACCCCCTGGAAAAGGCAGAGCAGGCTGAAGGTCTCCTGAGGTTTCTGCTAAGCAAATCTGACCTGCTTTGACATCTGTGTTGCGGCAGAGAGCAGGATCGGATGCAAATTCAAGCCCTAAACCCCTTGCTGGCTTTCAGCTCGTCTTTCCGAGGCAAAACACGGGTGCTGCGGTTACCCCTGCCCCTCCGGAGCAGGCAGGCGAAGGCCGGAGAGGGCTATTTATACCCTTCAGAATGTTACATGCCGCTTGCACAACCACGTGTGGCATCCCATTGGTTTCATAGAATCATAGAACAACCAGGTCGGAAGAGACCCACTGGATCATCGAGTCCAACCATTCCTATCAAACACTAACCCAAGTCCCTCAGCACCTTGTCCACCCGTCCCTTAAACACCTCCAGGGAAGGGGAATCAACCCCCTCCCTGGGCAGCCTATTCCAATGCCCAATGACCCTCTGTGTGATAAACTTCCTCCTAATCTCCAACCTAAATCTCCCCTGGTGGAGCTTGAGGCCATTCCCTCTCGTCCTGTCCCCTGTCCCTTGGGAGAAGAGCCCAGCTCCCTCCTCTCTACAACCTCCTCTCAGGTAGTTGTAGAGAGTAATGAGGTCTCCTCTCAGCCTCCTCTTCTCCAGGAGAAACCCCCCCAGCTCTCTCAGCCGCTCCTCATAAGGCCTGTTCTCCAGCCCCTTCCCCAGCTTTGTTGCTCTTCTCTGGACTCACTCCAGAGCCTCAACATCCTTCTTGTGCTGAGGGGCCCACAACTGAACACAGGATTCGAGGAGCGGCCTCACCAGTGCTGAGTCCAGAGGGAGAATCACCTCCCTGGCCCTGCTGGTCACACCATTTCTGAGCCAAGCCAGGATGCCATTGGCCTTCTTGGCCACCTGGGCACACTGCTGCCTCATGGTCAGTCGCTGTCGACCAACCTCCCCAGGTCCCTCTCTTTCTGGCAGTTTTCCAGCCAGACTTCTCCCAGTCTGTAGCTCTGCTCAGGGTTGTTGTGCCCCAAGTGCAGGACCCGCCATTTGGCCGTGTTAAACCTCATCCCATTGGACACTGCCCAGCGGTTTGGTGTGGGGTCTCACCAACCAGGAGAGTTTTGTGTTAGCACAGTTCTCCCCAGTTCACAGGTTGGAAAAGGGATCTGGTGGAGCTCCTCGCCGTCCACTTCGACCTGATTGCTCTGGGCCTTGTGGCTTAAAAGAGTGAGACTTCAGCAATAACCGTGATCCGACGCGGCTCAGACAGAAAGATCCTCACTGATTCACCACCCGGCTACGTCAGCCTTACAACACGGGGGAAATGCTGCTCATTCCTTTGGCTTTCAAGGATGATGTAGCCCCGAGATGGCCGGAGAGCCGAGAAAGTTGGGGAGTTGCGAAAGAATCTGTGGAATTCTCGTTATTTAACACCAGAGTAGGAGAGGAGCGTTCTTGCCTGCCCCTGGGAGGCTCCAGCAGGAGCAGATGGATGAAATGAAAGAAGTTATGAGGCTGAGAGACTTGGGGTGGTTCAGGCTGGAGAGGAGAAGGCTGTGGGGAGACCTTGGAGCAGCTTCCAGTGCTGAAAGGGGCTCAAGGAGAGCTGGGGAGGGGCTTTTTCTGAGGGTCTGGAGAGCCAGGATGAGAGGGAATGGCTTAAAATTGGAAGGGGGAAGAGTTAGATCAGATATTAGGGAGAAATTCTTCACAGTGAGGGTGAGGAGGCCCTGGAACAGGTTGCCCAGAGCAGGGGTGGCTGCCCCATCCCTGGAGGGGTTCAAGGGCAGGTTGGATGGGGCTTGGAGCCCCTGAGCCAGTGGGAGGTGTCCCTGCCCATGGCTTTAAGAGACTGGATGGGCTTTGAGGTCCCTTCCAACCCAAACCATTCTGTGATTCTATGATTCTACAATCCACCCAGTTCCCATGCCCAGCACAGGGGTGAACGTGATGCTCAGCAGCAAAGACACCTCAAGCACTCCCGGGAGGCACCACAGGCTCCTCTCCCTCCAAACCTCTCCTTTCCCTCCTCCTCTCCCTCCCCTAACCTGCCTCAGCTTCTGGAGAACCTCCAGGTGTTGCGCAAAAGCAAAGCACCGACGGGTTGTTGCCGAACCTGAAGGAAGAGGCCGCATGTGCCTGGACACGTTGGAACCAGCCAAGTTATGCTCCTAACGTCAAGCTCGGGGAGGCATCCGGGGTTACTGGGAAAAGTCTTGTCTGCAGGAGGGAATTCTATGATTCTACGAACTGTGTTCCACCAGCGAGCTCTTGCCAGAGCTCGCTGGTGGAACACAGTTCGTAGAATCATAGAATCATAGAACAACCAGGTTGGAAGAGACCCAGCGGATCATCGAGTCCAACCATTCCTGGTCTGAAATAACCATCTCTGTGGTGCTTCTATTCTAGGACGGGGCTGCTCCCGGTTTGGCGCGTGGGGCAGCAGCTCCGGAATAGCTCTGGCTGGTGAGCAAACCCTTCCCCACATCCATTGTATCAGAAATGGTGTGACCAGCAGGGCCAGGGAGGTGATGCTCCCTCTGGACTCAGCACTGGTGAGGCCGCTCCTTGAATCCTGTGTTCAGTTGTGGGCCCCTCAGCACAAGAAGGATGTTGAAGCTCTGGAGTGAGTCCAGAGAAGAGCAACGAAGCTGGTGAAGGGGCTGGAGAACAGGCCCGATGAGGAATATCTGAGAGAGCTGGGGGTGTTTATCCTGGAGAAGAGGAGGCTGAGAGGAGACCTCATTACTCTCTACAACTACCTGAAAGGAGGTTGTGGAGAGGAGGGAGCTGGGCTCTTCTCCCAAGGGACAGGGCACAGGACGAGAGGGAATGGCCTCAAGCTCCACCAGGGGAGATTTAGGTTTGAGATTAGGAGGAAGTTTTTCACACAGAGGGTCATTGGGCATTGGAATAGGCTGCCCAGGGAGGGGGTTGATTCCCCTTCCCTGGAGGTGTTTAAGGGACGGGTGGATGAGGTCCTGAGGGACATGGTTTGGTGTTTGATAGGAATGGTTGGACTAAAAGATCCGATGGGTCTCTTCCAACCTGGTTGTTCTATGATTCTATGATTCTATGATCCCTGCACGGAGAGGACCTCACTGATCCCACCAGCATCTTCCCTGCCCCTCTCCAACCCATAGAGAATCATAGAATCACAGAACAACCAGGTTGGAAGGGACTCATCAGATCTCCTAGTCCAACCATTCCTATCAAAATATCCACGAGGGACACCAGGGAGAGGGAGCCGCCTGCCAGTTTTCCGGCTGATTTCATTTTCTTAGAATTTCCTTTGGGTCTTTTTCTTTTTTTTCATTTTAAATTCCACTTCTTTTTTTTTTTATTTTTCTCTTGGACAGCTGGAAAAAATAACATGTTTGGGTTGCCGTGGAAACACGCTCCTAAACTTTCGGTGGCTCCAAGACGTGCCAGGAGTTCCAGGAGGGCCAGTCCCGGTTGGCAGAGGCTTGGATCTCGCTGGATCCAGGCACATGAGGACCTGAGCCACCTCCATCCCAAACCCTGTTTATTCGGAATTGCTTCCAAACCCCCTCCCCAGGATCACCGGTGCTGGACCCCATGTGAGAGGAGAAAAAGCAAACCGGCAAGGATGGCGCTTCGAGGCCGTAAAAATGCGGGTGGGAATATTTTCCAGCCTGTGTCATTTTCCACCGAGGCCAAAATTCACATTCCGCCTCTCGCTGTTTGTGTTTTTCTCCCTATAACTCGTTTTGGGGTTTTTTTTTTCCCCCTCGTTTTCGGGCTCTGTGACGCCTTCCTTGCCTCTCTCTGTTCGTGTTTTTCTCCCTATAACTCGTTTTATTTTTTTTTTTTCCCCTCGTTTTCGGGCTCTGTGATCCTTTCCTCGCCCCTCGTCCCTGCAGGGAGGGCAAGTGGCCACGGTGGCCACCTGGGGAGGGCAGGGGGCATCGTTCCTGGCTTAGCTCCACTGGCTCCACGGAATCCGAAGCATCATCTGGAGATGAAACACGCTCCGACTTTCTCAACTGAGGACTTACGGGATTCAAGGGAAGTGATTTTCACCCCCACGATGAGAGAAGTCAAGGAAACCTCACACACATCAACGTTTCCAGCACTGGAAGTGTTGAAAAACCAGGTGGATGAAGCGCTTAGGGATATAGTTTATTAGTGAACAGGTTGAGCTCAGTCTCAAAGGTCTTTTCTAACCAAACGGATCTGATAATCATAGAATCGTAGAACAACCAGGTTGGAAGAGACCCATCGGATCATCTAGTCCAACCATTCCCATCAAACACTAACCCAAGTCCCTCAGGACCTCATCCACCCGTCCCTTAAACACCTCCAGGGAAGGGGAATCAACCACCTCCCTGGGCAGCCTATTCCAATGAATTGGGGAGTTCCGGGATTCCCGACTCCAGTCATCAACTCCCAGACGAAGCCTTTTTCGCAACTCGTATGGTTTCCTAGGACGTTGATTTCTTTCCTGGGTAACTGTTAGAGCTTTTAAAACGCTGTGATTTCTCACTTCAAGCACCGTCGTGCTCTTCATGAGTTTGGGAGATGCCACGTGGTTCGGTACCAATGTTTGTCCCATCAACCCGAACGGTTGGACTCGATGATCCGGTGGGTCTCTTCCAACCTGGTTGTTATTCTATGGTTCTATGATTCCAGCACTGGGAGTTAAAACTTCCCCTCGGGCTGAAGTCAACTGGTTTTCCCTAAGTTTAAATGTTTCTGTGAGTTTCCTAAGTGTAAGGAGAGGGAGAAATAGACACCTTCTCTTCCACCGACAGGTCCAGAGGAGGCCACGGGGATGATCCAAGGGCTGGAACAGGCTGGGAGAGTTGGGGTTGTTCCACCTGGAGAAGAGAAGCGTCCAGGGAGACCTTAGAGCAGCTTCCAGTGCTGAAAGGGGCTCCTGGAAAGATGGGGAAGGGGCTTTTCACAAGGGTCTGGAGGGATAGGACAGGGGAAAATGGCTGGAAATTGTAAAGGGGGAGAGTTAGATGAGACATTGGGGAGAAATTCTTCACAATAAGGATGGGGAGGTCCAGGCTGCCCCATCCCTGGAAGGGTTGGATGGGGCTTGGAGCCCCTGACCCAGTGGGAGGTGTCCCTGCCCAGGGCAGAGGTGGCACTGAGTGGGCTTCAAGGTCCCTTCTGAGCCAAACCGTTCCACGATTCCATGAATTCTTCATGCTTTGGTTTTTTTTTTTTTTTTTTTTTAGAAGACTTTTAACTCTAAATCATAGAATCACAGAATCATAGAACAACCAGGTTGGAAGAGACCCATCCGATCATCGAGTCCAACCGTTCCTATCAAACACTAAACCATGTCCTTCAGGACAGTGAGGAAAAGTAGAGAAGTGAAAGGCACTAAGGACAGTAAGGAAAGTAGAGAAGTGAAGCAAAATCGGGACGAAACATCCCTCCCCAGCAACAGGCAGAAAGGCCGAGCAGCCAATTTTCCTTAGAAGTACGAAGCCAGGTTTTTTTATTTATTTATGAGAAGAAGAAATGTAAAAGAAACGATGCTCTTCTCTATGGGAAAAATGTTTCGCTCGACATTTCCTGAGCCGTGTTCCTGGGCAGTGACTCAGTGCTGCTGGTAAGACCTGGGGAATGAAGTTGAGCGGCTCCTGAAGGGCTTTCCCCGCCCTGAGCGATGGCTCCAAGCGTCTCCATCGCCTGTGTCTTCTCCAAGGAAGCGCCGCCAGCCTCACCTCCCTTCCTGCCAAATGAGCTTCTAATTGACCCTGATTTTTCTCCGTCCAGTAATTAATCCCTTTGCATGGAGAAGAGGAGGCTGCGGGGAGAGCTTGGAGCAGCTTCCAGCGCTGAAAGGGGCTCCAGGAAAGCTGGGGAGGGAAGGGATGGAATGATGGGAATGGTTTGGAGCTGAAAGAGAGGGGAGATGGAGATGAGATCTTGCAGAGAAATGTTTTGCTGTGAGGGTGAGGAGGCCCTGGCCCAGGTTGCCCAGAGCAGGGGTGGCTGCTCCATCCCTGGAGGGGTTCGAGGCCTGTTGGATGGGGCTTGGAGCAACCCGATTCAGTAGGACCATCCGCAGACTCCTCGGGCATCCCAGCTCCCTCGAGCATCCCAACCACCTCAAGCATCTGCAGCCACTTGGTCCAGGAGGCAACGGGCAAGGTGCCCAAGGGGCTGGATCCTGCTGGCCACTGCCAGCCCAGGGCTGCTCTGCCACCAGGCTTGGCCACAGGGCCAGCCCGAGCGGCCGTCGGAGCTCATCTGAGGAGCGGGTGCCAGAGCCGAGCGAGCTCGCCCGCCTGGTTTTTTCAAGGTCACAGAGGTGGTGGGAAGGAAAGAAAAGAGAGCGAGGAGGAAAAAAAAAAAAAAAAAAAAAAAAGTTGAAAAAAAGTTGACTCAGAAACCGCAGGGAATTTTTTGCCTTTTTAGAATACTGGGAAGAGAAAAAATAGCCACAGTTATTCGAAGCATCCGGGATAATAACAGCCTGTTTACTGTTTGCATGTGAAGATGGCAGGAGGGAGGCACAGCACAGGCACCAGGAATGAGGAATTCGCGCTGCACGCGCTGCAGATCCAGAGCTTCTGCTGAGCCCAGCAATGTGCCGCCTGCCAGCATCTCTGCTCCAGTGCCACAGCCCTGAATCTCCTTGAATCCTGTCTTCAGTTCCGTGCCCCTCACCACAAGAAGGATGTTGAGGCTCTGGAGTGAGTCCGGAGAAGAGCAACGAAGCTTGTGAAGGGGCAGGAGAAGAAGAGGAATCATAGAATCATAGAATCATAGAACAACTAGGTTGGAAGAGACCCATCGGATCATCGAGTCCGACCATTCCCATCAAACACTAAACCATGTCCCTCAGGACCTCATCTACCCATCCCTTAAACACCTCCAGGGAAGGGGAATCAACCCCCTCCCTGGGCAGCCTATTCCAATGCCCAATCACCCTTTCCGGGAAAAACTTCCTCCTAATCTCCAGCCTAAATCTTCCCTGGTGGAGCTTGAGGCCATTCCCTCTTGTCCTGTCCCTTGGGAGAAGAGCCCAGCTCCCTCCTCTCCACAACCTCCTTTCAGGTAGTTGTAGAGAGTAATGAGGTCTCCTCTCAGCCTCCTCTTCTCCAGGATAAACACCCCCAGCTCTCTCAGCCGCTCCTCATAGGGCCTGTTCTCCAGCCCCTTCACCAGCTTTGCTGCTCTTCTCTGGACTCGCTCCAGAGCCTCAACATCCTTCTTGTGCTGAGGGGCCTAGAACTAAACACAGTAGAGGCCGGGCAGGGCGATGGGGCGAGGGATGCAGGGAGGAGGAGGAGGAAGGGAAGGGTTTGGCAGGCCTGGCGAGGAGAGCTTCATTCCTGCCGGTCAGGAGAACAAGCCAGGGCTTGAGGCAGGAGAAAGCACCGCGCTTCACCCAACTGGTTTGCTGGGAAGGCCTTGCCAAGCTTCCCCCACAAGAACTGGGATTATTGGGAAGAGGAGTGAAATTTCTCCTAATTCCTGGTGGGGAGTTTTTGGCTTTCCAAAGAGCCGTTTACCATCCTAAGGAGGTGGTGATGAACTTGACTTTGCTCCTCCAGCTCTGGCATTCAGCGATGACTTTATCCTGGAGAAGAGGAGGCTGAGAGGAGACCTCATTGCTCTCTACAACTACCTGAAAGGAGGTTGTAGAGAGGAAGGAGTTGGGCTCTTCTCCCAAGGGACAGGACGAGAGGGAATGGCCTCAAGCTCCACCAGGGGAGATTTAGGCTGGATATTAGGAGGAAGTTTTTCACGGAAAGGGTCATTGGGCATTGGAATAGGCTGCCCAGGGAGGGGGTTGAGTCACCTTCCCTGGAGGTGTTTAAGGGACCGGTTGATGAGGTGCTGAGGGACTCGATTTAGTGTTTGATAGGAATGGTTGGACTCAATGATCCGATGGGTCTCTTCCAACCTGGTTGTTCTGTGATTCTATGATTCTATGATGTGGGGCTGAGCGATGCTGATGGTGAAACCCAGGCAGGCAACGTGGAAGGAGCGGAGAGGGAAATGCCTGTGACGCCAGAGCGATAAAGCAGGCGATAACCCACAGCAGCCACCCCTGCGCCAAGGGCCGTGGCTCCAGCCGCCTGCTGCTCCAGCTGAAAAGCAACTCCACCTAACCAAACCCTTGGGGACGCAGCCGGGAGCTCCTGCCCCAACCTGCTGAGCTTGGGCATCCTCTCCCTGCGGCCTAGCTCCTGTATTCACAACTGGGATTAGGGTTTTTTTCCCCATTTTTCCATGTTTCTGTGCTCCTGGCTCCTGGTGACAGTGAGAGCCCTGGGGATGTGGCTGCTTGGGACAATGGGAAGGTGGGCGAAGGTCTCCACAGAGGCCTCCTCCCTCCATCCCTGGGCGCAGAAAGCTGCCTGCCAACGGGCAGACCTGCCGCCGAGCCGCTCTGCATCCGCATTGGGGTAAATAAAGCGTGGGGCGTGCGAGCTGCGGAATGCCAGGAATGCTGCCAGCCTTCCCATGCAGCAGGAGCCAGGGAGGCAGGGCAGGTAAGGGCCTCCAGCACCGTCCTGAGAACTTCCCACACAGCCCTCCCTGTCGCTGCCCTTCTTCCTCCACACCTTCGCCCCTGCCCCGAGCACGGAGCTTGTTTCCCTGCTCCCTCCTCTCCACAGCCTCCTCTCAGGGAGTTGCAGAGAGCAATGAGGTCTCCTCTCATCCTCCTCTTCTCCAGGATAAACACCCCCAGCTCTCTCAGCCGCTCCTCATAGGGCCTGTTCTCCAGCCCCTTCCCCAGCTTCCTTGCTCTTCTCTGGACTCGCTCCAGAGCCTCAACATCCTCCTTGTGCTGAGGGGCCCAGAGCTGACCCCAGGATTGGAGGAGCCAGGTGAGTCCCCAGGGATGCTCCTTGCGAGGGCAGTTAGACATTCAATTCAAAGGAGAGCAGTGAACCAGCTGGTGTGACCAGCAGGGCCAGGGAGGTTCTTCTCCCTCTGGACTCGGCACTGGTGAGGCCGCTCCTTGAATCCTGTGTTCAGTCGTGGGCCCCTCAGCACAAGAAGGATGTTGAGGCTCTGGAGCTCCGTCGGGGGAGAGAAATCACTAACTCTGAGTCAATATTTGTTTTTTTTTTATTAAAATATTGTTATACCAAGTGGAATGCGACAGCAACCTCGGTATAGGGCGGCACAACTGCAACAGCCAAGTTTACATTTAAATACTTCAGATAACTTAAAACGCACAAACAAGAACTCACCGTCTTTGGCAGGAAAAAAAAAATAAACAAGTTCACAGCACGAAAAAAAAAATATACTTAACGAGAAAACACCAATATTAATATAAAATATATTAAGTCATGGGTTTGGTTTTTCTTTTTTTTTTTTTTTTCTCTTTCATAATTGTTTTGTTTTGTTTGTTTTCTGCTCTGTAAACAACGTACGAGAACCAAACGCGTTTTTTTTTTAAGGGTCTGAGGGAGAGAAATAAAAAAATGCAGTTGTCCAGCAAATGCACATGTTTAAAGGAGAGAGAAAGGGAAAAAAAAATATATATATATGATGGGCAAGGAGGGGAAGAGCCTGAGCTCGGAGAGTGGGGCAGGAGGCAGCTGCCAGCAGCTGGGACTGGGCACCCCAAGGCCTCTGCCCCAGCTTCGCTCCGAGAGCGTCACCTCGGCTTTCCAGGGGGTTTCTCCTCCAACCCTTCATCCCCACCATGAACATCTGCGATTGGAGTCACCGAGTTCCCGTCCTGAGCCCCTCGAAGGCTCCTGCAAAAGAACCTCGAGGAGGAACGCGGGTGGTGAAGGGTTTGGGGCTCCCAGCGCTCGTCCGGTTCCATGTGGATCCGAGAGGTGGATGGGACCAATGGATCAACCTGTCTGGCTCTGCCTCCGCGCTGAGACATCAGCTGGTGGTGAAGGCTTTTGGGGCTCCCAGTGCTCGTCCGGTTCCATGTGGATCCAAGAGGTGGATGGAAGGCATGGAGGAGCCCATCGGGCTCTGCCTCCGCACTGAGACATCAGCTGGTGGTGAAGGCTTTTGGGGCTCCCAGTGCTCATCCAGTTCTGCACAGATCCGAGAGGTGGATGGGAGCCACAGAGGAGCCCGTCCAGCTCTGCCTCCACACTCAGACATCAGCTGGTGGTGAAGGCTTTTGGGGCTCCCAGTGCTCGTCCGGTTCCGTGTGGATCCGAGTAGTGGATGGAAGCCATGGAGGAGTCTGTCTGACTCTGCCTCCACACTGAGACATCAGCTCGTGGTGAAGATTTTGGGGCTCGTCCGGTTCCATGTGGATCCGAGCAGTGATGGGAACCATGGAGGAGCCCGTCCGGCTCTGCCTCCACGCTGAGACATCAGCTGGTGGGGAAGGCTTTGGGGGCTCGTCTGGTTCCGCGCAGATCCGAGAGGTGGATGGGAGCCACGGAGGAGCCCATCCGGCTTGGCCTCCGTGCTGAGACATCAGTGGGTGAAGGGTTTTGGGGCTCCCAGAGCTTGTCCACTTCCATATGGATCCAAGAGGTGGATGGGACCAACGGAGGAGCCCGTCCAGTTCCACATGGATTAGAGAGTTGGATAGGACCAACGGAGGAGCCCGTCTGGCTTGGCCTCCACGCTGAGACATCAGCTGGTGGTGAAGGCTTTTGGGTCTCCCAGTGCTCGTCCAGTTCCATATGGATCCAAGAGGTGGACGGGAGCCATGGAGGAGCCCATCTGGCTCTGCTTCCACACTGAGACATCAGCTGGTGGCTCCGGTTGAAGGAAACGAAGCAGGATTTTCCAGTGGGAGCCCAAGCGCCCGGGTGGACGCGGCTGGCTGAGCCCCAGAGGTGGGATAAGGATGGAGCTGCCGAGGGAGGGGATGGGAAGAAACCCCCTCTGAAGGCTGAAATGATAAATAGGTTTGCTCCCATCGTACAAATCCCGGAGGGTATTTACAGAGAGGTTTATAGGGAGCTCCTGCCGCTGCTGTGGGGTCCCCAGGCTCCAGCGCGTCCTGCGCAGCTGGGAAACCCTTCGGCCACCGAGCAGGGACGGTGGCCCTGGGAGACGGCGCTGAGCTCCAGGCTCCGTCCTCCTTCCCACAGGCTGCTCCGTCCCATGCAGATGCAGGCGGAGGGGTCGGTGTGCAGCCCCTGGCTTGGCCTTAAATCAGGATCTCCACCATGTCAGACAGGTCTGCGGCTCTGGCAGTGGCCGAGGTCTCTGTGGAGTAAGGAGAGCATCAGCATGGTGCTCGCCCCACCCAAGGAGCAGCAGCTCCAGCCTCCCCTGAGACCATTCAAGAAAAAAAGAATCATAGAATCATAGAACAACCAGGTTGGAAGAGACCCATCGGATCATCGAGTCCAACCATTCCTATCAAACACTAAACCATGTCCCTCAGGACCTCATCTACCAGTGCCTTAAACACCTCCAGGGAAGGTGAATCAACCACCTCCCTGGGCAGCCTGTTCCAATGCCCAATGACCCTTTGTGTGAAAAACCTCCTCCTAATCTCCAGCCTAAATCTCCCCTGGTGGAGCTTGAGGCCATTCCCTCTCATCCTGTCCCCTGTCCCTTGGCAGAAGAGCCCAGCTCCCTCCTCTCCACAACTTCCTTTCAGGTAGTTGGAGAGAGTAATGAGGTCTCCCCTCAGCCTCCTCTTCTCCAGGATAAACACCCCCAGCTCTCTCAGACGCTCCTCTTCTTCTCCAGCCCCTTCCCCAGCCTCGTCGCTCTTCTCTGGACTCGCTCCAGAGCCTCAACATCCTTCTTGTGCTGAGGGGCCCACAACTGAACACAGGATTCAAGGAGCAGTCTCACCAGTGCTGAGTCCAGAGGGAGAAGAACCTCCCTGGCCCTGCTGGTCACACCATTTCTGATCCAAGCCAAGATGCCATTGGCCTTCTTGGCCCCCTGGGCACACTGCTGGCTCATGGTCAGTCGCTGTCAACCAACCCCCCCAGGTCCATCTCCTTGTGCTGAGGATTTGGAACTCACCGGTGCCGTCGGGCTGGTGGCTGCCGTCGGCCGCCCCGTCGGTCTGTGTGCTGCCGTCCTTGCTGCCATGTTTGGAGTGTGAGGGCAGGGGGAGGGCAGTGGGCGCTGCGGCCCCTTCGGCGCTGGCTTTACCTGCTGGAGGAGATGCTGTTAAGGATCGCTGGCTCCTCTGGCCAGTCCCCGCGGCTCCCCAGAGAATCCCCTCTCCCCAACAGCTCTGCTTCCAAAGCCAAAGGGAAATTGCAGGGAAATCCCTGCTGCTGAGTGAAGGAGGAATCGTAGAATCACAAGGCTGGAAAAGACCTTTGAGATCATCAAGTCCAACCGTCCCTGTCCACTGCTTAATCAGATCCCTGAGCACTTCACCCACCAGCCCATCAAACCTCTCCAGGGATGGGGAATCCAGCACCTCCCTGGGCAGCCTCTGCCAGGGCCTGAGAACTTTTTTGGTGAAAAATTCTCCCTGAACTTCCCCTGGAAAAGCTTGAGGTCATTCCCTCCTGTCCTACCACCTGCCCCGTGGGAGAAGGGACACGACTCACCTCCCTACAACCTCTCTTTAAGCAGTTGTAGAGAGGGATAAGAGAACATTGTGTTCAGCTCTGGACCCTCAGCACAAGAAGGATGTTGAGGCTCTGGAGCGAGTCCAAAGAAGAGCAACGAAGCTGGGGAAGGGGCTGGAGAAGAAGAGGAGCGTCTGAGAGAGCTGGGGGTGTTTATCCTGGAGAAGAGGAGGCTGAGAGGAGACCTCATTGCTCTCTGCAATTCCCTGAAAGGAGGTTGTGGAGAGGAGGGAGCTGGGCTCTTCTCCCAAGGGACAGGACAAGAGGGAATGGCCTCAAGCTCCACCAGGGGAGGCTCAGGATGGACATTAGGAAGAAATTTTTCATGGAAAGTATTATTGGGCAATGTCAGAGGCTGCCCAGGGAGGTGGTTGATTCACCTTCCGTGGAGGGGTTTAAGGGACGGGTGGACGAGGTGCTGAGGGACATGGGTTAGTATTTGATAGGAATGGTTGGACTTGATGAACAGTAGGTCTCTTCCAACCTGGTGATTCTATGATTCTCTGACCAGGCAGGTGCCTCCTCACCTGGGCTGCCCCGGGAGCTGCTCTGGGCCAGCCGATCGCCCTGGCCAGTCCCCGGCCAGCTCGGGGCGGTGGAGGCGGCGAAGACGGAGGGCACGGACTTGGCTGGCCGCAGCGAGCCCTGGAGGGCTTTGCTGGGGTCCCTCCGCGAGCGCTGCTGCAGGACCTTGATGATGGCATCCTTCTCCAGGATTTGGGCGTGGAGGACCTTCAACCTGGAGAGGAGAAGAGGCAGGAGCTGAGAAAGGAGAAGGAGGCAGGGAAGGAGGAGGAGGTGGGCACCGCTTAGTCGGTGAGGTGGACCTACCTGTTCTCCATCTCCTGGTGCTTGTGGGTGGCCAGGAGGAGGTCCTCGTTGAAGCTGCTGTTGGGGGAGTGCCGAGGGGAATGGCTGATGAGGGTGGTGTCCCTCTGGGCGGCGGCGGTGGCGGCTGCGTCCATGGCGAACTGCCGCATGGTGCACTCCTCCAGGTACTTCTGCTCCCACTTGGTCATGTCAGCCTCCAGGGCCAGGATCTTCTCCTCCTTCTCCCGCAGCTGCTCGGAGAGCGTGTGGGGGCTCAGCTCCGGTGTCCCAACCCCCACGGTGCCCGACTGCCTCTGCAAAAAAAAGTTCATCAAGGCTCAGCGCTGGGTCCTGTGCTTGGGTCACAGAATCATAGAATCATAGAATCATAGAATCATAGAATCATAGAACAACCAGGTTGGAAGGGACCCATTAGATCTTCTAGTCCAACCATTCCTATCAAACACTAAACCAAGTGCCTCAAGACCTCATCCACCCGTCCCTTAAACACCTCCAGGGAAGGAGAATCAACCCCCTCCCTGGGCAGCCTATTCCAATGCCCAATCACCCTCTGTGTGAAGAACTTCCTCCTAATCTCTAGCCTAAATCTCCCCTGGTGGATCTTGAGGCCATTCCCTCTCGTCCTGTCCCCTGTCCCTTGGGAGAAGAGCTCAGCTCCCTCCTCTCCACAACCTCCTTTCAGGTAGTTGTAGAGAGCAATGAGGTCTCCTCTCAGCCTCCTCTTCTCCAGGAGAAACCCCCCCAGCTCTCTCAGCCGCTCCTCATAGGGCCTGTTCTCCAGTCCCTTCACCAGCTTCGTTGCTCATCTCTGGACTTGCTCCAGAGCCTCAACATCCTTCTTGTGCTGAGGGGCCCACAACTGAACACAGGATTCAAGGAGCGGCCTCACCAGTGCTGAGTCCAGAGGGAGAATCACCTCCCTGGCCCTGCTGGTCACACCATTTCTGATCCAAGCCAGGATGCCCTTGGCCTTCTTGGCCCCCTGGGCACACTGCTGCCTCATGGTCAGTCGCTGTCGACCAACCCCCCCAGGTCCCTCTCCTCCTGGCAGTTTTCCAGCCAGACTTCTCCCAGTCTGTAGCTCTGCATAGATGATCCTACGATTGAAATGATCCTACAATTCCAAAACCACTCAAAATTGAGAGGATGAGGAGGTGGTGGGAGGATGCAGCAGCCACCGCTGTGCCTCCCCTATTTTGACAGGAATGGTTGGACTCGATGACCCGATGGGTCCCTTCCAACCTGGTTGTTCTATGATTCTATGACTCCCCAGCACCCACCTGCTGAGCCCGCAGCATCTTCAGCTCCTGCTCCAGGCGGGTGCGGAGCCGCAGCTCCAGCTGCTCCCTCTTCTCGCAGGCGGCCTGGAGCTGGCCCAGGGCTGCCTGCAGCCGCTCCACCTTCTCCACGTAGGCTCTCTTCTTGCGCAGCTCGGCCTCCGCCTTGGCAGCCCGGGCCTGGGCGCTGCCCAGCGCCTGCTCCAGCAGCTCTGCCCTGCGCCGCTGCTCCTCGTGGGCACTGCGCAGCAGCGACACCTCCCGCTCCAGCTTCTCCTTCTCCTGCTGGTGCTCGTAGCCTGCAAGAGAGACCACTGAGAGTCACACCTCCATTTCATAGAATCATAGAATCACAGAACAACCAGGTTGGAAGAGACCCATCGGATCATCGAGTCCAACCATTCCTATCAAACACTAACCCATGTCCCTCAGCACCTCATCTACCTGTGCCTTAAACACCTCCAGGGAAGGGGACTCAACCCCCTCCCTGGGCAGCCTCTGACACTGCCCAGTGACCCTTTCCATGAAATATTTTTTCCTAATGTCCAGTCTGAGCCTCCCCTGGTGGAGCTTGAGGCCATTCCCTCTCATCCTGTCCCTTGGGAGAAGAGCCCAGCTCCCTTCTCTCCACAACCTCCTCTCAGGGAGTTGCAGAAAGCAATGAGGTCTCCTCTCAGCCTCCTCTTCTCCAGGAGAAACACCCCCAGCTCTCTCAGATGCTCCTCTTCCTCTCCAGCCCCTTCCCCATCTCCATTCTCCTCTCCAGACATTCTCCAGCCCCTCAACATCCTTCTTGTGCTGAGGGGCCCACAACTGAACTCAGGATTCAAGAAGCAGCCTCCCCAGTGCTGAGTCCAGAGGGAGAATCACCTCCCTGGCCCTGCTGGTCACACCGTGTCTGATCCAAACCAAGATGCCATTGGCCTTCTTGGCCACCTGGGCCTCTGCTGCCTCATGGTCAGTTGCTGTCACCAACCCCCCAGGTCCTTCTCCTCCAGGCACTTTCCAGCCAGACTTCTCCTGGTCTGGAGCTGCTCAGGGTTGTTGTGCCCCAAGTGCAGGACCTGCCATTTGGCTGTGTTAACCCTCATCCCATTGGTCTTCAGAAAAATTTGCCACATTCCAACCCAAATCTGAGGTCACGCAGGGTAAGCACTGCCCAGCGTGAATCCAGCCACCTGCGGGAAGGGGATGGGATTCCCTTGCTCGCGTTTTTCTGCTGAAATAATGGATCACGGCCTGTTTTCCCCCAGAAAAAGCCTTTGCATCTGTGAGGCAGAGGAGGGAGGAGAGCGAGAAGGGCCAGGCTGGCTCGGGGCGGGAGTGCGCGCGGTGCTGGAAGAGCCATCGGGGCGGCAGGAATGTAGGGAATGCGGGTCACGCCGCCGGCCCGGCCAGCCGGCTGCGATTAATGGCTCGAGTCCAGCTCCAAGAGCGGCTCCAGCCTCCCCGGGGACCAGCCAGAAGCTCCCGTCGCCTCCTCCCGCTGGAAGGGAATGTGCCGAGCCCTGCAGTCATGCTCTCCCGGGCACAGCGGGGCCAGGACGGGCATCCCCGGGGACTCACTCTGCGCCAGGAGCTTGGCCACGCTGCCCTGGTTGCTCTCCGGCCGCTCCTGGGTCTTGCTGGCCAGCTGCTTGTTCGCCGAGTCCAACCGCTCTGCTCCCAAGAAAACAAAAGCCAAGTGAGGTTTCAAGACGACATTTGGACCCGAGGGAGAAGGAGAAGCCGAGCATCGTGCCCATGGAAATACCCCAGGGACAGGGAGCAGCCGCAGGGGTGGGGCCACATGGAGGGTCCCTCACACAGAATCATAGAACAACCAGGTTGGAAGAGATCCACCAGATCATCGAGTCCAACCATTCCTATCAAACACTAACCCATGTCCCTCAGCACCTCATCCACCCACACCTTAAACCCCTCCAGGGAAGGGGACTCAACCCCCTCCCTGGGCAGCCTCTGCCACTGCCCAGTGACCCTTTCCGTGAAGAATTTTTTCCTAATGTCCAGCCTGAGCCTCCCCTGGTGGAGCTTGAGGCCATTCCCTCTTGTCCTCATCCCACCCTCTCTACTTTGCCCTCCACTCAGGGATTCTCCCAAGAGTCTCACCAGAGCACAAAACACCCGAACAGATTTACATCTTCAACACAATTAGAGGAAAATTACTTAGCTTAAAAAACACTGCATAGTGAACAGGAAAGAATTCACAGAATCGTAAAAATATAGAATAGTTTGGTTGGAAAAGGCCTTTAAACACCAAGAAAATAAGTTTACTCACAAAGCAATTTGGTTCGTTTTTTATTTTTCTTTTTACGTTCCCCACTCCCCCGGAATTGCTCTTCAGTTGCTACAATCTCTTATTATTTCATAGAATCATAGAATCACCAGGGTGGAAGAGACCCACCGAATCATCGAGTCCAACCGCTCCCATCAATCACCAACCTGTGTCCCTCAGCACCTCGTCCACCTGTCCCTTAAACACCTCCAGGGAAGGGGAATCAACTCCCTCCCTCACCTTTCAGATCCCGGTTGAAGTCCTGGAGCCGCCGCATCTCCCCATCTCTCTTATTCCTCATGGCCTTCTCCAAGGCTTCCCGCTTGGAAGACGCCTTGACGAGGTTCTCGTAATCCTCCGAGATGCGCTGGATCTCGCTCTCCAGCTGGGGCAGAGGAGGGAGGGACAGCCCGGGCTTAGACATTTGCGGAATGAGAAGAGCCAGAGCTCTCCCCCCTGGTCGTTCAGCCCGGCCCCAGCTGCCCGAGGAGCTCAGGGCACCCATGGGAACCCTCCAGCACATGGGTTTTTTTGGGGGGAAATTAATTTTTTTAATTCCTTTCTTCTCGCAGAAGAGTCCTTCTGCAGGTTTTGGCAGCCCCAGCCAGCGGCGAACAGCCGCCCCTTGTGCGCGGCCACACAAAGGGCTTTCTGTGGCGGCCACGGATGGGGGGGACAGGCGGAGGGAGAAGGGGGGGTCACCGGAGAATGGGCTCCTTCTCCCCCCAACCCGGCTGCTGCGGCTCCACAGCTGCTCACAGGGGAACAAGGAGGAGAAGGGATTAAAAGCCCTAAAGGGGGTGAATTTTCACAAGCAGCTGGTCATGGGGGGTGTCAGTGATCATGGGGGTTGGCAGTGATCATGGGGGGGTTGGCAGGGATGGTGCCGCCTGTGGCCTCTCACCTTCTGGATGCGACTGGCCTTCTCGGCACAGCTCTCCAGCTCCCACCGCAGTTTCTCGTTCTCCCGACGCAGCCTCTCGTTCTCCCGCAGGACGGTGTCCGCCCGGGCCAGGCGGCCGCCAGCCGAGGTGCCCACCAGGGCCTCGGTGGCACCCAGGGCGCCCGGCGGTGGGAGGAAGGCGGTGGGGACGTGGGTGGGCAGCACCCTGCAGTGGGTTGAGAAGAGAGGAAGGCTCAGAGGACTTGGCAAGATGGAAAAATCAATTGCATCACCACCAGCCCCACCAACCGCTCCAAAATTTTGGGGCCAGAGCCACTGGGTCACCCCAAAGGAGGAGGAAGGCTCAGGGAAGGGGTTATCCTGCCTTTCAGGGCTGGGAAGAATCATAAAATCATAGAACAACCAGGTTGGAAGAGACCCATCGGATCATCGAGTCCAGTCATAGAATCATAGAACAACCAGGTTGGAAGAGACCCATCGGATCATCGAGTCCAATCATAGAATCATAGAACAACCAGGTTGGAAGAGACCCATCGGATCATGGAGTCAAACCATTCCTATCAAAGGAGTTTGCTTTCTAAAAGGTGCTCACCCAAGCACCATGGAACACAAGACAAATCCCATCCCCAGGTCCGAAGCCTGGACCCAACACCTTCAGGCCGTGGCTGGTTTGGCTGCCCAGGGAAGGGGTTGAGTCACCTTCCCCGGAGGTGTTTAAGGCACAGGTAGATGAGGTCCTGAGGGACATGGGTTAGTGTTTGATAGGAATGGTTGGACTCGATGATCCGATGGGTCTCTTCCAACCTGGTTGTTCTATGATTCTATATGTCCTTGCTCTATACCCCTCGTGCGGTCACCCCGAGTTCCTCGAGGTCGCGCTGCCTGCACCCCCCGAGCAGTCCCAGCTCTGCCGTGGGCTGCTCGCCAAGGGGCTGCATTCCTGCCGGATGATCTAGGAGCAGGGAAGAAGGAATACATCTTCCCCGTGGCCTCCCCTTCCCCTCTTTGTTCCCTGGAAAGGAGAAAGTTTTCCTGCCGGAGATGCTATCGCTCTCGGCCTGGGTGGATCAGCAGGGCTTGGGAGCAGCACGTGTCCTCCCGTTGAGCCTCCAGTTCCCCTCTTGGCATCATTTTCCACACTGGAAAAAGTCGCTTCCAGCCCTCTCGGAACACCAGACAACCTGAAGGTTGTCTGGTGTTCTGAGAGGGCTGGAAGCGACTTTTTCCAGTGTGGAAAACCTTCAGGTTGTCTCTGTGGCCCTCTCAGGGCCAACCTGGGGCTTTGCTGGAGGCATCGAGCTGCCGAAGGGCCAGGGAGAGCTGCCCAGCTCATCGTGGCTCGTGGCTACAAGGAGCTGGGGAGGGACTGGCTTAAACTGGAGAGGGCAGAGTTAGACTGGACATGAGGAAGAATTTCTTCATGATGAGGGTGGGGAGGCCCTGGAACAGGTTGCCCAGAGCAGGGGTGGCTGCTCCATCCCTGGAGGGGTTCAAGGGCAGGTTGGATGGGGTTGGAGCCCCTGAGCCAGCGGGAGGTGTCCCTGCCCATGGTTTTGAGGCACTGGATGATCTTCAAGGTCCTTCCAACCCAATCCATCCCATGACTCTATAATCTTTCCATCATCCATCCTGGCTGGAAGGTGCCCCCAAAAAGCAAGGCCCAGGAGGGCCAAGAGTTACCTGATTTCAGGATGAGGAAAGCCAGGACCTTCCCGGGAGCAGGGTCGGTGCTCGGCCAGGTAGGCCTCCTGGGCTGGGATGCCGTAGGGATATTCCGGGGGTGGTCCGCGGGGCTCGGGCACCTCAGGCGGTGGCTGTTCCCGCAGGGCGGCCAACTGGTGGTGGCGCGAGAGCTGGGGGTAGCTGTGGGAGGCGCTGATGGGGCTCTGGGCCTTGGCTCCGTTCCTCTCCAGCGACATCCGCATCAGCCGCTCGCTCAGCGAGCGCACGTGGCCGTGTTTGAGGTCCTTCAGGGCCTCGTCGTGGCGGCCAGAGCCGCTCTCACCTCCTCCGCGCTGCCAGGCGTAAAGCTGAGAGTGCGCCTTGGCCTCCTCGTAGCTGGGCAGCTCCTCGGCCTTGGCCTGGCCCGGCCGGTAGCCACTATTCTCCGAGTAGCCGTGGTCGGAGTGGTGCTCCTGGCCCTGCGGCTCCTGCCGCGTGGACTGCTGCACCATTTGGCTCTCCTCGGCGCTCAGGCTCTCCAGTGAGGAGCGGGGGCTGCCGGCTGTGCCGCCACCGCCGCCGCCGCTACCACCGCGCAAGGCCTGCTGCTGGATGGCCAACAACGTGCGGTTCTCCGTCAGGTTGCCGTAGCGCAGCTGCTCCTGGATCAGCCGGTGCAGGACCGTCCCGTTGGAGTCCTCCGCCGTCCTCATCTCTGCCAGTGCCGGCGGCAAAGCCACGATTCCGATCAGAGGAGGGATCCCCAGGGATTTTAGTAGCCACTGGCCACGCCAAGGCACCTGTGCCGGGAAGAGAAGGGAGAGTTGGGAATGGGCTTGGGGAGAATGTGGTGTGGAGGCTCGTCAGAGAGGGATTGGCCAACGGGAATCCCGCTCGGCATGCGGAGAGGGCAGGAGTGTGGATACGGGCACCGCTGAGCACTAGGAAGCTCATCACACCCATGGCCACGGCTCGGAATGGGGCTGGGAATGGGGATCAGGAACTGCTCCAAGGATCAGGAATGGGGCTGGATCTATGGGTCAGGAACAGCTCAAAGGGTAAGGAATGGGGATAGGGGTTGGGAATGGCTCTGAGCTTTGGGAATGGGGTAGAGATCGGGAATGAGGCAGGATCTGGGGCTTGGGAACTGCTCCGAGGGTTGGGAATGGGGCAGGATCTGGGACTTGGGAACTGTTCCAAGGGTCAGGAATTGGGATGGATCTGGGATTCAGGGATGGATCTGGGATTCAGGAATGGGGCTGGATCTATGGGTCAGGAACTGCTCCAAGGGTCAGGAATGGGGATAGGGGTTGGGAATGGCTCCGAGCGTTGGGAATGGGGCTAGAAATAGGGAATGGGGCAGGATCTGGGGGTCAGGAATGGTGCCGAGCATCAGGAATGGAGCTGGATCTATGGGTCAGGAACAACTCCAAGGGTCAGGAATGGGAATAGGGGTTGGGAACGGCTCCGAGTGTTGGGAATGAGGCTAGAGATAGGGAATGGGGCAGGATCTGGGGCTTGGGAACTGCTCCGAGGGTCGGGAATGGGGCTGGATCTGGGGGTCAGGATCGGCGCCAAGCGTCAGGAATGGGAATGGGGATCAGGAACATATCGGAGGGTCAGGAATGTGGGTCGGGAATAGGAATGGGGATGGGGATTAGGAATGGGGCGGGATCTGGGGGCCAGGAACGGCTCCAGGGGTTGGGAATGGGGACAGGGGTTGGGATCAGGGCTGGATCTGGGGGTCAGGAATGGCTCCAGGGGTCGGGAACGGGGATCAGGGTTGGGAATGGGGATAGGGGTTGGGATCAGGGCTGGATTTGGGGGTCAGGAACGGCTCCAGGGGTCGGGAATGGGGACAGGGGTTGGGAATGGGGATAGGGGTTGGGATCAGGGCTGGATCTGGGGGTCAGGAATGGCTCCAGGGGTCGGGAATGGGGACAGGGGTTGGGAATGGGGATAGAGGTTGGGATCAGGGCTGGATCTGGGGGTCAGGAACAGATCCAGGGGTCGGGAATGGGGCAGGATCTGGGGGTCAGGAACAGGTCCGAGGGTCGGGAATGGTTTTGGGGATTGGGAACAGTTCCAG
The DNA here is from genome assembly GCA_033558105.1 of Coccyzus lansbergi. NCBI lineage: Eukaryota > Metazoa > Chordata > Aves > Cuculiformes > Coccyzidae > Coccyzus > Coccyzus lansbergi. The sequence goes on along the minus strand of JAUMJK010000730.1, from coordinate 86,459 downwards.
GAGTCGGGAATGGGGCTGGGGGTCGGGAATGGGGCAGGATTTGGGGTTCAGGAACAGTTCTGAGGGTGGAGAACGGCTCTGGGAGTGGGGAATAGCTGAGGAAGGTTAGGAATGGAGTTGGCGTTGGGAAGGGCTGGGGGGGGAAGGAATGAGTTTGGAGCTCGGGGGGGGTCAGGGGGGTCGGGAGGGGCTCCCAAGGCCCCGGGAACCCCCTGAAAGGGGGGAAAGGAGAAGGAGGTGCCCCCAGGAGCCGTCGGGGGGACCCTCAGCACTCACCGCCTCATGTCGCAGCCACAGTCTGACTGAACAGGGAGGGAGGAGGAGGAATGTCAGGAATGCGGGAGGTGGGACCCGCAGGGGAGGGGAGGGAGGGAGGAGAATGGGAGGAGAGAGGGAGAGAGGGAGAGAGCAGGAGGAGGAGATGAAGGAGATGGAGGAGAAGGAAAATGAAGCTAAAGGAGGAGAAGGAGGAGGAGAAGGAGAATGAAGCTAGAGGAGAAGGAGGAAGAGAAGGAAAGGAGGAGGAGGAGAAGGAGAATGAAGCTAGAGGAGAAGGAGGAAGAGAAGGAAAGGAGGAGGAGGAGAATGAAGCTAAAGGAGGAGGAGAAGGAGAAGAAGGAGAAGGAGGAGGAGAAGGAGAAGGAGAATGAAGCTAAAGGAGGAGGAGAAGGAGAAGGAGAAGGAGAAGGAGGAGAATGAAGTTACGGGAGAAGAAGGAGAATGAAGCTAAAGGAGGAGGAGGAGAATGAAGCTAAAGGAGGAGGAGGAGGAGAAGGAGATGAAGGAGGAGAAGGAGAAGGAGGAGGAGCAGAAGGAGAAGGAGAATGAAGCTAAAGGAGAAGGAGGAGGAGAATGAAGCTAAAGGAGGAGGAGAAGGAGAAGAAGAATGAAGCCAAAGGAGAAGGAGAAGATGGAGAATGAAGTTAAAGGAGAAGAAGGAGAATGAAGCTAAAGGAGGAAAATGAAGCTAAAGGAGAATGAAGCTAAAGGAGAAGGAGAAGGGGGAAGAAGAAGAAGGGGAAAAGAAGGAGAAGGGGAGGAGGAGAAGGAGAGAAGGAGAAGGAGAGAATCATAGAATCATAGAATCACCAGGTTGGAAGAGACCCACAGGATCATCGAGTCCAACATGTTCCAGGGCCACATGAGGGGCCACACGTATATCAAGGCCACATGAGGGTCCACACTGTTGCAGGCTGTGTGAGGGCCACGCGTGTGCTGGTCTGTGTGAGGCCCACATGTGTTCCAGGGCCACATAAGAGGCCACGCGTGTGTCAAGGCCACATGAGGGTCCATGTATGTTCCAGGGCGACATGAGAGGCCAAGCGTGTTCCAGGCTGTGTGAGGGCCACACGTGTGCTGGTCTGTGTGAGGCCCACATGTGTTCCAGGGCCACATAAGAGGCCACGCGTGTGTCAAGGCCACATGAGGGTCCATGTATGTTCCAGGGCCACATGAGGGGCCAAGCGTGTTCCAGGCTGTGTGAGGGCCACACGTGTGCTGGTCTGTGTGAGGCCCACATGTGTTCCAGGGCCACATGAGGGGCCACACGTGTTCCAGGGCCACATGAGAGGCCACATGTGTGTTCCAGGGCCACATGAAGGGCCACATGCATTCCAGGGCCACATGAGGGGCCACACGTGTTCCAGGGCCACATGAGGGTCCATGTGTGTTACAGGGCCACATGAGGGGCCATGTATGTTCCAGGGCGACATGAGAGGCCAAGCGTGTTCCAGGCTGTGTGAGGGCCACACGTGTGCTGGTCTATGTGAGGCCCACATGTGTTCCAGGGCCACATGAGGGTCCATGTGTGTTCCAGGGCCACATGAGGGGCCACGCATGTTCCAGGCTGTGTGAGGGCCACGCGTGTGCTGGTCTGTGTGAGTCCCACACACGTTCCAGGGCCGAGCGAGTGTCCGGTGTGTGCGGCACACACGTGCAGGGTCCGGCAGCTGCCGTGTTGGGGAGGAGGGGGGCTGAGGCCTGCCCGCCAGCTGCCTGCCAGCACCGTCCTCCCCATTCAATGGCAGCAGCTGGCAGAGAAGCTCCATTGTCTGCGGCCCCAAGCCACCCCCCACCCCCCCCCAAACCTTCATCCCCATCTGCTCTGCCCCGAGCCCCCCTCTTTGTGGCCCCTGTCTGGGGGCCCTGTCAGGGCTCTTGTTGTGCCCTCTGCACCTGGGCTTGAGCCTCTGCCTCTCCCCAGCCTCAGTTTCCCTTTCCCGTGGGGCTGATGCTGTTGGTAGTGTGGATCCAGACCCCAAATCCAGAGCAGAACCTGTTCCGGATCCACATCCTTCATCTTTGGGGCTGACGCTTTTGGCAGTGTGGATTCTGAATCCAGAGCAGAACCTTGTTCCAGACCCGCATCCTTCATCTTTGCAGCTGATGCTTTTGGCAGTGTGGACTGTGAATCCAGAGCAGAACCTGTTCTGGACCCACATCCTTCATCTTTGGGGCTGATGCTTCTGGCAGTGTGGACCCAGAACCCAAATCCAGAGCAGAACCTGTTCCAGATCCACATCTTTCATCTTTGGGGCTGTATCGGATGGGTTGGATGCAGGGGGGGGGACCTGAAGGGTTGGAGGGAGGGAGGGAGGGAGGGAGGGAGGGAGGGAGGGAGGGAGGGATGGATGGATGGATGGATGGAGGGAGGGAGGGAGGGAGGGAGGGAGGGAGGGATGGATTTTGGATTTTGGAAGGTGAATCAACCACCTCCCTGGGCAGCCCATTGGGCATTGGAATAGGCTGCCCAGGGAGATGGTTGATTCACCTTCCCTGGAGGTGTTAAAGGCACAGGTAGATGAGGTGCTGAGGGACATGGGTTAGTGTTTGATAGGAATGGTTGGACTCGATGACCTGATGGGTCTCTTCCAACCTGGTTGTTCTATGATTCTATGATTTTTCCTAACGCTGGAGGTAAGAAAAGTCTCAGCCTTTTCATTTTTCCCTTGGAGGAGGCAATTTGGCATCCGGGAGCCCCATGCCTGGCAAGACCTGTGGGCAGAAGGTGGCATTGGGGGCACAGAGGGGGCTCCCCACACTGACCATGGATCCGTGGGAGCAGTGGGTGAGTGCAGGTGCCAGTGTCCCAGACTCTGCGGGTGACGCACGGCTCCGCAATGCAAAAACCCTCCCTCTGACCTCACTGCGGAGCGTTATCGGCGAGGCGTTGGAGTGAGGCGAGCCAAGAAAATGCTCGTGGGATGAGGTCACCTCGGCTGCCTTCGCGGCTCCCCAAACGCCTCGGCTGTGCCCAGCCCAGGGAACTGGGGCGTTGTGGGCACCTCTGCAATGGGCTCAGAGCGTCTCCTGAGGCGCTGCTGGTGGTGATGAGAGTCCAAGAGATGCTGGACTCACCCGACTGCCCCATGGCCATAGAATCATAGAATCATAGAACAACCAGGTTGGAAGGGACCCATCGGATCTTCTAGTCCAACCATTCCTATCTAACACTAAACCAAGTCCCTCAAGACCTCATCCACCCATCCCTTAAACACCTCCAGGGAAGGTGATTCAACCACCTCCCTGGGCAGCCTATTTCAATGCCCAATGACCCTTTCTGTGAAAAACTTCCTCCTAATCTCCAGCCTAAATCTCCCCTGGTGGAGCTTGAGGCCATTCCCTCTCGTCCTGTCCCTTGGGAGAAGAGCCCAGCTCCCTCCTCTCCACAACCTCCTTTCAGGTAGTTGTAGAGAGCAATGAGGTCTCCCCTCAGCCTCCTCTTCTCCTCTCTGTTTCAACCCCCCCTGAATCATTTCCATTCCTTTATGTTAAAATGTCCTTTTCCGCTTTCCTTCATTTCCCTGCTTCCTGAAAGGAGCTCCTTGTTCCTGACCTGCTGGCGCCAGCTCAATAGGACCCAGGGCTTGGGCTTCGCTCACCGGCATCCGCCAGGGAGATGCCAGTGAGAACAAAGGTCCCAGCGCTGCTGCCGCAAGGTCCCAGTGAGGTGCTGGGAGCCACCAGCCCCAGGGGGGACACGGCTCAGCATTTCCATAGCAAAGCCCTTCACTCTCAGGGTCTCACATTTGAGGTATTTTCACTCCTTCCTGAGAAATGCCAAACATTGGGTGTGATTTTTCCTGATTCTCATCTCCATTTCCCCTCTTTCAGCTCAAAACCCATTCCCCTCATCCCATTGCTGCTCTCCCTGATCCAGAGCCCCTCCCCAGCTTTCCTGGAGCCCCTTTCAGAGCTGGAAGATGCTCTAAGGTCTCCCCTCAGCTTTCTCTTCTCCAGGTTGAACAACTCCAGCTCTCAGCCTGTCCTCGTACAGGAGGTTCTTCGTCCATGGGATCATCTTTGTGGCCTCCTCAGCACTCACTCCACCAGCTCCATGTCCTCCCTGCACTCAGGACCCCAGAGCTGTCATCTGCCTCCAAAGAATAGTTTCGAACTGAGCAAAGGAAGTTCAAAAGAGCATCAGAGAAAGGTGAATCTCATCGTGTGAACATCACGCAAGTGCCATTTCCCTCCTGCCTTTCTGATGTTCCCTAGAAAACACACACATGAAAGATTTTGGTGCTGTTCGAGTCATCAAACAACAACTTTGGAGCGAGCTGGACCCACCTGTGGGATCAGAGCTGCTTCTCCCCTGCCTGTTTCTCTACTTGTTCCGCCTTTGTGATGCCCTCAGAGCATTTTGGTGGTGGTGAACGGCCGTGGGGTGACTGCCACACCTCCTGGGGTGTCGTTTGGAACCATAGAATCATAGAACAACCAGGTTGGAAGAGACCCATAAGATCAACGAGTCCAATCATTCCCATCAAACACTAACACATGTCCCTCAGCACCTCATCTACCTGTGCCTTAAACACCTCCAGGGAAGGTGAATCAACCACCTCCCCGGGCAGCCTATTCCAATGCCCAATGACCCTTTCCATGAAAAACCTCCTCCTAATCTCCAGCCTAAATCTCCCCTGATGGAGCTTGAGGCCATTCCCTCTTGTCCTGTCCCCTGTCCCTTGGGAGAAGAGCCCAGCTCCCTCCTCTCCACAACCTACTTTCAGGGACTTGTAGAGAGTAATGAGGTCTCCTCTCAGCCTCCTCTTCTCCAGGATAAACCCCCCCAGCTCTCTCAGACGCTCCTCATAGGGCCTGTTCTCCAGCCCCTTCACCAGCTTCGTTGCTCTTCTCTGGACTCACTCCAGAGCCTCAACATCCTTCTTGTGCTGAGGGGCCCAGAACTGAACACAGGATTCAAGGAGCGGCCTCACCAGTGCAGAGTCCAGAGGGAGAATCACCTCCCTGGCCCTGCTGGTCACACCATTTCTGATCCAAGCCAGGATGCCCTTGGCCTTCTTGGCCACCTGGGCACACTGCTGCCTCATGGTCAGAAGCTGTCGACCAACACCCCCAGGTCCCTCTCCTCCTGGCAGTTTCCATCCAGACTTCTCCCAGTCTGTAGCTCTGCTCAGGGTAAAGGGATGACCAGAGAGGATGGGAATGTTCACACTCGCTTTGAAAGGGATGGGAGGTAATGGGTATTGACCCAGCACCACAAACCATGGTCTAGTGTTTGATAGGAATGGTTGGACTCGATGATCCGCTGGGTCTCTTCCAACCTGGTTGTTCTATGATTCTATGAATTGCTGCTCTCATACCAGAGGTCTCAGCCAGAAGGGTGGTCTCCCCTGCTCCAAGGGGCTCGGATTCAGCGTTGCAGCGATTGTGAGGAGCAGGGCTGAGCTTTTCCAAGGGGAACCTCTGGGACAAGGCTCTGGTGACCATATGGAGCCGGGAGAGGGGTGTGGGGCCAGCCCTGACCTGTATTGTCCGGGGGGGCACGGCCGCTGACCCTCACCCTGCCCTCCCGGGCAGCTCAGGTTGTTCCACAGGGCGCTGGGGGCTCGGCCGCTGAAGAAGACAATTAAATCCTTGAGTCCGGGTTTTAGCGTCTCCATGTGCCGCCAAGGATCTTAATCTGGGCTGTTGGGGGAATTTTGATCCCGTGGAGCCCTTGGAATGCCTGGAATGTTTGCTTTTCCTACTGTGTGTGTGTGTTTGAGGCACTCCTGTGAAAACAAGAGCTTCCTGCCTGCCTTGTAAATCTGGCCTTGATGGGCAGAGGCTCCCGGGCGGTTGATTAATCCTTGGGTGAACAGGAGGGGACACCCGCCTGGAGCTCCTGGATACTGGGGGAGAGACCTGAGAGGGGCCAGGAGAGCTGGCTGGGCTCCAGGGCCTGCCCCGGGACACACACACACACGTGTGGTGACAACAGCTTTGGGTAAAAGCCTGGGAGAGGAAGGAACCAGCGGAAATTCCAGCGAGCGAAGGAAATGCTCCGAGGGCTGGGACTGGGGAGGCATTTTCTATTGTGTCATGGAATGGGTTGGGTGGGAAGGGACCCCAAAGCCCATCCAGCCCCTCCAAGCCATGGGTAGGAACACCTCCCGCTGGATCGGGGGCTCCAAGCCATATCCAACCAGGCCTCGAACCCCTCCAGGGATGGGGCAGCCACCCCTGCTCTGGGCAACCTGGGCCAGGGCCTCATCACCTTCATTGTGAAGAATTTCCTTTAGTTCATGCCCCTTCCTCTCATCACAGCAAAACATTTCTCCCTCGCATCTCGTCTCCATCTCCCCTCTTGCAGCTCAAAATCATTCCCTTCACCCCATCCCTGCCCTCTCTCACCCAGAGCCCCTCCCCAGCTTTCCTGGAGCCCCTTTCAGCGCCGGGAGCTGCTCTAAGGTCTCCCCTCAGCTCCAAAATAAAGTGTAAAAATGAGGAGAAAGAAAGGAAAAAAAGGCCAAGCACAGAAAGGGAAGAAGCAAAGGAGGGAGGGGAGCAGTGCCCGGGGGGGGGCAAGGGCTGTGCCGTCATTTTTCCGCTGCTGGGAAGGGTTTGGTGGAGAATGCATCCAACAGCAACAAAAAAAAAAGAGAAATATATTCTCCTAACACAAGCCTGTGTGTGCAGTGCTTGCATCGAGGGCCTGGGGAGAGCCAGGACGGGCTTGGGGGTCTCCTCCTGCATAGTCAGTGGGAGAGAAGGTGGGGATGGAGGGGCCTGGGGGGCAGGGAGGGGGTGGCAGGGGTTGCCGTTTCCCCACTCCCTGCAGAAAGGGGCTTGATGGGGAGTGGATGGAGGTGTGACACCCCCAGCTCCCTCAGCCTCTCTCCCAACCCTTGTTCTCCAGCCCCTTTCCCAGCTCCATTCCCTTCTCTGGTCACGCTCCAGCCCCTCAGTGGCCTTTGTGGAGCGAGAGGGCTGCGAGCCCTCTGCTGGCCCCGAGGCACAAAGCACCTGCCAGCTCCCGCATCCCTGGCTGCAACCCTCTTCATATCCCTGTTCGCATCCCTGTCTCCATCCCTGTCTGCAGCCCTGTTCATATCATAGAACCATAGAATCATAGAACAACCAGGTTGGAAGAGACCCACCGGATCATCGAGTCCAACCATTCCTATCAAACACCAAACCATGTCCCTCAGGACCTCATCCACCTGTGCCTTAAACACCTCCAGGGAAGGGGAATCAACCCCCTCCCTGGGCAACCTATTCCAATGCCCAATGACCCTCTGTGTGAAAAACTTCCTCCTAATCTCCAGCCTAAATCTCCCCTGGTGGAGCTTGAGGCCATTCCCTCTTGTCCTGTCCCCTGTCCCTTGGGAGAAGAGCCCAGCTCCCTCCTCTCCACAACCTCCTCTCAGGGAGTTGTAGAGAGCAATGAGGTCTCCCCTCAGCCTCTTCTCCAGGATAAACACCCCCAGCTCTCTCAGCCGCTCCTCTTCTTCTCCAGCCCCTTCCCCAGCTTTGTTGCTCTTCTCTGGACTTTGCTCCAGAGCCTCAACATCCTTCTTGTGCTGAGGGGCCCACAACTGACCCCAGGATTCAAGGAGCGGCCTCACCAGTGCTGACAACAGAGGGAGAATCACCTCCCTGGGCCTGCTGGTCACACCATTTGCACCCCTGTCTCCATCCCTGTTCATATGCCTGTTTGCATCCCTGTTCATATCCCTGTTCACATCCCTGTCTGCATCCCTCTCTCCATCCCTGTCCGCATCCCTCATCCTTCTCTGCATCCCTTTCTGCATCCCGCATCCCTGTCTTCATCCTGCATCCCTGATTGCATCCCGCATCCCTGTCTTCATCCTGCATCCCTGTCTTCATCCCGCATCCCTAACCGCATCCCTGCCTGCATCCCGCATCCCTAACCGCATCCCTGCCTGCATCCCGCATCCCTAACCGCATCCCTCTCTGCATCCCGCATCCCTCTCTGCATCCCCTCTCCAGAGTTCCCCGCGAGGCTCGGCGCCCCCTAGCGGGGACCAGGATTGGGCAGGGAGGGGACCAGGAGGTGGGGCCAAGGCTGTGACTATATAGGGTGTTGTTAAGGGGCGTGGCCATAAGCCGTGGGGCGTGGCTAAGGGGTGAGCGACGGGGCGTTGCTACATATGGTGGCGGAGGGGGCGTGGTCTCCCGCGGAAGGGGCTCGGCTCAGGGGTGCGCTCTGCCTGGAGGTCGTTCCAGCCAATGGGAGAGCGCGGCGGCGCGTGGGGGGGCGGGGTCAAATCCGCGGGGCCAATGGCGGCGCTTGGGAGGCGGTGGGGGGGCGGGTCCCGCGCGGCGCGCGCCGGGCGCACTTCCGGCCGGCTGGGCCTATGTACGAATGGCTGCGGGCGGCCCTCGGCCTCCTCCTGCCCGCCGCCCGCCGCAGGTCAGCGCTGCGCTAGCCCCGGTCCCGGTGGGGCCCGAGCAGCCCCGGGGGTGGGGACAGGGGCGGGTAGTGTGCGTGAGAAGGCGTTAGAGACCGTCCCGAGCGGCTGGAGCAGCAGGGGGTGCTCGGCCTGGGGGAGAGAAGGCTGAGGGGTAGACCTGAGAGCAGCTTCTAGCACTGAAAGGGGCTCTAGGGAAGCTGGGGAGGGGCTCTGGATCAGGGAGGGCAGGGATAGGACGAGGGGGAAGGGGGTTGAGCTGAAAGAAGGGAGGTGGAGGTGAGATCTTGGCGTGAAATGTTTTGCTGTGAGGGTGAGGAGGCCCTGGCCCAGGTTGCCCAGAGCAGGGGTGGCTGCCCCATCCCTGGAGGGGTTCAAGGGCAGGTTGGATGGGGCTTGGAGACCTAGATGCAGTGAGAGGTGTCCCTGCCCGTGGCAGGGTTGGCACTGGATGGGTTTTAAGGTCTCTTGCAACCCAAACCATTCCATGATTCCATGATATAACGAAGCTGGTGAAGGGGCTGGAGAACAGACCCTATGAGGAGCGGCTGAGGGAGCTGGGGGGGGTTAGCCTAGAGAAGAGGAACATGAGGCAGCAGTGTGCCCAGGTGGCCAAGAAGGCCAAGGGCATCCTGGCTTGGATCAGAAATGGTGTGACCAGCAGGGCCAGGGAGGTGATTCTCCCTCTGGACTCAGCACTGGGGAGGCCGCTCCTCGAATCCTGTGTTGAGTTGTGGGCCCCTCAGCACAAGAAGGATGTTGAGGCTCTGGAGAGAGTCCAGAGAAGAGCCACGAAGCTGGTGAAGGGGCTGGAGAACAGGCCCTATGAGGAGCGTCTGAGAGAGCTGGGGGTGTTTGAGGAGGCTGAGAGGAGACCTCATTGCTCTCTGCAACTCCCTGAGAGGAGGTTGTGGAGAGGAGGGAGCTGGGCTCTTGTCCCAAGGGACAGGACAAGAGGGAATGGCCTCAAGTTCCACCAGGGGAGATTTAGGCTAGAGATTAGGAGGAGGTTTTTCCCAGAAAGGGTCATTGGGCATTGGAATAGGCTGCCCAGGGAGGTGGTTGATTCCCCTTTCTTGGAGGTGTTTAAGGGACAGGTAGATGAGGTGCTGAGGGACATGGGTTAGTGTTTGATAGGAATGGTTGGACTCGATGATCCGATGGGTCTCTTCCAACCTGGTTGTTCTATGATTCTATGATAGGGAATCTTGCTTCGTAAGCGCTGGGGAGGGCGGTCGGCCTTTTGGAAGCTTGTGTGCAGTTGTGAAACTGTGTTCTGTGTTATTCCCTCAGAGTTTCATCCGACGGTGCTGACGAACCCCCAGCCAAGAAGGCAAGAACAGGTACTGCCTGTGACACGAGGGTTTAATGAGCCCCTTTCCTTATGTTTCCTGCGCTGTGGCTTTTGTACTTCGATGTTATGACTGAAATTAGCTTTTCAAGCCCTTTTTTTCCTTGTGGAAAAGGAAAGTCCCACTGGGCAACCTGGGCCAGGGCCTCCCCACCCTCACAACAAAACATTTCTCCCTCAGATCTCATCTCCATCTCCCCTCTTGCAGCTCAAAACCCTTCCCCTCATCCCATCCCTGCCCTCCTTGATCCAGAGCCCCTCCTAATCCCCTTTGAAATCATATTTTTTACATTTCCTGCTTTTCTTTTTTCAGATTACGCTGGTTTTGAGTGTGAAGGGGGAGCTGACAAGGGTGTTGCTGCGGAGGGGTTGCCGTCCAAGGCGAGACGCGAGGGCCAAGAGGCTTCAGTCCGCGATGCCGCTCCCTTCGCAGGACCTGCAGGAGAGGTGAGCGAGGATTTGGGGCACAGGTAGAACCTCTTAACGTGCGTTAGTGATTGATGGGAATAGAATCGTAAAATCCTCAGGTTGGACTCGATGACCCGGTGGGTCTCTTCCCACCTGAGGATTCTACGATTAAACCTCTGAAGCTTTTTGTTTTGTTTTTACTTCAGGCTCAGTCCCTTTATTATGAACCTCCAGCGAAGAAGCGAAGAGTTTCTGCGCTAGAAATACTGGAATCTGGTGAGGTTTACGTCGCGTTATTCACTCCTTTCTTTCTCACCCTGCTGGGTGGGAGGTGCAACTCCAGCCTCTGATTTGTAGGTTTTGGAGAAGGGTTTTTGGAGAAGGGTTTTTGGAGAAGGGTTTTTGGAGAAGGGTTTTTGGAGAAGGGTTTTTGGAGAAGGGTTTTTGGAGAAGGGTTTTTGGAGAAGGGTTTTTGGAGAAGGGTTTTTGGAGAAGGGTTTTTGGAGAAGGGTTTTTGGAGAAGGGTTTTTGGAGAAGGGTTTTTGGAGAAGGGTTTTTGGAGAAGGGTTTTTGGAGAAGGGTTTTTGGAGAAGGGTTTTTGGAGAAGGGTTTTTGGAGAAGGGTTTTTGGAGATTTTGTGGGTTTTGTAGATTCACCAGGTTGGAAGAGACCCACAGGATCATCGAGTCCGACCATTCCCATCAAAGAACAATATAAAGAATGATATTATATGATAAAAGCTACAAAAATGACTTATCTCTGGCGAAAGTTCTTACAAGAAACTAATTTCTTTTATGGTTATTGACAGCTTATCTGCTTCTCTCGTAGGTAAAATGCCTTATGGAAGCAGCACTTGCTTGAACAAGGAAACACTGACCCTTTATCACAAACCGGTTCCACGTCTGAGGTAAAAACTCTTCTCTTTGCTTTGGCTTCTTCTCTGAAATGTGTAACTTTCACTCTTCTTCTTCAGCTTCCTCAGTTTTGTGTTTGTGGCCCCTTCGGGGTATTTTTCCAAGCTCTTCCGGAACTCCTCCAGGCTCCTGTACGAAGGGAGATCTCCAACTGCTTCCCCACCAGACACTGTCCAACTTTTTCCTTAAATCCAGACACGTCTAGAGTTTAAATAAACATTAAAGACCTGTGGTGGGAGGAACTGTTGAACTTGAGAAGAGGCTGAGATCGGACATGCTTGTGAAAAGGTCCCAAATAGTTAATTCATAGAATCATAGAACAAGCAGGTTCGATGAGACCCATCGGATCATCGAGTCCAACCATTCCTATCAAACACTAAACCAAGTCCCTCAGCACCTCATCTACCTGTGCCTTAAACCCCTCCAGGAAAGGGGAATCAACCCCCTCCCTGGGCAGCCTGTTCCAATGCTCAATGACCCTTTCCGTGAAAAACTTCCTCCTAATCTCTAGCCTAAGTTTTTTCTGATGTGTTGTCATTTGGTGTCGCCCTTTTCAGTGCCCACGGGAACGGCACGACCCACGTCAAGCCTGCTCTGGCCGGCATCTTGACTCCCAGGCCGCCCATTAAGGAGCGTGCGGGGCCGGCGCCGGCGGCTTCCGAAGCCAGCAGGATCGGGAGGTTCTTCTGTACTGCTGAAGAGGTAAAGGGGCCTTTGGAAATGAATCATAGAATCACCAGGTTGGAAGAGACCCACCGGATCATCGAGTCCAATCGTTCCCATCAATCACTAACCCATGTCCCTCAGCACCTCGTCTACTCATCCCTTAAACACCTCCAGGGAAGGTGACTCAACCCCCTCCCTGGGCAGCCTGTTCCAATGCCCAATGACCCTTTCCTTGAAAAACTTCCTCCTAATCTCCAGCCTAAATCTCCCCTGGTGGAGCTTGAATGAAACCACAACAAGTTGTAAACCCCCAAGTGGCCACTGGTGACAGCTCAGTGGATGTAGTTATGGAAGCTGCAGCAACACTGCTGGAAAATCAGTGTCTAGCGCTTTATTTGCCCTTAAGTGCTCCAAGGCTTGGAAGGGAAACAGCACTTTGTTGCCAGAAGGTTGAGGTCTAAGCAGTTTTCAAGGAAAGGCTGCACTGGGGGAGGGTCCTCCAGGCAGTTTCTCTTCCAAGTGGAGCTGTTTGATTCTCTTGTCCTTAACCTGCCTCAAGGGTGATCTTTACAAAGCAACTTTAAAAGGATAACGTAGGCAAACGAACACTCATTTGCTGATGATACTTCACAGAATCAGAGTGGTTTGGGTTGGAAGGGACCCTAGAGCTCATCCGATTCCACCTCTGCCATGGGCAGGGACACCTCCCACTGGCTCAGGGGCTCCAAGCCCCATCCAACTTGCCCCTGAACCCCTCCAGGGACGGGGCAGCCACCCCTGCTCTGTCACAGGAAAGAGTTGCAGGAGGGATTTTAATTTTTTTAGCAGGAAGCAAGTTCGTAGAGCAGGACAAACGCAGAACAAAGGTGCTGGAGTTCCTGCTAAAATAAACCTGAATAATATTCCAGTAACGTGTTACCAGCCTGTGCTGTATCCACCTTACAAACGTTTGCTTCCTTTGCGGTGGTTCTAATCGTTTGATTTCATTTCTCTCTGTTAAGGGTGTGAAGCAAGAAGAGAAGGAGAAATACAAACAGCTGCTGAACCTGGTGAAGGAGAAGAATCCCAGGTGCCTTCCTCCTCTACAGGCCACAGGCTTCCTCAAGTAATTACGGGAAAAACAAACATGAACTTTTTGGTGGTGACTTTGTGGTTGTTGTATATAAGAAGTGGGATGTGAGTGCGTGGGGCAGGGTGTTTCTGTCAAGGGGTTAAATGAAAACTGTGATTTTTTTTTTTTTTTTTTTTTTCTGGTTTTTGCTGCATCGCAGTGGTCAAGCCTACGCGAAGCCACCAGTGCTGATTGCGAGTAACCTCGAAGAACGCAAACGTGAGAGAACCCTCTGCCCCAGTGTGCCACGGGACACCAGTGAGTATCACCACGATTCGTAGGATCTTTGTAGGATCTTTGTAGGATCTTTGTAGGATCTTTGTAGGATCTTTGTAGGATCTTTGTAGGATCTTTGTAGGATCTTCCTCCTAGAATCTTCCTCCTAGAATCTTCCTCCTAGAATCTTCCTCCTAGAATCTTCCTCCTAGAATCTTCCTCCTAGAATCTTCCTCCTAGAATCTTCCTCCTAGAATCTTCCTCCTAGAATCTTCCTCCTAGAATCTTCCTCCTAGAATCTTCCTCCTAGAATCTTCCTCCTAGAATCTTCCTCCTAGAATCTTCCTCCTAGAATCTTCCTCCTAGAATCTTCCTCCTAGAATCTTCCTCCTAGAATCTTCCTCCTAGAATCTTCCATTCATTTGGGTTGGAAGGGACCTCTGATCATCCTTGTAGCCTCCTCTGGACTCATCCCAACAGCTCCATCTCCTTAACTTGAGGATTCTAGAACTGGACACTCCAGATGAGGTCTGAGAAGAGAGGAATAGAGGGGCAGGATGGGCCAAGCTCGTGAGGAATGAGGGATGTGGGGACTGTAAGGGGCTGCGTAGGAAGACTTCAAGTCCAAATGGCACATTCCCAGAAGCCTCGAGAGTAGAAATTGTGCTGAAGATGCTGATGTGTGGTTAAGCTGCGCCTCATCCGCACCAGTCAGCGTAGCTGGGAAACTGCTGAAGGAGTTCCCTTCCACGGAGTGGACTGGTTAAACTGGTTTGCTGACTGGTGGTTTCCTTTGGTGCCAGCACTGTTAGTGCTCTGTGTTTTGGAGAATCGTGGAAGGGTTTGGGCTGGAAGGGACCTCAAAGCCCATCCAGTCCCACCCTCCAGCCATGGGCAGGGACACCTCCCACAGGATCAGGCTGCTCAGGGATGAGGTGCTCAGGGATCTGGTTTAGGAGTGGACGGGTATGGGTTGCATTTGATCATCTCGGAGGCCTTTTCCAACCAAACAATTCCATGAAACTGCCCCGGTTCAAACTTCCTGACAGCGCAGTCATCGTTACAACTTTTAATTTGTATTTGTCGCCCAGCAAACGAACTCATTGTGCAACTGATAGTAAATGAAAGCTGCCTTCTTGCTCTCACGAGGCTGCTTTTCTGTGCAGGTTTCAGAGATGGAGACGTTTGCAGCCCACAGGTGCCTCCGAGAGGAGATGTGACCAGGTAGAGTCTTGTAATCCCTGGTTTTGTGTCATTTAGCGCTGTGTGTGTGTCTCTTATCCAGAACAATTCCACGGGAGAGTACGGACAGACCTCTCACTCCTCTCTTCTTTTTCTCTCCCTCCCCTCACAGGGTAAAAAACACTAAGGAGGAGGGAAGGCCAGGGAAACTTGCTGCTGTGGGGGTGAGTTTGTGTTTGTATTAGTTGCTTGTGTCTGTATTAGTTGCTTGTGTCTGTATTAGTTGCTTGTGTCGTATTAGTTGCTTGTGTCGTATTAGTTGCTTGTGTCGTATTAGTTGCTTGTGTCGTATTAGTTGCTTGTGTCGTATTAGTTGCTTGTGTCGTATTAGTTGCTTGTGTCGTATTAGTTGCTTGTGTCGTATTAGTTGCTTGTGTCGTATTAGTTGCTTGTGTCTGTATTAGTTGCTTGTGTCTGTATTAGTTATTTCACTTCTTAAGCAAATCCAGCTCTTTGTGATCCGAAATGCTTGCCCCTCGTCACTCAAGTATTGAGTAACGTGGTCATAGAATCATAGAACAACCAGGTTGGAAGAGACCCACCGGATCATCCAGTCCAACCATTCCCACCAGACACTAAACCAAGTCCCTCAAGACCTCATCCACCTGTGCCTTAAACACCTCCAGGGAAGGGGAATCAACCACCTTCCTGCTGGTTTGCTCAGGGAAAGCAGGAATGTTGTGTGAGGAGTTGTGCTCTCACCAAGGCTTTCCTGCTGCTGTTTCTTTTATTTCTGGGCTATCACAACCACACCACACTCTGCTCTTTCTTTTCTCCTCACTTACCGCGTTGGGCACAGCTTAAAAGTCTCACTTTCAGACTTAGTTGTCCTGCAGAGCTGCGATATCTTTAGTCCTGGTTTGTTTTGTGAGGTTGGCCACACGCTTCTCACTCTCCTCTCTGCTTGGGATTGAGATCACCCAGTTTTAATCATGGAAATTGGATTGGACTCAATGATCCGATCAGGGAACTGGGCTCTTCTCCCAAGGGACAGGACAAGAGGGAATGGCCTCAAGCTCCACCAGGGGAGATTTAGGCTGGAGATTAGGAGGAGGTTTTTCACACAGAGGATCATTGGGCATTGGAATAGGCTGCCCAGGGAGGGGGTTGATGCACCTTCTCTGGAGGTGTTTAAGTGACAAGTGGATGAGGTCCTGAGGGACATGGGTTAGTGTTTGATGGGAATGGTTGGACTCGATAATCCGATGGGTCTCTTCCAACCTGGTTGTTCTATGATTCTATAAAATTGGAGCTGTTCATTTCAATCTCAATTTGATTCTCACATCCAGAGTTCTCTGCTGGGATTCCCGATGCCAAACTGAGCTTGTTCCTCTCCTCCCTCTGCTGAGCTTTAAGTGCTTCATGGCTGGAATGTCCTCCCCAATAAAAAAATTACTTTGCGGTTTGCTGGCTGGTTGTGTGTGGAAAAACCTTTCCAGTTTTATACATTTTCATAGAATCATAGAACAACCAGGTTGGAAGGGACCCATCGGATCTTCTAGTCCAGCCGTTCCTATCAAACTTTTCTGCGCTATCACCTCACAAAAACGTGTCTTTCCTCCCTCACTTCATGTCCTTTCACCCAACAGAAGCAAAATGGAGCCAACATCCCGGGGGACGCGCTATACCAGTTACGTCCATCGTCTGTTCTGTCCAGAAAACCATCCAGCGTCGACGCGGAAGCGAACAAATCCCCCAACTCGTGCAGAAAAGCAGATGACTTTCCCCCCATCACAGAGGTACCGGAGCTGAGGGTTTGTTAGACAGGACACGGGGTTGTTTTTTAAACCAAGAAAAAGCTAGGCCAGGCTGGACAACACAGCAGTGCTGACCCGATTCACCTGGTTAAGAGGCAGAGCCTCTTAGAAGGATTTTGTCCTGTCCTACTGTGTGGGTGGAAGCTGAAAAAGGAGCTTTGGCTGATCCATAGTGCGGCTGAGCAGCTCGTGTGCATCCTCAGGGTCCCACAGAGCTGCGTGTGGGGCCCTCGGGACCCCGCAGAGCCCTCTGTGTGTGTGCTGAGCAGTGCGGTGCCTGCAGGAGTTAACTTAGAATCATAGAATCGTCACCAGGTTGGAAGAGACCCATCGGATCATGGAGTCCAACCATTCCTATCAAACACTAAACCAAGTCCCTCGAGACCTCATCCACCCGTCCCTTAAACACCTCCAGGGAAGGGGAATCAACCCCCTCCCTGGGCAGCCTATTCCAATGCCCAATGACCCTCTGTGTGAAAAACTTCCTCCTAATCTCCAGCCTAAATCTCCCCTGGTGGAGCTTGAGGCCATTCCCTCTCGTCCTGTCCCTTGGGAGAAGAGCCCAGCTCCCTCCTCTCCACAACCTCCTCTCAGGTAGTTGGAGAGAGTAATGAGGTCTCCTCATTCGTGGTTGCCTGACCCCAGTGTAGCTGCCTCAGTTTCCCTTCCTTAACCCTCAGCATGGCCAGGGCTGCAGCATCACATGGGACAGGAGTTTGCTTGACTTCTCTTAATATTTCAACTGCTTTAGTGTGTTTAGTGTCCATATGATGGATATTGGCTTTTGTGAAAATAAACTGGGGCAAAGCTGGGAAGTTGGAAGTTGGAGTTGCTCAACGAACTCACTCCTTTTAGTGCTGAACGAACTCACTCCTTTTAGTGCTGAACGAACTCACTCCTTTTAGTGCTGAACGAACTCACTCCTTTTAGTGCTGAACGAACTCACTCCTTTTAGTGCTGAACGAACTCACTCCTTTTAGTGCTGAACGAACTCACTCCTTTTAGTGCTGAACGAACTAACTCACTCAGTGCTCAACTAACTCGCTCAGTGCTGAACTAACTCAGCAAAAAGCTGCTACCTGAGCTTCTTATCAGGCTTCCTTGCTGCTGAGAGCTCGTTAGCCTGCTCATGACTCCATTTTATAAACCCTTCCCTGTTGATTTGTTGGGTTTAGGCCATGGAGAGGGAGATCAAGGCCGCGTTTAGCCACGGGGAGCCGAACGACGTCGTTAGCAGTGCCTTCAAGATGAACATCACTCGGGACGACATCTGCACGTT
Organism: Coccyzus lansbergi; assembly: GCA_033558105.1. NCBI lineage: Eukaryota > Metazoa > Chordata > Aves > Cuculiformes > Coccyzidae > Coccyzus > Coccyzus lansbergi. The sequence continues at coordinate 68,858 of JAUMJK010000730.1, read as the reverse complement.
GCAGAAATATTGCTGGCTCAACGACGAGGTAAAAGTGGCTGCAGCAGGATGATATCCTCCTTCGGCAAGAAGCCTCGTGGTCCTTGCTGCTCTTTCATTCTTCCGCCGAGCTCGTGTCTTGTTTTACATCTCGAGCTCACTCTTCCTGCTACAGATCATTAATTTCTACATGAATCTAGTGATGGAAAGAAATAGGAAGGAAGGATATCCGGCAGTTCATGCCTTTACCACTTTCTTCTATCGCAAACTAACCTCTGGGGGCTATGCCGCCGTCAAGAGGTGGACCCGAGGCGTGGATCTCTTCAAGCAGGACGTTGTCTTAGTCCCCATCCACCTGACCAACCATTGGACGCTGGTGGTGAGTCGAGCTGGCTTTTCCTTGGGCAGAGATTTAGGCTGGAGATTAGGAGGAAGTTTTTCACAGAAAGGGTCATTGGGCATTGGAATAGGCTGCCCAGGGAGGTGGTTGATTCCCCTTCCCTGGAGGTGTTTAAGGGATGGGTGGATGAGGTCCTGAGGGACTTGGTTTAGTGTTTGATAGGAATGGTTGGACTCGATGATCCAATGGGTCTCTTCCAACCTGGTCGTTCTATGATTCTATGATTCGTTTGGAATCGGATGGGGAGAGAAAACTGAGAAAAACTGCGTTGATTTTGATGTGTGTGCAGAGAAGACTGTGCTTTGACACTCCCCTTGTAACCGCAGGTCATCGACATGAGGAAGAAAACCATCCAATACTTGGACTCGGTGGCATTTAACAGCGGCAACAAGATCTGCGAAACTCTGCTGTGAGTAGCAATTCGCGCTGTGAATGAGGAGGCGGCTTTTGGGCCTTGTCCCTGAAACCCAACTTCAAGTTTCCACATTTCTTTTTAGATAACGAAGCAGGAATCTTTTTGCTTTGCTGTGAGTCGTGTGACGTTGGCTGCTTCCCTTGTTTCACACAGAGTCAGGGCAGCCTCTCATTATGTCTGTAAATTTAAAACTTTGGATTTTTTTTTTCCTCTGAAAGCCTTAAATCAGCTGCTTTAAGGATGCTCTGAGGCTTTGCTGGCCCTGCCCCTCATCTCCCCCTGATCCTACAGCAGCTCTGGGTTTGTTGACCTACATTTTTAAAGGCAAAGAGTGATTTTTTTTTTTTTTTTTTTTGCTTTCTTTTCAACAGCAAATACCTGCAGGAAGAAAGCCAAGAAAAAAGGCGACTGGAGCTGGATTGTTCCGAGTGGACACTTCACAGCATGAGGACACACGTACGTGAGCTCTACCGCGATGGGAAACGTGAGCTGTTTCTCTTTAGAGGTCTTGATGCTAAGTCCAAGCTTTTAGAAAAGAGCTGTGAACTCTCAACTCCTTCTCTTTAGTGTCAAGACCTCTAAGTTCAAGGTTTTAAAAAAAGAGTTGTGAGCATCTCATGTTCTTACGGTGCCACCTTAGGCTGGAGCTGACTCAGGAAACTGTGGAATCAGAGTGGTTTGGGGCAGGAGGGACCTTAAATCCCATCCAGTTCCAGCCCTTCCACACCAGAAAGCACCATCCAGCCTGGTCTTAACCATCTTGGGATGAAATCTTTCAGCATGATCTCTCCTCACTGGCTGCAGTCTTTTCTTTTTTTTTTTTTTTAATTATTCTGCCATGTTCAGGTTAATCTGACTTTGCCGCCTCATCCCAGGACACACTTAATCTGTTCAGCTCTTGCTGGAGAACACAGGCTTTACAAAGGGGTTTGGAATTTGGGGTAATTATTCTTACTTGGAATACGAGTCCTGGTGAAATGATGTGTGGTCAGTAAGGTCTGTTCCTTGAGTTGTGTGATGGGGAATGGATTGTCCCGAGTGACCGTTAGGGTGGGTAACGTGTGCTGCTTCCAAACTAACTCTCTTTTACGGTGCTGGAGAAGTCTGTGTCTTTTCATCCCTCAGGAAATCCCTCAGCAATGGAACGGGAGCGACTGTGGGGTGTTTGTCTGCAAGTACGCGGACTACATCGCCAGAGACAAACCGTTAACATTTACCCAGGTGAGTGGGAGTTAAAACCGGCTCTATCATAAAATCATAGAACAACCAGGTTGGAAGAGACCCACCGGATCATCGAGTCCAGTCATTCCCATCAAACACTAACCCATGTCCCTCAGCACCTCGTCCACCCGTCCCTTAAACCCTCCAGGGAAGGGGAATCAACCCCCTCCCTCCTCCAGCACCCAATGACCCTTTCCATGAAGAATTTTTTCTGATGTCCAGCCTGAGCCTCCCCTGGTGGAGCTTGAGGCCATTCCCTCTCGTCCTGTCCCTTGGGAGAAGAGCCCAGCTCCCTCCTCTCCACAACCTCCTCTCAGGGAGTTGTAGAGAGCAACAAGGTCTCCCCTCAGCCTCCTCTTCTCTAGGATAAACACCCCCAGCTCTCTCAGTCTTTACTCAGATCCAACAACCAGGGAAATTTACAGAATCCTAGACTGTCCTGAGCTGCATCCCACAAGCGCCTATTTTTCCCCCTCGACTTCATCTTTAAAGGCTTTTTCCTTTTCTTTCCAGAATCACATGCCTTACTTCCGCAAGAGAATGGTGTGGGAAATAATCCACCAGCAGCTGCTGTGAGCAACGCACTAGGAGAGAGCAACACTGTGATCACCTCCGGGTGACGGATGAGGAGGTGTTTAGCTTTTTTTTTTTTTTGGAATTCTCCATTTGGATATAGGTAGTAGGCGCACAAATTCTCCTCTTTAGGCTATGAAGTAGAGGTGAAGGGAGTGTGGGGGGTTTCCTGGTGATGGAGGGAGGAAGGCACTGGACACCACACAAGCACAAAGCTGGGGAAGAGCCACCACTGTCACCGTCTGTCCTTGAGCTGCTGCATTACGGACGAAGAGGACTCTCCCCAGCGGTGGGAGCGACCCCTGCGTTAGCTCAGCTCCATGTTTGGCTCCTCACGGAGAGTCCTCTCTGCTTCCACGATGGCTCCGATCGACTCGAGTCCTAAAAACTGGATGTGTGATGACCTCCTGTCGCGGTTTAGCTGAGGACAACACCCTAGAAAGCGAACACTTTGCCATCTTCTGATTTGTAACAAATCCACGGTCAAGCCCACGTAGTGGGGGTTGTTTTGTTTTGGGGTGGTTTGGGTTTTTGTTTTTTTTTTTTTTTTTTTCTGTCTCGGGGGAGTTTATCTAATGTGAAAAGAGAAGTTATTTATTTTGGTTTTATTACAATAAATAATTTAAATTGTCTTAAGGAATCTTCCGGGAAGATGCCTTGGCCTGGGAAGGAAAGAGAGGGGCAGGTTCGAATTGCAGAGGAAGGTGAGGGAGGTGGCTTCAGCTCATTTGGAACTGAGGGACATGGGTTAGTGATTGATGGGAATGGTTGGACTCGATGATCCAGTGGGTCTCTTCCAACCTGGTGCTTCTATGATTCTATGAAGAAGACTGGATGAGCCACAGGAGCACAAAAGCCTCTCGGGGTCTGTCCCAGTGTCCCCAAGGGGCACCCTGGGGGATGCTGAGCTGCCCCAGGAGCAGCAGGCACAGCCCTGGAGGGACAGGAACAGGAGCTCCGTGGCTTCAGTTTAGGCCTCTCGCTCCACGAAGGCCACTGAGGGGCTGGAGCGTGACCAGAGAAAGGAACTGAGCTGGGAAGGGGCTGGAGAACAAGGGTTGGGAGAGAGGCTGAGGGAGCTGGGGGTGTCACATCTCCATCCACTCCCCATCAAGCCCCTTTCTGCAGGGAGTGGGGAAACGGCAACCCCTGCAACCCCCTCCCTGCCCCCCAGGCCCCTCCATCCCCACCTTCTCTCCCACTGACCACGCAGGAGGAGGAAGCCCCAAGGTGAGCTGGTTTAAATATCATATAATCGTGTTTTTTCCTTCATATACTAAAACCACAGCAACCCTTGAGCTCTGTCCCGCCGAGAGGAGTCTCCTCGTGCCCAGGGAGGTGTCCCTGCCCCTGGGAGGAGTGAGACTTTGAGGTCTCATCCACCCCAAAACCATTCAGTGATTCTATGAATTTAGAGAACAAGCATCCAGCACCACAACATCAGGATGAATTCTACTTCTGGGTGTTCAACATGGCCCCAGAACACCCGTTTCTAAGCCCTGTGGTCTCTCTGCACCCCAGAACTTAACACTCGGCCAAAGCAGGAAAAGAAAAACCAAACTGCTTTTTATTTTTGTTTTCACTTCTGGAAAGCATTTTACACAGGTTTTGATCTTCGGGATACCTTGGAATCAGTAGAAAAAACTAACCGAACAGTTTGTCTTTACAATAGAAACCTTTCGGAGGTCAAAATCGAGACTAAAAAAATACATGCAAAACATCCTCCTCCTTCGGGAAACACAACCTGAAACAAAGCACCAACTACACGAATATGCAGAACAAAACAGCATTTAACAGCACGCGAGTCGTCTCGTCAAGAGGTGGAAAAGTCACCTATCCACTAGGCACTGGTCACTGGTTTAAACAGAAGAGACAATAGAAAACATTGTCTTGCACGCTCGCAACTCCGAGGCCCAGGCTGCAGCCGGGAGCTCCTCCCCGGGGCTCGTTTCAGTAACGACCTGCAAGAGAAACCACATCATGTGTGCATCTGTGGGAGGGTCGGGAGGCTCTGCAAAGGGACCTAAACAGGCTGGAGCACTGGGCAGAGTCCAATGGGATGAGGTTTAACACGGCCAAATGGCGGGTCCTGCACTTGGGGCACAACAACCCTATACAGAGCTACAGACTGGGAGAAGCCTGGCTGGAAAACTGCCAGGAGGAGAGGGACCTGGGGGGGTTGGTCGACAGCGACTGACCATGAGGCAGCAGTGTGCCCAGGGGGCCAAGAAGGCCAATGGCATCTTGGCTTGGATCAGAAATGGTGTGACCAGCAGGGCCAGGGAGGTGATTCTCCCTCTGGACTCAGCACTGGGGAGGCCGCTCCTTGAATCCTGTGTTCAGTTGTGGGCCCCTCAGCACAAGAAGGATGTTGAGGCTCTGGAGTGAGTCCAGAGAAGAGCAACGAAGCTGGTGAAGGGGCTGGAGAACAGGCCCTATGAGGAGCGGCTGAGAGAGCTGGGGGGGGTTAGCCTAGAGAAGAGGAGGCTGAGAGGAGACCTCATTACTCTCTACAACTACCTGAAAGGAGGTTGTGGAGAGGAGGGAGCTGGGCTCTTCTGCCAAGGGACAGGGGACAGGACAAGAGGGAATGGCCTCAAGCTCCACCAGGGGAGATTTAGGCTGGAGACTGGGAGGAAGATTTTCATGGAAAGGGTCATTGGGCATTGGAATAGGCTGCCCAGGGGGGTGGTTGATTCCCCTTCCCTGGAGGTTTTTAAGGGATGGGTGGATGAGGTGCTGAGGGACATGGTTAATTGTTTGATAGGAATGGTTGGACTAGAAGATCCAATGGGTTCCTTCCAACCTGGTTGTTCTATGATTCTATGAAAGGGATCCTCGGACCTAAGGAAGTGACCACAGCGAAGCCAAACAGCCTTCCTGGACACAAAAACCTCATCAGAAGAGGTTCAGGAGGAGCGGAGGGATTTGCTTTGGCTACGGGAGCTCTAGGGCTACTTACGAGGCGAGTAGGAGCGCGACCGGGATCGGGACCGGTAGCCCCCTCGGCTGTAATACGGGGATGGTGACCTTCTCCTGCGAAGAGAAGCGGAAACATAGAATCTTAAGGTTGGAAAAGATCTTTGAGAACAGAGTCCAAGCCGTTTACCTCTCACCCTATCGCCTGTCACTTGGGAGCAGAGCCCAGTTCCCTCCTCTCCACAACCTCCTCTCAGGGAGTTGCAGAGAGCAATGAGGTCTCCCCTCAGCCTCCTCTTCTCAGGTTAAACACCCCCAGCTCTCTCAGCCTCTTTCAGAGACTGAGCTGATCCAACAGAGCGAGGATTTGAGTTTTCTTAACACTTCCCAACCCCTCCAGTCCAGGCACTTCAAGTTTTCCACATCCTCACCTAGTTCCACAAATCTCCCAAGAAGAATAAACCTCCAAACCCTCAGGACCTTTCCAGAGCTTTGCACTGGAAACACTTGGGATCTCGGCCCAGAAGGATCTGGGCCGAGATCCCAAGTGTTTCCAGTGCAAAGCTGCACTAACCTGTCCTCTGCTGCCTCAGCCCTTCACACAGCAGCGAGGAACCTCCAAGAGGAACTACGCTGCCCACGGAAGGACTCAGCACCCTCCCAGCTCTGTTTATGTGCTGCGGGGATCCCAGGCCTGGCTCTCAGAATACTAAAACCGTCGTGTATGAGTTTCACAGTTGAAACATTCCCCTCGTACCTATAGAACTGATCCCTGTCTTGCACAGCTCTCCATCCTCCTCCTCCTCCGCCGCCGCCTCCTCTGTGAGAACAAACGTAAAAGGGCTTGTGAGAATCTTCAACAAGTTTGTTGTGCAAGCAAAAGGCATCGTTGAGCATAAGGAAGTGAGGTGAGGGCACGAAAACACTGGCTCCTGCGCTGATTAATACTGAAGGACTTTGCTACCTTCCTTCGCTGTTCTGTGTCGATTGTTCCATGTGCGTTTATCGATTGTGTTGTGTCACACGGCATCTCTGCACTATAACACAGCAACCAGCCAGCCCTGCTGCATCCACCACCAGATTATGTCCCCAAGTACATCTATTCGTCTGTCAAAACCTTTCCGGGATGGGGACTCCACCACCTGCTGGGCAGCCTCTGCCAGGGCTTGGCAGCCCTTTTAGTAAAGAAATTCCTCCTCATATCCAACTGAAATCTTCCCTGTTGGAGCTTGAGGCCATTCCCTCTCATCCTGTCCCCTGTCACCTGGGAGAGGAGCCCAGCTCCCTCCTCTCCACAACCTCCTCTCAGGTAGCTAGAGAGAGGCCCCTTCCAACTCAAACTGTTCTGTGATTCTATAGAGTCATGGAATAACCAGGTTGGAAGAGACACACTGGATCATCGACTCCAACCATTCCCATCAAACACTAACCCATGTCACTCAGCACCTCGTCCACCCGTCCCTTAAATACCTCCAGGGAAGGGGAATCAACCCCCTCCCTGGGCAGCCTCTGACACTGCCCAATGACCCTTTCTGGGAAAATTTTCCTAATGTCCATCCTCACCCTCCCCTGGTGGAGCTTGAGGCCATTCCCTCTCGTCCTGTCCCTTGGGAGAAGAGCCCAGCTCCCTCCTCTCCACAACCTCCTCTCAGGGAGTTGGAGAGAGCAATGAGGTCTCCCCTCAGCCTCCTCTTCTCCAGGATAAACACCCCCAGCTCCAAAACACATCATCCCTCCACCTGTTCCAGTAAGGATTTCACAGTAAGATTCCAGAATGACAGTGAGTGCAAAATTGTAGGATCAACCGCTGAGCACTCAGAGGTAGAAATGGAGATGAGAAAGCGCAGGTCCCAAGCAGTCGGGTATGACAGACACTGGCTCACCTGTAGGACCTGCTGTAGTAGTCGCGATCGTCGTACCCTCGGTCGTACCCTCTGTCGTAGTAATCCCGTCGTCGTGAGCTGCCACTGCAAGCAACGACAGAGAATTACAGTGAATAAAGCAGAAACCACTAAGGGTGTAAGCAGAGGCTTCAGAAGGCGCTATCGGGTATAACCCAGTTACAGCGGTTTATACCTCGTGTCCCCAAGGTCCACGAGACTAGGAGCACTCCTGCTTTCCCAGCAGTGCAGATGGGAACACAACTACTCAAAAATGCCTTTAAAACGCTTGCAATTTGGAGACAACCACTTTCCTCCTTGCTTGGAAGCCTCGTAGCCTTTTCACATCACAGGGACGTGAGGAATTCCATCCTGTGAAGCCTCTTCCTTCATAGAATCATAGAACAATCAGGCTGGAAGAGACCCGTCGGATCATCGAGTCCAACCATTCCTATCAAACACTAATTCGATTTTAATCACAGAATCATGGAATGGTTTGAAAGTTGGAGGGTGAGATTGGTGATTAGGAAAAATCTGTTCTGCAACAAGGTTCTGGGCTCTGGCAGAGGCTGCACAGGAGGTGGTGGAGTCCCTGTCCCTGGAGGGGATTTAAGAGGGTGGGTGAGGAGCTTAGAGATCTGGGTTAGCAGAGGACAGGGACAGTTGGACTTAAAGATCTCAAAGGTCTTTTCCAAACAAACGATTCTGTGAAAACTCAGAAGCCATCGGTGTGTGAAGGAACAGAGGACAACGACTGAAAATTCTTTAGAAACTGCCAGAAGCTCTTCCTACAGTTCCCCACATGGAGCTTTTTCACAGGGAATTCTGAAAGGCATTGGTGATCAGTTGGGTGGTTCAGTATTCAGCAGCCCAGACAATCACAGCTCTTGTGAAGGAGATTCATATTTTAAACAAACAAGGTAATTGGGGATGAAGTGATTTTTTTTTTTCTCTATTTTAGTTTCTAGCCCTGAAGCATCGGCACAAGCAAAGAGCTTTCAGAGCATTGCGGTAACCTGAGCAACCACACCAACCAGGCCTCTTCGAGAGGAGACAGAACACAAGACAATTAATCCTGCCCCCGAAACGAAGTAACTCACTAAGTGGGTCGTCCCATATAGATTCCAGGGGTGGGGGTGTGAGGTCTTTTTGTTATGGAGAAGTCTACCCGGATCCTCCTGCCATCCAGCTCCATTCCGTTGGCACGTTCCTTGGCCTAAATAGGGGATAGAACACATCCAGTATGAACTTCGTTAGCAACACCAGTTTGTAAACCACTGCCCAGTCCCAACCAGCTCAGTTCAGACACTTCCAGCTTTCACTTGTGCCTCTCACACCCCCCAAAACCTGAATTTCGAGCACTCTTGGCTCGATAACCACTGACACGGCACAAAAAGCCTTAAAGGAATTTAATTTCACAATTGTTTCAGTGCCTCCATTTCTGACACAGTAACAGGGAAGCTTTGAACGTGGTCATGGAAGGTGAAGGTTTTCTTTCATCCAACACACCCTCCAACCCACAATATAGTCTTATAAATGCAGCTGAATTAAAAAAACCAAACTCCACCGAGTGTTTCCTGCCAAGCAGCAGGTCCTACAACCTAAATATTCCAATTTAAAGCCATTCCCCTTCGTCCTGTCCCTCCAGGTCCTTGGAAAAAGTCTCTCCCCAGCTTTCCTGGAGCCCCTTTCAGCGCTGGAAGCTGCTCTGACGTCTCCCTGGAGCCTTCTCTCCTCCAGACTGAACAACCCCAGCTTCTGCAGCCCTTGGATCATCTCTGTGGCCTCCTCTGGACTCACTCTAACACATGCACTTCTATCAGAAGGCAGGGAAGATGCTGCTGATTACGAAATAATCACGATTGTTTCACGGTGGCCAAAGGAATTCAGGTTAAAGGTTCTTACACCACTTTAAAGGCCCAACACCGAGTTTCCCTCAGGCTCTATCCTGTTACGGAACACACATCCAGCCGCTCGGAACACCAGAAACGCACCCCACGTTCTGTACCCCAACCTACTTCCTTAGCATCCTCGACGTTTTCAAAGTACACAAAGGCAAATCCCCTCGAGCGCCGAGACTGCTGGTCGTACACGATGGAAACGTCGGCGATGGGACCATACTTGGAGAAAACTTCTCTCAGGTCTCTCTCTGTGGTGTACAGGCTCAAGCCAAACACTCCAAGACAACAATTTGGGTCAGGATTTGCCTAAAGAAAAGAACAGATAGAAGTTAGACTAAAATGGCTCATTTTTTGTAGTATGATGTGTTTCACAAGCTGCAATTGTCAGACTTAGCGTTTGATAGGAGTGGTTGGACTCGATGATCCGATGGGTCTCTTCCAACCTGGTTGTTCTATGATTCTATGACTTCAAGGCAAAGCCACCAAGCTAGATGGTGCTGAGGTTCAGGTTGGGTTATGTGGCTCTCAGACGCTCTTACAATCAAACCTCCTCTCACAAAACCACTTGGAATCTCTTGGGCTGCTGCACAAACCCCAGCACATCACAAGCACTGGATTCACACCGTTCTCCCTTAAAGGCCAGTGAACGTAGAGAGATGTAAACCTGCACAGAGCCCCAGCTCACACCCTCCTTTCTGTCAGTAGCCTCTGTCTCTCTTCAAAAACTTAAAACTTTAGACTGAACCGCACTGTGCTCAGCCACCTGAGCCTGCAAAGCAGCTAAAACCCAGCTGATGTGCACACTTGTCTATAGAATCATAGAATGATAGAGTAACCAGGTTGGAAGAGACCCACCGGATCATCGAGTCCAACCATTCCCATCAAACACTAACCCATGTCCCTCAGCACCTCGTCCACTCGTCCCTTAAACCCCTCCAGGGAAGGGGACTCAACCACCTCCCTGGGCAGCCTATTCCAATGCCCAATGACCTTTTCTGTGAAAAACCTCCTCCTAATCTCCAGCCTAAATCTCCCCTGGTGGAGCTTGAGGCCATTCCCTCTCGTCCTGTCCCTTGGGAGAAGAGCCCAGCTCCCTCCTCTCCACAACCTCCTTTCAGGTAGTTGTAGAGAGTAATGAGGTCTCCCCTCAGCCTCCTCTTCTCCAGGCTAAACAACCCCAGCTCTCTGAGTCGCTCCTCATCGGTTAATTAACAATTAACCTTCAGCGATAGCTTTTAATTGGAGTGGAGTCTTCGGGTTATTTTCCCACAGAAGCCCTAAGACTCGCGTCAGGGATTTCGGGAGGTTTCCTGGGGCACGTACCCTGTTTCCGATGTGGCGTCTGCGCGTAGACATGGGGGAATGGCTGTGACTGTGGCGGCGCCGATAATCCCGACTGTACGACCGGCTTCTGGATCTCCTGTGCGAGCGGGAACGGGAGCGCGACCTCGTGTAGTGTCTGCGGGAACTCCTCCTCGATCTAGATCTGTGGGTGAAAAGAAAGGAAAAAAAAAAAAAGAGAGCGTCGGGTTTGTTTGGGGTTTTAATAAATAAAAGGCCCCAAAAATCATTTTCTTAGAGCCTTGCGGCACTTCAGTTGTAACAGATTGAAGTCACTGCTCTCCAAGACTACAAACTAATCTTTATGATTCAACTGTTGATGCTCTTAGAGCGTTTCTACCGCACAACAGGCACCTCCACTCCCATTTTGGTCAAGTTTTCATTCCCTGATGGATTTCAGTGTCTCTAACAAGCCCACCTTGGTTCGACACAGAATATTCACGGCCTTGGCAGCAGCGTTTAAGCGAAAATACAGCTGGGGTGGCTTTTAAAGACTGAAGAGAAGAAGGGAATCCTTCCACCACCTCCGATACCGCTGCTTCGTGAGAAGCTAACACCATTTTTAGCCACTAGAAGTTCGGCAACCGCTCCCCGAGTTCGGCCCTGTTCACAGCACCTCTAGAAATGCTTCCTGACCACTAGTTCCACGGAGAGGAGGTCCTGAACCTCACGATTTGAGCTGGAAAGCCAAGCGGGCGCTGAAACTGGGAGCCTCGCGGCCATTTCCTTCGTGGTTTTAATAGTGCAGGTTACTCCGTGAGTGCTCCCGCACTCACGGAGTAACCTGCACTATTAAAACCACGAAGGAAATGGCTGAAGTTTAACCAAGTGTGGAACATTCAGAGGTTCCGCTCCTGAGCATTTAACAGCTTCAGCACTTCTAACTACAAACTCTGAAAGGACACGTTATGGTTGGCAGCAGAAAGAAGGGGGGAAAAAAAATAGAGAACTTCTCTGAGGTAGGGAAGACGGGAAAGAAAACAGAAATAATAATTCAAACAGGTTCAACGCATGCGTTCGGCCTCATTGCAGCTGAGGAAGAAGAGGGTAAACCCAACAAAAATGGATGGGGAAGACACACTGAGCGGGAGATGGAGACTTCTAAACGAGGCGACTCGTTATGTGAGAGAACGAGGATTAGTTTAAACAGGCACTGCTTATATCGCTGCCTAAACATCACTGTCCTTTTTCTCCTCTGCTGCAAATTTCACGGCTGAAAATCTTATTCCTTTGTTACGAATTGGCTTCGGAGTCAGCCAGAGATCACAAGCTGGCGATAAACGGTGACCGAAGCAGATCTGGAAGTCAAGTACGTTCACGCCCCGACTGATAAATACGCCAGGAGACAGGTTTTTTCCCAAAATCAACGTTTAATTTGTAAAAATACATCGGTAACCGGAACTGCCAAGAAATCGGGAAGTTCTCCCAGGGTTATTTCTCCGCTGAGAGCCAGGGCTGGATGACCTGCTCGTGATGGCATCCAAACGTGGGATGGCACTGAAAACAGATATAAGCATGTTGGTTCTACATCGGTGCCTTGAGACAATCCTGCTAACATCACCCTAACACTGCCTTTCCAGCCTTTCCGGCACAGCTGTTAAATGCTCAGGAAGCGGCAGAAGCCAGAAGCATCTACGCGGAAAAGTCAAAAAGTTGCCAGGGTATCATTTAAAAGGGTGTGAGGAAATGATTTGCCAGGTTTCGCATCAATTCTAGATCTTGTATTCGCTTCTTGCAGCGTTTTACACGAGTTGTGAGCACATCAACGTGGTGCTCTGCACGGAATCCATAGGAGGCATGGACTGAGGTGCAGGAGGACATGTTGGGCTGGGACCTGACTTGCTATTTTAAATTAAAACCGACCCCGAAGGTGTGTGCAGGCTCCGTTCTCTGAGGTTTTCAAGACCCAGCTGGCTGAGGCCCTGAGAACACGGCCTGAGCCCAGAGGTGGGTTTGGAGCAGGACCCTCCCTGAGCTGCACCATGGACCTCTCGCTGCCAACAATCCCGATTCCACACCCAGACAGCGCTGACACTACCAAATACCTCTTCATTCAACAGTCTTTTCACTCCAGGGATCACCCAGTGCATAACCTGATGCCTGAAGCACAAAGAACAAAGGAGCCTGTGCCTCTGCTGTCACCAATTCCCAAGTCTTTTCCAAGCTTTTGCAGCCGATGCCTTTGATCTCACAGGGAGATTTAAACAGCTCCAAGACTTCTGGAGTTGTGATCCCTCCTCCGTGCTCTGGCAACCCTAATTCACCGCTCGGACGTGTAGGTGTGCACTGTGAGCAGCTCAGCTGGAGACCTCACTGCTGAAGCTCCCGTATTTTTTAAACTGAGCAGTTATAAATACGTAAAGAAACAACCAACACGTTTGTTTCTGCTCAGCATTCGGTTAAGGAGGCTCTTAAAACAACCTCACTTGTTGTTAACAGGCTCTTAAAACAACCTCACTTGCTCACTGACAGGTTGGTTGCCTTCCTATTCATTCTTTACTAAACACAAACCTGCTGAGTCAGTGGGAAGTGACATTCATAGCCTGATTTTTAAGATTATCGGTATATTTTCTGTCTGCTAACAATTTCTAGAGGAATTTTTAGCCGATGAGCATAAGGATGTGGAGCAAAAGGCATTCTCACAGTGCACATCTGCATTGCCACGTGACAAACACGATAACCAAGCTGCTTTCTCCACAACTGCTTTTGGGAGCTTGGAAAGCTGTCTCGTCTTGAAAATTACCAGGCTGGAAAGCTTTAAAGCTCAATTAAAGTGTATTTAAATGGCCAGGCAGCTGTCGCCATTCCCGTTTCTCTGCCCTGCTGCTTCTCAGGGGATACACCACGAAGTCCTCCAGAAACATCTCTGCTTCCAGTGAAGAAACATGATACACATGCGTGAGCTGAAACGGAACATCTGCCAATGCACCTCTCTCTAAAAGCAAACCCAAGATCTAGAGTTCTGGAGCTTCCTGCTCAGAAAGATGTTATCCCACGACTCTAAAGGCAGCCCAGCTCCAAACAGAGCCCAAATAAAGCTGCAGGAAGATCTAACTCGATGGGTTTTGGCTCTTAAAGTCCTGAAACCATGTGTGCCCACAGCCCCCCAGTGATATCTGCAAACACAACTGGGGTTTGAGGTCACCTCTGACAACAACCGTCTGGCTTGCAAAGAGGAGGAAGAGAGGTAAAAGATGGCAACTCACCTGGATTCAGACCTGGATCTAGATTTTGACCTGGAGCGCCTGGAATCCTCCTTAGAGCGAGATCTTGCAGGGGTGTGCCTCCCCGACTTGCCAGACCCATGAGCACTTCCGCTTCTGGAAGCAGAACGGGATTCCTGCACGCAGATAGCGAAAGCCTAATTTGTACACAATTCCTCGTTTACCTGCGGGCTGTAAACAAGCTCCAGTGCAATCACGGTAACAATTCATAGCTACGTGTCCGGGCAGTCGGCGTTACAACTGCCGAGATCGTTAAGAAGGTTTTTTTTTTTAATTTTTCCCTGGTAGACACTTGTTTACCCTGCATATATTTTTGCTATTAAACAGATAATGCATGCATGTTTAGCAAAATATACAGGGACACATAAACAGACTAGTAATTACTTAGCGTAGTGCTTTCAGATTCCAGATTACTTCTTATCTTAACTTCATTTTTATTCCTTTTCTTCATTCTTCCGTTTCAAATTCTGACTTCTTTCATCTTCCCCACTTCACACAAATTGCTCAATATTCTACAAGTGGGACTTCTGGTCTGATAATTAGCATGCATTCACTTTCTTTTTTTTCAAATTTCAGCTTCACTTATTCCTGAGCTTCAAATAATTCTCATTTATAAAACTTGTCAAATGGCGACTTCCGCATTTTCCTTCTTCACCATTAACCTTAATAGAAAAAGAACAGGATGAAGAATATTTAAAAACTCCAGGATAAAATCTAGTGCCAAAACTGAAACTAGAAAAAAAAATGTTTTGAGTCGAATCTACCAAACGCCCTATTTTTATCAACAGATTCGGTTTAACTTAGGACTAAGGAACTGAATTTGATTTTTATGCCTATATTTAAGAGCAAATGCACAGCGGATAGACCAAAGAGCTACTGATGGAGGATTCTAGCGTTAGGAAACTCAAAGTATTTTGCGCCGTCAGCCACATACTTAGCCAAAATCCACAAGGAGTGACCTGAGCGAGGTCCCTGCTGCGGCTGAGCCTTGGTTGCCGCACAGCGAGGGCACTTTTGGGGCCACTCGTGCTCTAAAACGCTTGATGGGGAGGCCCGAAATGCAACTCTGAGCAAAACCAACCGTTCCGGAGCAAAACCCCAGCTGCTCCAGTGTTTCCTTGTGTCTGCTTCGGTAACGACACAACCTAATTCATTTTTTTAAACTGTTTTAGTTGGTATAATGCATTATCATAGAATCACAGAACAACCAGGTTGGAAGGGACCCATCGGATCTTCAAGTCCAACCATTCCTATCAAATTATAATTATTATAATCAGCGTAAGGTATAAACTCAGCCACGTGGCGCAAACCCTCAGCTCCAGCACTCTAGAAGCTGTTATCGATTTCAAGGCATTCAGGAAGCGGAGTTCTACGCTTTCCTAAACCCAAATGACTACATTTCACCTCCTTAATGATCAGGAGCGCTCACCGATGACACTGGAGAAGCAGATCTTACTCAAAAATCACTTGTTTTCTCTCTAACATCTCTTCAACCTCAGTACTCAACCTCGTGAGCATTCAGAAAGTCATTTGCTGACCCAAAATTTAGTCATATTTAAACCACTTCTGAATATTTAACATATTAAGCATATTTAAACCACAACTGAAACCAAAGTTTAGGCCTGATGACCACACGTCACCGGAGGAGGTGACACGACTCGCAGAATAAAGCAGATTTTCAATAACAAGAGTGAGAGAAATGGAGCAAAGCTGATCAAGGCCAAGTTCTTCTGCGGTGAAACATTTAGGCAGCTGCTCTAAACCACCACCAGCTCCTGTCTCAACCCGCGAAGGGCAGCGCAACCGCTGGAAATATTAATTTCAGTTACAGATAACTTCAAGCCGTGGCTACCTTCAAAGCAAACAGCCTGTGAGATGAGTGCTGGGTTCACGGGTTCATTTAGACGCTAGTGTATTAATTAGGAAGCCTTCAGCTCTTTTAAAAAGCATCAAAGCAAGACTGAAGAGGGTACAAAACGCAAAATTGGGGCTGTTGTTCTGAGGAAAAGTAATTCTGGTCAGAAAACATAATGCTTGGCAGGTTCCAGCCAGGCAGAGGGAGTCACGGCCAAGTACAGGGGGTTTAAGAGTGAGAAGGACCCAAGGAATCCACACCCAGCGCAGGATCTTGCCCCTAAGCACATCCCACCCCCTCTTTTAGGGTTTTTAGAAGTCAAGGAGCTTTGAAGGAATCAGCAGAGCAATTGGTATTAGCCAAAGCAAATGAATAAAGTCTTCATCTATTTACAGAATCATAGAATCACCAGGTTGGAAGAGACCCACCGGATCATCGAGTCCAACCATTCCTATCAAACACTAACCCATGTCCCTCAGCACCTCGTCCACCCGTCCCTTAAACCCCTCCAGGGAAGGCAACTCAACCCCCTCCCTGGGCAGCCTCTGATATTTATTTGATATTTTTTGGATGCTCTTGGCTCTATTCTGCTCAGACTGATGTGGAAACTGGACACCTGGGATTCAAGAAGAAACACAGGAAGAAAAAAAACCTTAAGACAACTGTATATCCCAATTGGAAATTAATCAGTTGGCTTATTTCCATCGCGTTCCTTGGGATTTTACATCTCCTAGGTTTAAATCTGTGTTTCCAGATCAGCCTTCAAGACTTTTCTCTTCGATTTACCATCTCCCAGGACTATAGTGCTTCTTTCCCACTTCCAGCCTCAAAGGAATGTGCTGCACCTCACCTGCTCCAGGTATTACTGGAATAACCCCTCCGAGTCAGAGCTGCTCCCCTCCACCTCAGCCGAGGAATCCCTCCCTTCCCCAGATTTTCAAGCCCACAGGATCCCTTGGTCTTTACCACGAGTTCTTCAGGCATTGCTGGAATTCAAGTGGAAGCCCTGAAGTCCAGGCTCTGGTTTCCAAATGATTCTTTCCATACTTTAAGCCCATTAAACCCACGCGCGATGCTGAGGGACAGTATTTTTAACGCCTCTAAGCGCGTTTATAAAGATGTGTCACAGCCGCCTGTGCCACCAGCAGGGAATGTCACAGCAGCAGGATTATTCGGGGGGCAGGAGACAAAAGGTTCCCATGGACAGAAGCGGCTGTGAGGCAGGGAAGCGAGAACCACTTTGTGCTTCTCAGATCCAGTTCTTCCTCACAGGGACAGAAGTCTCAGATTTCAGTTACTTAACAATGCAAAATACAGGCATATAGAACTATTAGTAACTTCTGAATCATAAATCTCTATAGAGATTCCCACTCCTTTTCCTAAAGGAAGGTGCAGCCTCACACTACGTTATCAAATCCGCAGCCAGGTTTACTTAAAGTGTGTTTGTGCTGACTTCATTTTCCTTCAGCCTCTCTGCTACTGAATCTGGTGAGCGATCCAGCAAGTACATAGATGCTTTCGCCTCTTTTCCCCTGCAGCACGGATCACATCGCTGCTGGGGAGGCCGAGAATCTCCTCCCAGGGAAACCAGAACAAGCCCTTTCCAAACTCCACCAAACCGAGACAAAAATGTGTTGTGAAGCACCAAGTTAAGGACTTCAGTTAAGGACCCTGTGGGTCCATTCCGGCTGGGAATGGATCCTCCAGCGCCACATGTTCAGTCCAGGCAGCTCAGGCACCGCGTCAGCTGCAGAGAAGATGCATCGAGCACCAGTCGATGATGTGAGAACACAGAATGACCTCTACTTTGGGTGGCAGCAAGCTATCACGTTGCTCCTGACCTTCCAAAGCCACTTCCTCGAAGACGGCATTTTATGGCTTTAAATTGGAAGGGATGAGATCTCAGGAAGAAATTCTTCACCGTGAAGGTTGGGAGGCCCTGGCCCAGGCTGCCCCATCCCTGGAGGGGTTCAAGGCCAAGTTGGATGGGGCTCGGAGGGGTTCTGAGGTCCCTTCCAACCCAAACCATTCCACAATTCTATGATTTTTTTCACCTTGTAAGCGGAGCTGTTGATCCACCATTTCTAGCGTTCGAGTTCCCTAACAAAAACCCCAAACTACAAACCCGTCTACAGCATGAAACGGTTTGATCTCATCAGACACTAACCCACAGGATGAGGCTCCCTGGTTTTTCCCTTTAACTACTCTTCCTTTTCAGCCCTCCTGGGTGGAATCACACTCGAGCCTCAGCCAGCATAGCTTCAATGAATGAAAACAAAACCAGAAGCGACTCAAACACGTGGCAATTCTTACAGCAAACTGAGTACTTTAAGTGTCCTCAGTGTTCAAAGCATTGGTGGCATTTAATAATTTATAGTCCCTTCAGTTATAATCAGTTTAATCCCACTACAAAGCTTAAGCTGCGACAGATAATTTGACTGGGGACCTCTTTTCTTGTTCTCTTTTTTTAACCTACAACGTAAACCAGTTTAAGCTGGTGTTGCTGCTGAGACAGCAAACCCCACGGCTTGCAAAAGCACCTGCTGTTTGGTCTTCGTCCCCAGCGAGGACAGGTGGCATCGAATCCAGCCTGCAAAACAGCACAGTTGGGAACGGAATCGGAAAAAAAAAAAAATGAGCTGATGTAATTCCCAGATCCCAGAGTACAAGGGAGGAGGCAGGAGCACGTTTTCAGGAGCACGGTCCTTGCTGGGAACAGCGTACCAGGCACCTAAAGTCATTATTTATCCAGATTATTTATCCAAACATTGTTCTACCCGGCAGAGACTTCAGCGCTTCCAGTCTGGAAAAGCAGAAGGCCCATGACTTGGTAAAATACAAGCCTTAAGTAAGGAAAAAGTATAAATAAATAACACTAGTAAGAGAGTTAGAAAATCTGCTTTGTGACCTGCACTGTGGGTTTGCCTCCTGCTTTTACAAACCCGTACCCTGCACACAGCTCACACGACTCACAAGAATTCAGGTCTGAACTCATTCTAGGCCTTTATAAGTAGAGAGAAAAGAGAAAATAGAAATGCAGGTGGGATGCGATTGCTGCCTAACCATCTGCTGCCCAGTGATGTTGCATAAGGATCTCGCAATCAAGGTTTTAACATTCATAGAATCATAGAACAACCAGGTTGGAAGAGACCCATCGGATCATCGAGTCCAACCACGCTTGTTCTGACTGAAAATACGACGTGGGATGCCCTGGCAAACTCGACTAGAGCCAGGTCACCATCTTTAAACAGCTTTCAGTCTGATTGGTACAACAGCAATTACAATGTTTTAACAAAACTAGCACAGAGAGATCCACCTCGGACAAAGGAACAGCCCTCGCTAAGCCCACACCAGCTGTATGAGCGACACGAAGGCCTCAGTGTGAAGATGGTACTGGGGGAATACAGGTCTGCTCTGGAATCCCTTAGCGCTCACTCCCTTCCAGTGTTTTTATCTTCCTACAAATCCCACCCTGAAGGAGAGAGACTCATGCTATTAAAGTTTTGTCACAGCGAATCTGAACCCCCATCCCTGGAGGGGTTCAAGGCCAGATTGGACGAGGCCTGGAGCCCCTGATCCAGTGGGAGGTGACCCTGCCCGTGGAAGGAGCATGGAACTGGATGGGCTTTGAGGTCTCTTCCAACCCAAACCAGTCCATGATTCTATGACCCTGCACTCCACTTGTCTAGAGCAGTAAAAGGAAAACAAGACTGGAGAAAAATCAGCTTTAGGTGACCTGCACCCCAGGCGCATATCCCAAAGGAGAAGCTCAGCCAGCACCTCCCGCGCTGCAAGTAAAATCCCATTCAGACAGGAGTGTTGTCCAGAAAGCGGCTCTGTGGCCCTGTGTGCAGCCAAGCTCTGCACCACCAACAGGAACAGATCATAACCACAGAATCATCAGGTTGGAAGAGACCCACCAGCTCATCGAGTCCAACCATTCCCATCAAACACTAACCCATGTCCCTCAGCATCTCATCCACCCGTCCCTTAAACCCCTCCAGGGAAGGGGACTCAACCCCCTCCCTGGGCAGCCTCTGCCACTGCCCAGTGACCCTTTCCATGAAAAATTTTTTACTCATGTCCAGCCTAAATCTCCCCTGGTGAAGCTTGAGGCCATTCCCTCTTATCCTGTTCCCTGTCACTTAGTAGAAGAGTCCAGCTCCCTCCTCTCTACGACCTCCTTTCAGGTATCTGGAGAGAGCAATGCATATCTATAAAAAAAAATTATATTATCTTGATCTTTTACCCCTCAATCCTACACCACCTTCACGCAACCTCTCATGGCTGTTCCCTCACTGAGGAACTCTCGCTGGTTTCTTCCTCTATTGACGTTAAATCATCAGTCCTTGTGTTTCTCAGTTCTCACATCCTTCTTTGGCTCTGCTTATTCTACTTTTGGCCTCTAAAACTCCTCCCCCCACGGCACCCACTCAAGGCTAGTTTTGCTAAAAAGCTACTAAGTTTAATCAAGCATTTCTTTTTTGCCTCACGGAAGGGGATGAACGGGCTCTCTTTTTGCAGTTTTATAGTTTCCTGAGTTCTATTTCTTTCAAGAGGAGCACCTTGTAGTCACGACTCGGTGCCAGTGTCTCCCTCAGGCTTCACAAAGGACACTGAGAGGTTTCCATTTGAAGTCTGACCCTTTTGACTATTGCAATCGCATCTAAATTCATTAATATTTTAAAAAAAGAGTCCCTAGAAAGGAAGAGAACACACACAGGATTTCTGGGAAATTTTATGAACACACAAGTAGGGAAATACGCTCTCCTAGCTCTTATCTCACTAAAAACAAGCGATGGAGATCGCTGCCTCGTGCTGCCCAGCCCTGACAAAGGAGGTTTGTTCTCTGAAACTCCAAAATAAGTCAGAGAGTTCGATTTGTTGGCATTTTCAGTCTCACATATACATGTAGATGTTCCATCCCAGCTCTTGTCTCACTGCATATGGATGGAGATCACTCCCTCACGTCGCTCAGCTCTGATTAAAGGGTCTGACACTGAAAATGCCAGAAAATAAACTCTCTATGAATTGCTTTGGGGCTTTAGAACAGGAACACCCTTTGGTGTAAGGCGAGGCAGCCATCTCCATCCACCGTGTGCAGCCAGACAAGAGCTGAGACTCCCCACGCAGATGGATAAATTCTCCCAGAAATCTTACACATATTCTATTAGACTAGTTTTAATGTTATTATGCGCCTCACAACAGCCAAATCTTTGCTGATTTAGAGCTGGCTCCAGCTCTGCCTGAGCCTGCATGTGAGATGGGGAGAGGCTGCAGAGGCAATTAGAAAAGAGAGGTCTGCTCGGCACAGATCACGCTGGTACCAAAAATACCTGCAAATAAAGTCTTTAAGACTTAATTTTAGAATCACAGAATAGCCAGGTTGGAAGAGACCCACCGGATCATCGAGCCCAACCGTTCCTATCAAAATTTTGGAGCTTTAGAAAGCGAGTGTCCTTTAATTGAGCAAGAGAGGGCAGGGATCTCCATTGAAGACGTGCAGCGAGGCAAGAGCTGGGCCAGCAGAGAGCCCAGAAATCTTCAGCGTTCTCTCGTCCTTTCCAAGGTTTGTTTTTAACGGGATTATGAGCCTCAGGACAGTCAGATCTCTGCTCAGTTGGGGTTTGACCCTTTTCATAGAATCATAGAATCACCAGGTTGGAAGAGACCCATCAGATCATCGAGTCCAACCATTCCTATCAAACACTAAACCACGTCCCTCAGCACCTCGTCCACCCGTCCCTTAAACCCCTCCAGGGAAAGTGAATCAACCACCTCCCTGGGCAGCCTATTCCAATGCCCAATGACCCTTTCCGTGAAAAACTTCCTCCTAATCTCCAGCCTAAATCTCCCCTGGCGGAGCTTGAGGCCATTCCCTCTATTCTATGATTCTATTGCAATCGCATCTCAATTCATTAACATTTAAAAAACCAGAATCATAGAATCACAGAATCAGCAGGTTGGAAGAGACCCACCGGCTCACCGAGTCCAACCATTCCTACCAAATGAGTCTCTAGAAAGGAAGAGAACACACACAGAGGATTTCTAGGAAGATTTAAGGGACGGGTGGACGAGGTGT
Source organism: Coccyzus lansbergi (assembly GCA_033558105.1). Lineage (NCBI taxonomy): Eukaryota > Metazoa > Chordata > Aves > Cuculiformes > Coccyzidae > Coccyzus > Coccyzus lansbergi. Next base: position 47,068 of record JAUMJK010000730.1, on the reverse strand, counting down.
TGAGGGACATGGTTTAGTGTTTGATAGGAATGGTTGGACTCGATGATCCGATGGGTCTCTTCCAACCTGGTTGTTCTATGGATTCTATGATTCTATTTATACACAAACAGGTAGAGAAATACACCGTCCCAGCTCTTGCCTCACTGCAAAACAAGCGATGGAGGTCGCTGCCTCGTGCTGCCCAGCCCTGACAAAGGGTGTTTGCTTTCTGAAACTCCAAAATAAGTCAGAGAGTTCGATTTGCTGGCACCTTCAGCCTCACAGACGCAAATGAAGTGGGAAAGGGGGAGGGGGGGAGGAGGCTGCAGGAGGCTCGAAGCAGCCCGAGCGCCGTTTCATAGAGAAAGGTTGGAAGAGACCCATTGGGTCATTGAGTCCAACCATTTCCATCAATCACTAACCCATGTCCCTCAGGACCTCATCCACCCATCCCTTAAACCCCTCCAGGGAAGGGGAATCAACCACCAACCAGTGTAGCCTCTGACACTGACCAATGACCCTTTCCGTGAAAAACTTCGGAAACGGAACTCTAGTTCAGCTTAAAGCGCTCCCCCCGACCCCTTTTTTTCTGCCGCAGGATCCGCCTCTCGCCTCACGCCCTCTCCCCTTCGGCCATTTTGTGGCTCCGGCCGCCACAGCCCAAGATGGCGCCGGGCGCCGCGCGGCCTCCCCCCCCCCCCGCCCCCAACCCCCGCCCCACCCCCATACACAACTCCCCGTCCCGGGCCCCCCTCCCTCCCCGCCGCCCCCGGGATGCACGGGGAGCGGGGATTAATTGAACGAAGGGGGATAAGGGGGTTCGCGCGGGGGGTCGCGGGGCGGCCTGCATTTACCCGCTCGCCGTAGTTCTGCTCGCCGCTGTCGCTCATCGTCCCGCAGCGCCGCTCTAATCCTCTTCCACCTCCCTTCTCCTGCTCTTTTTCCCGGTGTCGGTCCCGGCCGCCGCCCGATGGAACCGGACCCCGAACCGGAGCCCGAGCGATCGCCCCGCGCGCCGCAGGGGAAGTGACGCGCAGCCGCGCGCGCGCCGAGCGGGACACGCCCCCGTCGCGCGGAGACCACGCCCGACAACGCCAGACCACGCTCCGCCCCCTCGAGGAGGCCACGCCCGCACAGAACAGACCACGCCCCCGACCAGGACATCCCTCTCCTGAGGCCACGCCCTCTTTTCTGAGGCCACGCCCACCTAAACACGCGCCCCTCGTATGAAAAGGCCATTCCCCTTTCCGGAGACCAAGCCCCCAAACCCACGCCCCTCGCATGAAAAGGCCACGCCCCTAGAGGGCAGACCACTCAACTGAACAGGACGCGCGCGTCCCCGAAGGCCACGCCCCCAAGGGGTCAGGCCACGCCCCCGGAGAGGACGTGCCCTCCCCTAGAGGGCAGGTTACGCCACTGAACAGGGCGCGCGTGTCCCCGAAGGCCACGCCCCCTCGGCGGTCAGGCCACGCCCCCGGAGAGGACGTGTCCGCCCCTCCTCTTATGAAAAGGCCACGCCCCTAGAGGGCAGGCCACGCCACTGAACAGGGTTCTAGCGTCCCCGAAGGCCACGCCCCAAGGGGTCAGGCCACGCCCCCGGAGAGGACGTGTCCGCCCCTCCTCGCAGGGAAAGCCACGCCCCCTCCGCGTTAAGGCCACGCCCTTAGAGGGCAGGCCACGCTACTGAACTGGGTGCGCGCGGCCCCGAAGGCCACGCCCCCCACACGCTCCCGGAGAGGACGGCCACGCCCCCTCGGCGTACATCAGTCCAGTATCCGTTTCCCACCCCAGGTCCCCGGTACCGGTTCCTGCATCCCATCCCACCCCGGCACTGATCCCGCCCCGGGCGGGCGGGGCCGCGGTCGCCATGCGGCTGACTCGGGCGGCGGTGCTGGCCCGGGCCAAGGCCCCCGCGCTGGACGGGGTGCGGCGGCTCAACTGCTGGTGGGGACCGGGACAGGGGGGACAGAGGAGGGGGGACAGGGATGGGGGGACAAGGGGGAGGGGCAGGGGAGAGATGGAGGGACAGGGGCAAGGTTGGGGGACAGGGACAAAGGGGTGGGGGAAGGAGGGGGCGGGGACAGAGTGAGGGACAGGGATAAGGGACAGGGATGGAATGGTGGGAAACTAGGATAGGAGGACATGGATGGAGGGATGGGGGGACAGGGATGGAGGGATTGGGGGACAGGATAGGGGGACAGGGATGGAGGGATGGAGGGACAGGATTGGGGGACAGGGATGGAGGGATTGGGGTCAGGGATGGAGGGATGGGGGGATTAGGGGACAAGGATGGAGGGATTGGGGGACAAGGATGGAGGGCTGGGGAACCAGGATAGGGGGACAAGAAAGGAGGGATGAGGGGACAAGGAAGGAGGGATGGGGGGCAGGATTGGGGGACAGGGATGGAGGGATGGGGAACCAGGATTGGGGGACAGGGATGGAGGGATGGGGGAACAGGGAGAGGGGATAGGGATGGGGGATAGGGACAAAGGGAAAGGGGGACAGGAATGGGATCGGGGACAGGGACAAAGGGGTGGGGGAATGAGGGGACGGGGACAAAGTGGGGGACAGGGATGGAGGGGTGGGAAACTAGGATTGGGGGACAGGGATGGAGGGATGAGGGGACAGGATAGGGGGACAAGGAAGGAAGGATGGGGGGACAAGGATGGAGGGATGGGGAACCAGGATAGGGGACAGGGATGGAGAGATGGGGGGACAAGGATAGGGGACAGGGATGGAGGGATTGGGGCACAAGGATGGAGGGATGGGGGGACAAGGAAGAAGGGATGGGAGTACAGGATAGGGGGACAGGGATGGAGGGATGGGGGAACAGGATAGGGGGACAAGGAAGGAGGGATGGGGGAACAGGATAGGGGGACAAGGAAGGAGGGATGGGGGGACAAGGATGGAAGGATGGGGAACCAGGATAGAGGGACAGGGATGGAGGGATTGGGGGAACAGGGAGAGGGGATAGGGAAGGGGGACAGGGACGAAGGGAAAGGGGGACAGGAGTGGGATGGAGGACAGGGACAAGGTTGGGGGACAGGGACAAGGTCAGGAGACAAGGAAGGACAGATAAGGGGACAGGGACAAGTTGGGAGACAGATGAGGGACAGGGATGGGATAGGGGGACGGGAGTGAGGTGGGGGACAGGGACAAGGGGGGACAGGGGAATAGGGGTACAGGAATGAAGGGGTGGGGGGACAATGGTGAGGTGTAAGGGACAGGGATGGAGGATACGGATGAAGGACAGGGATGAGGGGATGAAGGACAGGGATGGGGGGACAGGGATAGGGTGCTGAGCTTGGGGTGCAGCCCGTGACCCCTGTCTCTCTCCCACAGGGGCAGCCGCCTCACTGATGTAAGTACCCGCTGCCCTCGGGGCCCTGCGGCTCTGCTTGCCCCTGTGGCCTGCAACTGGGAGGGGATCGATGCACATTGATGAGCGACTCATAACAAAAATATAAAGGGGTTGGGGTTGTTCCCAGGGGGCGCTTGGAAAATTCCTGTGCCAGGCCTGACCTGGGTGCCTGGAGAGCGGGAGCACCAGTCCAACCATTCCCATCAGTCACTAACCCATGTCCCTCAGCACCTCGTCCCTTAAACACCTCCAGGGAAGGAGAATCAACCACCTCCCTGGGCAGCCTCTCCCACTGCCCAGTGACACTTTCCGTTAAATATTTCATCCTAATGTCCAGCCTGAGCCTCCCCTGGTGGAGTTTGAGGCCATTCCCTCTTGTCCTGTCCCTGTCACTTGGGAGAAGAGCCCAGCTCCCTCCTCTCCACAACCTCCTTTCAGGGAGTTGCAGAGAGCAATGAGGTCTCCCCTCAGCCTCCAGGATAAACCCCCCCCAGCTCTCTCAGCCGCTCCTCTTCTTCTCCAGCCCCTTCCCCAGCAAACCTCAATTCCTGGTATTGCTTTAGTGATTTATATTGCGTTTATCTCTCAGCTCTGAGGATGCCAACTTGCTGTTTCTTCTCTCTCCTGCCCAGATATCGATATGCCGGGATCTGCCCAACATCGAGGTGATCACCTTCAGGTGAATGCTGGAGCGGAGAGGGTCGGGGCAATCCCTTTTCTCTTGGTCCCGGGGCTTGGCCCTCGCCTTCTTGCGGCCTTCCTGGGGCTGCCTGGCTCTTCACGCCTGCTTTCTCAGGCAGCAGAGATGTAGAAATGCTCGTTTTTTGTGTAAGGCCTACCCACAGCTCTCCCATTGTTTACTTCTCCTGGGTAGCCCACAGAGCAAGTGCTGCCTGCAAAAATGAGCAAGATCTCATCTCCATCTCCCCTCTTTCAGCTCAAAACCGTTCCCCTCATCCACTGGATCAGGGGCTCCAAGCCCCATCCAGCCTGCCCTTGAACCCCTCCAGGGATGGAGCAGCCACCCCTGCTCTGGGCAACCTGTTCCAAGGCCTCCTCACCCTCATTTCTGCCCAAGATCTCACCTCCATCTCCCCTCTTTCAGCTCAAAACCATTCCCCCTCATCCTATCCCTGCCCTCCCTGTCCCGGAGCCCCTCCCCAGCTTTCCTGGAGCCCCTTTCAGCCCTGGAAGCTACTCTAAGGTCTCCCCTCAGCCTTTTCTTCTCCACTATAAAGCCTCTGTGCTGTCTGGGTGTGAGGCTCTGAGGTGGAGCTGTTGCAGAAAAGGGGCTGGAAAGCTGCTGTGCTCTCCCCGAATCGCTCAGCGAGGTCAGGGCTGGGCTGCTCGCTGACCCTGCTCTCTGTCCTCAGCGTGAATGGCATCTCGGACCTCGAGCCCCTGCACCAGTGCCAGAACCTGAGCGAACTCTACTTGAGGAAGAACAACATCGCCAGCCTGAACGAGCTCTTCTATCTCAAAAACCTCCCCCGGCTGCGGGTCCTGTGGCTGTCGGAAAATCCCTGCTGTGGGCCCGACCCCCACCGCTACCGGATGACGGTGCTGCGCAACCTACCCGGCCTGCAGAAGCTGGATAACCAAGGTGGGTGTTGGTAGCCAAACGGGCGTCCCCCAAAAACTGGAAAATCGTCATGTGCTGGTTACTCTCATTGGGCTGTACTTGGTGTGGTAGGAGACCTCAGCCAGGTGGGATCTGTTGGAGTTGGAGTGACATCCACCACTCGTAAGCTTGTTTAGAATCATCGAACAACCAGGTTGGAAGAGACCCATCGGATCATCGAGTCCAACCATTCCCATCAAACACTAACCCATGTCCCTCAGCACCTCGTCCACCCGTCCCTTAAACCCTTCAGGGAAGGGGAAGGTTTTCTCTCTTTCCTGTAGCGCCAGAGCTATCAGAATTGTTAAGGTTGGAAAAAACCTCTAAGCTCATCCAGGCCAACCCCTCGTGCCTGCTAAACTAGGGCCTGAAGTGCCACCTCTACATGTTTTTGAGCCCTTCCAGGGATGGAGACTCCCCCACTGCCCTGGGCAGCCTCTGCCAGGGCTTCACCCTATGCAGAGCTCCAGACTGGGAGAAGTCTGTCTAGAAAGCTGCCAGGAGGAGAAGGACCTGGGGGTGTTGGTCGACAGCTGACTGACCATGAGGCAGCAGTGTGCCCAGGTGGCCAAGAAGGCCAATGGCATCTTGGCTTGGAAAAGATGTGGTGTGACCAGCAGGGCCAGGGAGGTGATTCTCCCTCTGGACTCAGCACTGGTGAGGCCGCTCCTTGAATCCTGGGGTCAGTTGTGGGCCCCTCAGCACAAGAAGGATGTTGAGGCTCTGGAGCGAGTCCAGAGAAGAGCAACGAAGCTGGTGAAGGGGCTGGAGAAGAAGAGGAGCAGCTGAGAGAGCTGGGGGTGTTTCTCCTGGAGAAGAGGAGGCTGAGAAGAGACCTCATTGCTCTCAGCAACTCCCTGAAAGGAGGTTGTAGGGAGGAGGGAGCTGGGCTCTTCTCCCAAGGGACAGGGGACAGGACAAGAGGGAATGGCCTCAAGCTCCACCAGGGGAGACCGGTGGCAGCTCCCGGTGTTCTCCTGTGTGGGTTTTACTACAGGAGGAGGATAAAAGCAAAAACCTGGTGCTGAGGACAATGAACCAAACCCCTGTGCTGCGGCACTGTGGCTGCAGTAGATGTCCCACCACAGATTCTGTTTCCCTGGGCTGCAGGAGTTCAGCACATCAGGTTCTTTGTTTTGTTGTTGGTTTATTTTTGTAGCTGTGACAGAGGAAGAGCTGTCCCAGGCCCTGGTGGATGGCGAGTTGATCACAGCTCCACCTGCTAGGAGGAAGGTGGAGAATGGCTGCTCCGAGCCTGCCGGATCCAGTGCTGCAGAGTTCCTGACGGAGACGGCGAGTGAGCTGCTGGAGGAGAGCCTGGAGGAGACCAAGTGAGGGCGTGTGAGCCGAGAGGGTTTCGGGGATGAATTTGAGTGTAGCATGGTTGGACTCGATGATCCAGTGGGTCTCTTCCAACCTGGTGATTCTATCATTCTATGAGATGCTGAAAGGGTTGGGTGGTTCAGCCTAGAGAAGAGAAGGGGGGACCTTAGAGCACCTTCCAGCGCTGAAAGGGGCTCCAGGAGAGCTGGAGAGGGGCTCTGGATCAGGGAGGGCAGGGACGGGATGAGGAGGAATGGTTTTGAGCTGAAAGAGGGGAGATGGAGATGAGATCTTGGGGAGAAATGGCAGGAGGTGGAACTGGATGGGCTTTGAGATCCCTTCTAACCCAAACAATCCCATGACCGTGTGATCCTATAAAGATACTCCTGTGGTTTTGCCTGCAGCTGGTGCCGATTCCCGTTGTTCCAGTGGAGCTGTGCTGGTTGAACGGCACTCGTGGGGCTGGTTCTGTCTCTGCAGAACAGGCTTTTCTGTAGAGGGGTGATCCCGTGGGTCAGATGGATTCTCTCTGAAGCAGCAGCTCCGTTGCTGCTGAGCTTCACCCTACAGCAGTTTTTGGGAGTTCTGCTTGTGGCCCTTGGGCAGTTGTGATGTGGGAATTGATGTGCTGTGAGTCCTTCTGCTGTTATAGACGCTTCTTGCATGGTTTCTCACGATCAGAAAGGATTGGACGAGCAGAAGAAGGTTCTGCTGCTCATAGTAATGTCTTTCTCTTCATACCCTTCTTCAGCAAAATTCGAGAGGAGCTTGGGATGAAGCCTGTTCCCAGGGATAAGTTTTCTTCCTTTTCACCTCGAGAGACAGACTGCAACCGAAAGAAGAGAGTGAGTGTCTTTAGACCAAAGAGCTTTTCGTCTTTAAGGTGTCTTCTGGGAGCTGCAGGAAAGCTGAGGAGGGGCTGTGGATCAGAGAGGGCAGGGAGAGGACGAGGGGAATGGTTTTGAGCTGATTGAGATGAGATCTGAGGGAGAAATGCTTTGCTGTGAAGCAGCCGGGGAAGGCCAGAGTGTGGGCTGGACAATGTTGCGATTGTGGTTGCCCGCGAGCTCTCTTCTTTTCATGTTTAATTGCACTCGAGTGCTGAGTTTAATTGCACTCGCGTCCTGCCAGGCCCCTGGGAACAGGGAACGTGAAAGAAGAGGAGACGAACACAGGCTGCAGCTGGGGAGGGTCAGGCTGGGTGTTGGGAAAAAGCTTTTTCCTAGAAGGATGGATAATTGAGGAGTTATTTGATATTTGGAGAGGAGGAGATCTCTCCCTGGAGGTCTTCAAGACGGGGTTTGGCAGAGCTCTGGGCTGGTGTTGGTGGGAAGCTGGGATCTTCCAGCTCGTGCTTTGTGGTCCTGCCAGCCCTTCTCATTCCTCGGAGCAGAGGGCTCCTGTCCTTTCCCATCCTACCCACGGTCGCACTTGGAGAGACAGGAAGAAGAAGAAAAGCTTCTTGCTCAGAGAAGCCACTTGGGAAGGTGGCCAGGAGCCAGAGGGCTGTGGGACGGGGCAGATTGGGCTTGTCCTGCATTCCACTCAGCCTCAGGGTTGTCCTGCGTTCCGGTCGCTGCCCACATTTGCCCCGAGGGCTTGGTTGAGCTCTGCCTGGAGCTGCAGGCTCCTCCGCAAACTACTGCTGCTGCTGCTGGTGGGGCTGCTGGGAGGGAGGAGGAACTCTTTGGAAAACAAGTGTTTTCTTGAACTGCTTGCATCTGTCTCCTCCCGACAGAACAACGTCCTCAATGCCATCCTGCTCCTCACCAAGGAACTGGATGTGGAAGGGCTGGAGATGGTCCAGCAGACAGTGGGGAGGAGACTGCAGACCCTTCGGAAGAAAGAGCTGCAGGAGGAGTGACGGTGCCCGGTCCCAAACCTCCCTGGAGCCCTGGCAGCCGCAGACCCCACAGTGCTGTCCCCTGGCCCCCTGGCACAGCCCCTGACCACACACCTCGCGCTGGGGCTGACAGGGCCTCATCCAGCTCTTGGAAGCTTTCCTGCTTGCACAGTTTGCTGTGGGAACGGTGGCATCTCCGGTGGCTGCGGCTCTTTGGTGGGAGCATCATGGGGATTGGTGAAGCTGAAGTGATCAGGGCTGTGGTGGAACCCGGTGCCAGCAAGAGAGGTCCCTGTTGGGCTCTGGCTCCCACTCAGTCACCTTCCAGCTCCTCTGGGCACGTGCCTTGAGGTTGTTTCCTGCTATCAGTGTTTGTTTTAGTGAGGTCTGGTGGGGAGAACCTGCCTGGGGTGATCGCCAAGGAGCACCTGGTGCAGGTGATGAAGGGCAAGGTCCAATTCTTTATCTTCGACTCGTGACTTCTCGTGGTTCCCGATTCAGCCTCCTCTGTGGTTCAGCCTCTGACGTGGCAGTCGGGTGGCCCGAGGGAAAGCTGGGAGCAGCATGGGTCAAACAGGAATGACTCCTGAGTCCCGAATGCTTCCTGCAGCTTAAGGAAATGTGATATCGGAGCAAGAAACGCTTGTGTTTCGCAATCCGGAGAAAAGAAGCCAAACATTCCTGTCTGGCTTTCACAGGTGCCACAGGTGTTGGTTGTCTTCAATGGAATAATCTGCATTTATTATGATTTTATAGAGCTATTCCATCCAAACCAGAAGGTCACATCCCAAATAAACTCCGTTGTCCCTGCGTGACTTGCGGCCGGGGTTCAGCAGAGGCAGCGAGAGCGGCTGCCCCGGGGCCATCGCTGCATTAGGTCTGGTTCAGGGCTCGCATTGTCGGGAGGAGGAGGAGGGCTGGGGCCCCCGCGCCTTCCCGCTTGGCTGCACCCGGGACACGGGCGCAGCCGCCTCCGGAGCTGCGGAAAGAGTTCCTGGGTTCAACCAGCGAGTTTAAAGCAATATCTGTCAGCTTAGAATAAAATCTATTAAGTCAAATAAGAACAATCGGAGTTGACGCATTTTTGCCAACAAGGATCAAGTCTGGTTATTCCGGTGGCAATGGAGTTGGGGAGTCCTGGAACTATGAGGCATCACTTCCCTGGAGGTGTTTAAGGCACAGGTGGACGAGGTGCTGAGGGACATGGGTTAGTGTTTGATGGGAATGGTTTGACTCGATGATCCGATGGGTCTCTTCCAACCTGGTTGTTCTGTGATTCTATGATCACAGCATAGCAGAGCAGAGAATAACCAGGTTGGAAGAAACCCACCGGATCATCGAATCCAACCATTCCTGTATCATGGAAAGGTTTGGCTTAAAAGGGACCTTAAAGCCACCCGTGTCCTGGGCTGCATCCAGAGCCGTGGGAGCAGCAGGGAGGGAGAGGATTGTCCCCTCTGCTCCATGAGAGACCCACCTGGAGCCCCAAGTCCAGCTCTGGAGTCCTCAGCACAGGGAGGACATGGAGCTGTTGGGGCGAGTGCAGAGGAGGCCACGGAGGTGATCTGAGGGCTGGAGAACCTCTTAGGAAGAAATGGTTCTCTGTGAGGTTGAGGGAGGTCCAGGTTGCCCAGAGCATGAGGACAGGCTGAGAGTGTTTGGGTTGTTCAGCCTGGAGAAGAGAAAGCTACATGGAGAATCATAGAATCATTAGGGTTGGAAAAGCCCTCTCAGCTTCTCCAGTCCAACCATCAGCCCAACTCCAGCGTATCTGCTAAACCAAGTCCCAAAGTGCCACCTCTACACACTTTCTGAACCCCTCCAGTGATGGAGACTCCCCCACTACCCTGGGCAGCCTCTGCCAGGGCTTCACCGCTCTGACAGTGAAGAAATTATTCCTAATCTCCACACTAAACCTGCCCTGGTGCAGCTTGAGGCCATTTCCCCGTGTTCAGCCCCCGTGGGACAGCGAGGAAGCTGCTGTTGGGGTGAGGCAGCCCCAGCTCTGCTGGAAGGCGAGCGAGCGGCGTAAACCTCATCGCTTCTCACCGTCATGGTTTGTCATCGGGGCACGTTCGCCTGGAAGGTGGTTGATGGAGCAACCGCCGCAGCTGGAGGCGGCTCTGGCGCCGTTCCTGGCCTCGGTGGGAGCAGCCGGGCCGGCCAGGCCTGGCCCCGGGCACAGCTCGCTGCCTACGTGCTGTGCGTGTTGGACTTGGCCGGGGTCAGCGCTCCCGCTGCCAGGGGAGCTGCCCCCAATGGCTCCTCGCAGGGCGACCTGACAGCTCCTCGTAGGGTGACCCCACAGCATCCTGCTCGCCCTCAGCACAACCCGTGCCTGCCAGAGACCCAGGGAATGGGTTGGGTTGGCCAACATGGGCCTCATCCTCACAGAAAACATTCCTCCCTAAGATTTCAGCTCCCTGTTTCAGCTCAAAATCCTTCCCCTCATGCCACTCCTGCCCTCCCTGATCCACAGCGTGTCGGACTAGGCCGGGGTCAGCACTCCCACTGCCAGGGGAGCTGCCCCTAATGGCTCCTCGCAGGGCGACCTGACAGCTTCTCATAGGGCGACCCCACGGCTCCTCACAGGGCGACCCCTCAGCGTCTTGCTCGCCCTCAGCACAACCCGTCAGAGACCCAGGGAATGGGTTGGGCAATGTGGGCCTCATCCTCACAGAAAACATTCCTCCCTAAGATTTCATCTCCCTGTTTCAGCTCAAAATCCTTCCCCTCATGCCACTCCTGCCCTCCCTGATCCGCAGTGTGTCAGACTTAGCCGGGGTCAGCGCTCCCACTGCCAGGGGAGCTGCCCCCAATGGCTCCTCACAGGGCGATCTGACAGCTACTTGTAGGGCGACCCCACAGCGTCCCGCTCGCCCTCAGCACAACCCGTGCCTGCCAGAGACCCAGGGAATGGGTTGGGTTGGCCAACATGGGCCTCATCCTCACAGAAAACATTCCTCCCTAAGATTTCATCTCCCTGTTTCAGCTCAAAATCCTTCCCCTCATGCCACCCCTGCCCTCCCTGATCCACAGCGTGTCCGACTTGGCCAGGGTCAGCGCTCCCGCTGCCATGGGAGCTGCCCCCAATGGCTCCTTGCAGGGTGACCTGACAGCTCCTCACAGGGCAACCCCACAGCTCCTCACAGGGCGACCCCTCAGCGTCCTGCTTGCCCTCAGCACAACCTGCGCCCGTCAGAGACCCAGGGAATGGATTGGGTTGGGCAACGTAGGCCCCATCCTCACAGAAAACATTCCTCCCTAAGATCTCATCTCAATCGCCCCTCTTGCAGCTCAAAATCCTTCCCCTCATCCCACTCCTGCCCTCCCTGATCCTCCCCAGCTCTCCTGGAGCCCCTTTCAGTGCTGGAAGCTGCTCTAAGGTCTCCCCTCAGCCTTCTCTTCTCCAGATTGAACAACCTCAACTCTCAGCCTGTCCTCATACAGGAGGTTCTCCAGCCCTTGGATCATCTCCGTGGCCTCCTCTGCACTCACCCAAACAGCTCCATGTCCTCCCTGTGCTGAGGACTCCAGAGCTGGACTTGGGGCTCCAGGTGGGTCTCTCATGGAGCAGAGGGAACAATCCTGGCACCAGGAGTTGTCCCTTTCCACACGGGACACTGGAAGAGCCTGTTCCTCACCTCCAAGCGCTGGGAGGATCATCCAGGGCTCTGCCTGGGGCTCCAGAGCAGTTACTCTTCCAGAACAGCCACGAAGCCGCCTCTCTCAGCAAACTCTGCTATTTCTCTGTGTGTCCATCTCCAGCAAGGAAGACACAACAATCCCTGTCGTCCTCCAGGGCCCAGAACAAGGCACTGGGCCAGCTCAGGGCAAAGCCCTGAGATCCAGGGCCCATTGTCGCTCGGGGACAGCCCCACAGGGAGGAGGGAAATCTGCACGTTGGCCCCAAAAGATGCTGATGTGTCCTCGTGCTAGTGACACCCCAGATGTTGAAGCCGCCAGCCCCAAGCCCCAGGGAGAGAAGCAGCCTGGGAAAAGGGCGACACGGAGCTGTCTGGCATAGGCCGAGGGTGGCGGAGCTCAGCCAAGCCCGAGCGCTGCACGTGGGAGCCGGCACGCTTGGCAGCCGCCTTGAGAAACTGCGTCACCAAACAAAGACGTCGCCGGGAGAAATCGCTGCCGCGCGACCTTGGGAGGTGGGAACCCAAGCAAGGGAGAAGCAACTTCTCTCTGGGATTGCGAAGTCTGCCTGCAGAGGGATGCTGACCTTGCACTCACCACCCCAACTCTCAGCCTGTCCTCACACAGGAGGTTCTCCAACCCTTAGATCATCTCTGTGGCCTCCTCTGCACTCGTTCCAACAGCTCCATGTCCTCCCTGTGCTGAGGACTCCAGAGCTGGACTTGGGGCTCCAGGTGGGTCTCTCAGAGCGGAGCAGAGGGGACAATCCCTTCCCTCCCTGCTGCTCCCACGGCTCTGGATGCAGCCCAGGACGTGGTTGGTTTCTGGGCTGTTAGCAAATGTTCTCAGCTCACATTGAGCTTCTCCTCCTCAGCACCCTAAGTCCTTCTCCTCAGATCTGCTCCCAATCACATCATGCCCCAGCCTGGATTCAAACCACAGATTACACCAATCCCAGTGCAGGACCTTGTCCTTAGAATCATAGAATCATAGAACAACTAGGTTGGAAGGGACCCATTGGATCATCAAGTCCAACCATTCCTATCAATCACTAACCCATGTCCCTCAGCACCTCATCCACCCATCCCTTAAACACCTCCAGGGAAGGGGAATCAACCCCCTCCCTGGGCAGCCTATTCCAATGCCCAATGACCCTCTGTGTGAAAAACTTCCTCCTAATCTCCAGCCTAAATCTCCCCTGGCGGAGGTCCTTGGCCTCATCGAACCTCCTGAGGGATCCAGGGAGAGGAAAGGCTAAGAGATTTCTGCCTCCCCTCCCTCCCTGCTGCTCCCAGGACACAGTTGGTCTCTGGGCCGTGAGCACACGTTGCCGACTCATGTTGAGCTTCTCCTTTCCAGCACCCAAGTCCTTCTCCTCAGAGCTGCTCCCAACCCATCTTTCCCCCAGGCTGGATTTGTGGCTGGGGTTGTCCCCATCCAGGTGCAGGACTTTGCCCTTGGCCTTGTTGAACTCCGTGCGGTTCCTCCAGCCACACCTCTCAGCTTGTGCAGGTCTCCCCTGGATGACACGGAAACATCAACCCAGCTCTACCAACCCTCCTGGCTTCGCTCATCTTGAGGGACTTGGTTTAGTGTTTGATAGGAATGGTTGGACTAGAAGATCCAATGGGTCCCTTCCAACCTGGTTTTTCTATGATCCTATGATCCCCACCCTGACCCCAGGGCTGCCCCCTGTCCTCCCCAGGGGTCACAAGAACCACTCTCCGTTGAGGCTCCGGGTTTGGCTCCAGCGGGTTTTATCTCTAGAGGAGGCGAGCGCCGCGTTACAGTACACGAGTTGGGGGAAGTCACAGAGCAGCAGCGAGATGACAGGCACGGCCCTGCGGCCACGCGGTGACGGTGGCAGCCAAGCCTCATGCAAAGGTGCAAACGCCGTGGGAGGATGGAGCTTTCCCGGGGCTCCTGCAACAGCCCAAAACCCCCCCAGGAGCTGCTGTGGGCAGCAGAATGGCCTCCTCGCTCCCCTCCCGCGCGTAGGGCAGGCGGCTCCAAGCAGCAGCTGGCTCAGGCAGTCGCGCCGCCAAACACGGGATCCAGGCATTAAATAACAGGAATCGACTCTTACGGGAGGATTTCAGGGTCTGGGCTGCGCAGCTGCCCTCTAGCAGCATCTCCTCTCTGCGTCTACCCAGGGCCCAGACCCTGGAGTGGTGATTTGGGGCAGGATCTGGGAGCCGGGACCAGGCTCTGCCTGCTCAGAGGGTTGGTGGCGAAGCTACAGGGCTACTGAGAACTGGGGGGACCCGGTGCTCCCTAGGGGGGATGGAGAGAGGCGGAGCGGGGGCTACGGCTGGCGCTGGCGGGACTAGAAGCCCTTCTCAATGCTGAGCGTGCGGCGGGTGACGTGCTCCATGGTCCCCGAGATGTACTCGGTCAGGCTGATCTGGTAGTTGGCCAACATCTTCAGCATCAGCCGCAGGTTCAGCCACCACTGCTCCTGGGGCAGCCGGTGCCTGTTGTGGGGGGACACGGCTCTCAGCTGGCCCCGGGGACAACCCGGGATGGTTCTCGCTGGGGCGAGGGGACAGGGACTTACTCGAAATCGGTGACTTTCTTGAGCTCGGTCACGGGGCTGACGGTCACCACCTTCTTCCTGAGCCCGATCACGCAGGCAGAGTCGCCCGAGTTGGCGAACACGCGGCCTGGGAAGGGGACGCAAGCCACCGTGGCCACCTCGCCAGGGGCTGAGTGGCCGAGCCCAGAGCAGGAAGGGCTGCCTAGAGCCACCAGCCCCACCACGGACCCCCCAGCCCTCAGCTCACCTTTGCGGTAAACCTCCTGCAGCTTCTCCGACATCCAGAGCACGGCCCTCACACCCAGCTTGGTCCCATAGTTGCGGTCAAAGGGGGTCGGGGCTCCTCCCTGGGGACAAGGAATGGCGATGCCAAGCCCTCCCTGGCTCTGGGGGACAGCGGTGGCTTGCGCGGCCCCGTCCCCTGTACCTGCTGGAGGTGGCCCAGGACGTTAATCCTGCAGTCGAAGATGCCTTTGCCCTCAGAGGAGTAGAGGTTGTAGAGGAACTCGGTGGTGTAGTGCTCGTGGCACTTCTCATTGCTGAGAAGCAAGAGGGAAGAAGTTGGGTGGTTGCTCCTTCCCACCTCGTCCCCAGGGGCTCCTCCATGCTCCCCAAACCCATTCTGTTCTTTCTGAGGCCCAAACCACGACCCTGGGGATGGCAGCGGAGGTAGCCAGAGCAGGACTGTCCCCATGGCCACCTCCGGGTGGGACATCAGGACACCCTGCGCCCACCGCGCCGAGTCTGACTGTGCCCAGGGACCCTCTGCAGCTGAGGGAAGGGCTCAGCTCCGGCCTCGCTCCTTGCGAGGTTTGTAAGAAGGGTCCCAGGCCTCCCCAACTCACCGCAGCACCAGCCCTCTCTGGATATCTGTCTTCATTTTGTCAGTTAAGTGCTCCACGTTGGCCTGCAAGATAAGCACCACGATGCCACCAGTGCCCCGTGTCCTCTGTCACTAGGCCAGGACTCTCTGCTCCTCCCCTTTAGACCCAAGTGCCCGGTGGCTTCACAGGACTTGGCCGGAGCCCTTTCCTTCCTGCTTTTCACTCTCATTTTACCTAAACACTGCTGCCAGAAAGCAGCTCCGGCTCCGCTCACCTTGAGGTCGTGGATGGTGAAGGGATCTTCGTAGACGTAGGCGGCGTCAGCGCCCACGGCGATGCCGGTGACGGTTGACAGGTACCCGCAGTAGCCGCCCATCGTCTCCACGATGAAGACGCGGCGCTTGGTGCCCGAGGCCGACTGCTTGATGCGGTCACAGCTCTGCATGAAGAGGACCAGACGCTGGTTAAACACCACGGGGAGAGGCACACACAGCGAAAATCCACCTTTGCTGCCCGGGATGGGATGCTGGTTCCTTCCCACATGTTGTCCCAAAACATGATCATAGAGTCATTGGATGGTTTGGGTGGGAAGGGACCTCAGAGCCCATCCAGTCCCTCAAAGCCATGGGCAGGGACACCTCCCACTGGATCAGGGTGATAAAATCTCCATCCAACCTGCCCTTGAAGCCCTCCAGGGATGGGGCAGCCACCCCTGCTCTGGGCAACCTGGGCCAGGGCCTCCCCAACCTCACAGCAAAACGTTTCTGCCCAAGATCTCATCTCCATCTCCCATATTTCAGCTCAAAACTGTGCCTCTTGTCCCGCCCTGACCCAGAGCCCCTCCCCAGCTTTCCTGGAGCTCCTTTCAGCACTGGAAGCTGCTCTAAGGTCTCCCCTGAGGCTTCTCTTCTCCAGCCTGAAAAACCCTAACTCTCTCCCTGGCCTCATATAGGAGGTTCTTCAACCCTCAGATCATCTCTGTGGCCTCCTCTGCACTCGCCCCAACAGCTCCATGTCCTCCCTGTGCTGAGGACTCTAGAGCTGGACTTGGGGCTCCAGGTGGGTCTCTCAGAGCAGAGGGGACAATCCCCTCCCTCCCTGCTGCTCCCACGGCTCTGGGTGCAGCCCAGGACATGGGTGGTCTCTGAGCACACGTCGACTGTCCCTCACCTCCATGGCCGCGTTGACGGCCGTGTCGGAGCCGAGGCTGAAGTCGGTGCCGGGCACGTTGTTGCTGATGGTGGCCGGGATGACGCACATGATGATGCAGAGCTCCTCGTACTGCCCACGAGCCTCCACCAGCTGCAGGACCCCCTCGTACGCCTGCAAACACCCGAGGGCTGGTGACCTGCAGGGGATGGCCCAGGGCTCCGAGAGCCCAGCCCGGGCCCCACCGAAACAGGGCTGAGGGTTCTCCCCGCACCTCAAATCCCCCGATGACCAGGAGGCCCTGGATGTTGAATTTCCGCACGTTCTCCACGATCTTTTCCATGCACGTCTTGGGCAGCGTCCTGTGGTGGGGAAGAGAGACGCTGGGGTGAGGACAGGGGGTCCTCACAATCCCTGCAGTCCCTGGGGTCCCCACAATCCTTGGAGTCTCAGCTGTCCCTGGGATCCCCACAATCCTTGGAGTCTCTGCTGTCCCTGGGGTCCCCCCAACCCTCTGAGTCTCTGCTGCCCCTGGGGTCCCCACAATCCTCGGAGTCCCCACAATCCCTGGAGTCTCTGCAGTCCCTGGGGTCCCCACAATCCTCTGAGTCTCTGCTGTCCCTGGGGTCCCCACAATCCTCGGAGTCCCCACAATCCTTGGAGTCTCTGCAGTCCCTGGGGTCCCCACAATCCTTGGAGTCTCTGCAGTCCCTGGGGTCCCCATGACCCTTGGAGTCTCTGCTGTCCCTGGGGTCCCCACAGTCCTTTGGGCCCCCACAATTCCTTGGGTTCCCACCATCCCCAAGGTCCTCACAATCCCTGGACCCTCCACTCCCCAGGATACCCTCTGCTCTCTGGGATTCCCCCTAGTCCCTGGGATCCTCTCTGCTCCCCAGGATTCCCTCTGCTCCCAGGGATCCCCCCCCTAGTCCCTGGGATCCTCTCTGCTCCCCAGGATTCCCTCTGCTCCCAGGGATCCCCCCCCTAGTCCCTGGGATCCTCTCTGCTCCCCAGGATTCCCTCTGCTCCCTGGGATCCCCCCAACTCCCCATCGGTGCTGTTCTTACCGCTTGGTGCCGAGCATGGAGCCCCCGCGGCCCAGCCAGCCTGCCACGTCGTGCCAGCCCACCTCACGGATCTGCAAGCAGCATCGCTCAGTTTTGGGGTGGGGGAGCACCCCCTCTCCAAGCCCAACCCCACCCTGGCCGTCGCCCTTACCTGCCCCTTGGCCAGGCCCTCGAAGCCGTCGCTCACCACGTAGACCGTGTGGCCCTGGCAGATGCCGATGCGGACAGCCGAGCGGACGGCGGCGTTCATGCCGGCAGCCGGAGCGCCCACGTTGAGGATGGCCAGGCTGAAGGGGCTCTGTGGGGACAGCCGTGCCACCTCGCTACGCGGCCCCAGCACGGGGAACGCGGTCCCAGCACGGGGAACGTGGCCCCAGCACGGGGAATGCGGCCCCAGGGTGGGGAACGCGGCCCCCGCCGCCCCCCAGCCCTCCTCACCTTCTCCTGGGCTGGCTTCTGGTGAGCCAGCAGCTTGTAGGTGTTCCAGTTGTTCTCGAAGCTCCTGCAAGGACAAGGTGGCCCTGAGCCACGTGAGGATCCTGGACGCCCTTCAGGCTGCAGCACCCACTGGTTTCATTGGGGAGAAGCTCCCATCCCAGCAAGTCCTTCTGGCTGCCCCATTGGGATGTCTCCTGGACACCCTCCCACCCTCCCATCCAATGAATCATAGAATCATAGAACAACTAGGTTGGAAGGGACCCATCGGATCTTCTAGTCCAACCATTCCTATCAAAGCTCCAATGGCCTCAAGCTCCGCCAGGGGAGATTTAGGCTGGAGATTAGGAGGAAGTTTTTCACACAGAGGGTCATTGGGCATTGGAATAGGCTGCCCAGGGAGGTGGTTGAGTCACCTTCCCTGGAGGTGTTTAAGGCACGGGTGGATGAGGTCTTGAGGGACTTGGTTTAGTGTTTGATAGGAATGGTTGGACTCGATGATCCGATGGGTCTCTTCCAACCTGGTTGCTCTATGATTCTATGATTCTGTACTATCCTTCCACCCCCCAGGGATGTCTCCCTGCATCCCAGCCCCTCTTCCTCACCTCCCGCGGAGCTGGATGGCCTCGTCAAACCTCTTCTCATCCATGGCCTTCTGCACGTCCTTCGTCTGGAGGGGGAGAGAAGCAGCGAGGTGACGGCCATGCCCGCCGGGAGGGCAGCAGGACCCCCGCTCCACGTCCAGATCTGACCAGTACTCACCACCTGGACGCACTCCATGAGCGGCAGCCGCACCGACTGGTTTCCCGACAGGCTGACCACGCAGGCCGGGGTGTCCGGCGTCGCCTCCAGCAGAGCCATCACCGCCTCCATCCCCATCTTGCTGCTCTGCAAAGGGACCCCAGAACCCTCTGACGCACCCAACGATGTCCCCTGGCCTCGCTCACCAGCTCGGTGAGCGCATGGCTGCTTGTGTGCCCTCTGTGTCCCCTCCCTGGACCCACCAGCACGCGGTCGAAGGCCGAGGGGGTCCCTCCGCGCTGCACGTGGCCTAGGACGGTGACGCGTGTGTCGAAGCCCAAGCGCTGCACCACCAGCTGTGGGGCAGAGAGGATGTCACGCCAGGCGCCTCCGGGCACGGTCCCCGGAGACGGTGCCGGAGGAGGCGCTTACGTCCTTCACGTAGTTGGAGGAGATGGGTTTGCCGCTGCGGTCGATGGCGCCCTCGGCGATGATGATGATGTTGAGCCGCGAGCCCCTGCTGCGCGTCTGTGGGTGGAAAAAGCCGCGGAGGCTCAGCAGGTGAAGCCGAGCAGCCTTCCCACCATCCCCGCGGGTGACACAGGGGTCGGGCAGCCGAGCCCTGGCACGCACGGCTGAGCTGGTTCACAACTGCGATCACAGAATCATAGAACAACCAGGTTGGAAGAGACCCATCGGATCATCGAGTCCAACCATTCCCATCAAACACTAAACCAAGTCCCTCAAGACCTCATCCACTCGTCCCTTAAACACCTCCAGGGAAGGGGAATCAACCACCTCCCTTGGGCAGCCTATTCCAATGCCCAATGACCCTTTCTGTGAAAAACCTCTTCCTAATCTCTAGCCTAAATCTCCCCTGGCGGAGCTTAAGGTCATTCCCTCTTGTCCTGTCCCTTGGGAGAAGAGCCCAGCTCCCTCCTCTCCACAACCTCCTTTCAGGTACTTGTAGAGAGTAATGAGGTCTCCTCTCAGCCTCCTCTTCTCCGGGATAAACACCCCCAGCTCTCTCAGCCGCTCCTCTTCTTCTCCAGCCCCTTCACCAGCTTTGTTGCTCTTCTCTGGACTTTGCTCCAGAGCCTCAACATCCTTCTTGTGCTGAGGGGCCCACAACTGAACACAGGATTCAAGGAGCGGCCTCACCAGTGCTGAGTCCAGAGGGAGAAGAACCTCCCTGGCCCTGCTGGTCACACCATTTCTGATCCAAGCCAGGACGCCTTTGGCCTTCTTGGTCACCTGGGCACACTGCTGGCTCATGTTCATCCTCAGAGCTCCCCAGGGCTCGGGGCTCGGCGGGCTCCCCGCAGGCAGAAAAAGGAGAGGGGACGGTGGGACCCCCGTGCTCACCTCCCCGAGCCTCTCGCACATGAGGTCCTCCCAGCCGTCCTCCGGAGGGGACTCGGGGATGAAGAGCCAGTCAGCACCCGAGGCCAAGCCGGACACCAGCGCCAGATACCTGGGGGGACACAGCGGTGGCCACACCGGCACCGGGACCAGCCCCAAAAGGTGGGATCCCCCCCTGTCGAGGGGCTCCCCCAGCCCCGGGCGCTTACCCGCAGTGACGACCCATCACCTCCAGCACGAACGTCCGCTGGTGGCTGCAAGGACAGGGGTGGGAGGAGAAGGAGGGTGGGTGCGACGCCACAGGATCATGGAAGCACTGAGGCTGGAAGAGCTCTCTCGGCTCATCCAGTCCAACCGTCAGCCCAACCCCACTGAGCCTGCTAAACCGTGTCCCCAAGTGCCACCTCTCTGAGGTTTTGAATCCCTCCAGGGGTGGAGACTCCACCCCTGCCCTGAGCAGCCTCTGCCAGGGCTTGACGGCTCTGGCAGGAAAGACATTTTCCTAATATCCAACCTAAACCTGCTCTGGCGCAACTTGAGGCCATTCCCTCTCATCCCGTCCCTCATCACTTGTGAGCAGAGCCCAGCGCCCACCTCACCACAATCTCCTTCGCAGGAGCTGCAGAGAGTGATGAGGTCTCCCCTCGGCCTCCTTTTCTCCAGCCCCTAACAGCCCCGGGTCCCTTGGCTGCTCCTCCTGCCCGCGGTGCTCACCTCTGTGCGGTGGTGGTGATGGCGTCGATCACCTCCATGATGCGGTGCAGGGCCGAGTCGGTGCCGATGGTCATGTCGGTGCCGCAGAAGTCGTTGTCGATGGAGCCCACCAGCCCCACGATGTTCAGGTGGCAGTTCTCCCGCGCCACCTCCTCGCTGATCTGCCCTGCAAGGTGGGGATGGCAGCACCTCCGATTATTTTAGAGTCCTCCTGTCCCCACACTGTGATACTGGGTTGGATCCAGGGGAGGAGCCCAGCCCTTCCTGGGTTTATAGTGATGGGTTGGACCTCTGGATCTCAACACCTTTGGATGCTTTCATAGAATCACAGAATCATAGAACAACCAGCTTGGAAGAGACCCATTAGATCATCGAGTCCAACCGTTCCTATCAAACACTAAACCATGTCCTTCAGCACCTCGTCCACCCGTCCCTTAAACACCTCCAGGGAAGGGGAATCAACCCCCTCCCTGGGCAGCCTATTCCAATGCCCAATGACCCTTTCTGGGAAAAAACTTTTTCCTAGTGTCCATCCTGAGCCTCCCCTGGCGGAGCTTGAGGTCATTCCCTCTCGTCCTGTCCCTTGGGAGAAGAGCCCAGCTCCCTCCTCTCCACAACCTCCTCTCAGGTAGTTGTAGAGAGCAATGAGGTCTCCTCTCAGCCTCCTCTTCTCCAGGAGAAACACCCCCAGCTCTCTCAGATGCTCCTCTTCTTCTCCAGCCCCTTCCCCAGCTTCGTTGCTCTTCTCTGGACTCGCTCCAGAGCCTCAACATCCTTCTTGTGCTGAGGGGCCCACAACTGAACACAGGATTCAAGGAGCGACCTCACCAGTGCTGAGTACAGAGGAAGAAGAACCTCTCTGGCCCTGCTGGTCACACCATTTCTGATCCAAGCCAGGATGCCATTGGCCTTCTTGGCCACCTGGGCCACTGCTGCCTCATGGTTAGTTGCTGTCGCCAACCCCCCCAGGTCCTTCTCCTCCAGGCAGTTTCCAGCCAGACTTCTCCTAGTCTGGAGCTGCTCAGGGTTGTTGTGCCCCAAGTGCAGGATCCACCATTTGGGCCTCGTTAACCCTCATCCCATTGGCCTCAGCCCAGCCTGGGAAGGGCCTTCACCCACCGTCCTGGACCAACTCCTCCAGCAGTCCGGCCCACTCGGAACGGAAGATGTCAGCTCCGGTCAGGCTGCCGTCCCCGCCGATGACGCAGAGGTTGGTGATGCCGTGTTCCACCAGGTTGCGGGCGGCGCGCAGGCGGCCGGCGCGGGTGGTGAAGGCCCTGCAGCGGGCGCTGCCGATCACCGTCCCACCCTGCGGAGCAAAGCGGGGAACACAGCCTGTCGCACACATTTCGGGGGGTGGTCTTTGGGGTGTCACGGCCCCACCGGGGTCCTCCTCACCAGCTGGATGATGTTGGAGACACTGAGCCAGTTGGCCTGCTTGATGTTGTCGCCTCCCTCCACCAGCCCCTCGTAGCCCTGTGGAGAAGACAGAGTGGGAGGTGGGGGTGCCCTGGCACACGGTGGGTGGGCTCCCCCCAGCAATAATGGGGAGTAGGGGGGCACCAACCTCATAGATGAGGAAGACCTTGGCTCCCACGTATATTCCCATGCGGGTGACGGCTCGGACGGCAGCGTTCATCCCTGCAAAGGTGAGGCTTTAGGACCTGGATCCCATAGGAGACCCTGGAGCATGTTCAGAGAGGGGGACCTGGATCCCATAAGAGACCCTGGAGCATGTTCAGAGAGGAGGGGCTGGATCCTATAGGAGACCCTGGAGCATGTTCAGGGAGGGGGAGCTGGATCCCATAGGAGACCCTGGAGCATGTTCAGGGAGGGGGATCTGGATCCTATAGGAGACACTGAAGCACGTTCAGGGAGGGGGAGCTGGATCCCATAGGAGACCCTGGAGCATGTTGAGGGAAGGGGACTTGCATCCTATAGGAGACCCTGGACCATGTTCAGGGCTGGATCCCATAGGTGACCCTGGAATATCTTGGGGGTGGTTGGGCCTGGATCCTATAGGTGACCCTGCAGCATCTTGGGTTGGAAGGTGCTCTATAGGTGACCCTGCAGCATCTTGGGGGGGGATGGGGGTGCTCTATAGGTGACCCCACAGCATCTTAGGGTGGGCCTTGATCCCATAGGTGACCCTGTAGCATCTTGGGGGGAGGTGGGGGGTGCTTTATAGGTGACCCTGCAGCATCTTGGGGTGGGGGGGCTCTATAGGTCACCCTGTAGCATCTTGGGGGGGGGGGGGGTACTCTATAGGTGACCCTGCAGCATCTTGGGGGAAGGTGGGTGGTCTATAGGTGACCCTGCAGCATCTTGGGGGGAGGTGGGTGCTTTATAGGTGACCCTGCAGCATCCTGACGGGGGGAGGTGGGTGCTCTATAGGTGATCCTGCAGCACCCTGGGGTGTGGGGGGAGGGGCTGGATCCTATAGGTGACCCTGCAGCACCTTGGGGTGTGGGGGGAGGGGCTGGATCCTACAGGTAACCCCGCAGCATCCTGGGAAGGGCCTGGCTGCCATAGGAGACCTTGCAGCACCTCATAGGGGGAGGCTGGATGCTATAGGTGACCCTGCGCTATCTTCTGGGGGGGGGGTGCCTGGACCCTCTAGGTGACCCTGCAGCATCCCGGGGGGGGGTTGGGGCTGGGTTCCCGGGTCGCACCTTGCGCGTCGCCGCCGCTGGTGAGGACGGCGATGGCCATGCCGGCCCCGGCCATCCGCAGCCGCTCCAGCTCCGCCGCCGCCATCGCTGCGCGCCCCGCACCGGCACCGCCGCGCGCCCGCCGGGACACGCCCACGCGGAGGCCACGCCCATCCCGGCAGAGACCACGCCCACTCCCATAGGCGCCTATAGAACCCTTCTGCCAGGCCACGCCCCCTCCTTGGCGAGACCGCGCCCACATCTCACGCCTGCCCGCGCCCCTCCCGCCCAGACCGCGCCCACTCTAGGTGAGGCCACGCCCACCCCCGCGGCTGCTCACGTCCTCCTCGGACAGGCCACGCCCCTCCCCTCAGCCCGGCTGCGCCTCAGGGCTCCATGTCGTGGCCTGTCGGGCCGTGTCGTGACATGTGCCGTGACCTGCTGTGTCTTGTCATAGAAACCCACGTCATGCCATGACCTGCCATGTCACACCATGGCAACCCATAGAATCACCAAGTTGGAAGAGACCCACCGGATCATCGAGTCCAACCATTCCCATCAATCACTAACCCATGTCCCTCAGCTCCTTGTCCACCCACACCTTAAACGCTCCAGGGAAGGGGAATCAACCCCCTCCCTGGGCAGCCTCTGCCACTGCCCAATCACACTTTCCATGAAAAACTTTTCCCTAATGTCCATCTTGACCCTCCCCTGGTGGAGCTTGAGGCCATTCCCTCTCATCCTGTCCCTTGGGAGAAGAGCCCAGCTCCCTCCTCTCCACAACCTCCTCTCAGGGAGTTGTAGAGAGTAATGAGGTCTCCTCTCAGCCTCCTCTTCTCCAGGATAAACACCCCCAGCTCTCTCAGACGCTCCTCATAAGGCCTGTTCTCCAGCCCCTTCACCAGCTTTGTTGCTCTTTGGACTCTCTCCAGAGCCTCAACATCCTTCTTGTGCTGAGGGGCCCAGAACTGAACACAGGATTCAAGGAGCGGCCTCCCCAGTGCTGAGTCCAGAGGGAGAAGAACCTCCCTGGACCTGCTGGTCACACCATTTCTGATCCAAGCCAGGATGCCATTGGCCTTCTTGGCCACCTGGGCACACTGCTGCCTCATGCTCAGTCGCTGTGGAGTCCCATGCGGTGCCATCGAGTGCTGTGCCATGCCGTGTCCTGCCCTGCTGTGTCCTACTGTGCCATGTTGTGCCACATCATGCTGTATCGTGCCCTGCGCCATGTCGAGCTATGCCAGCCGGATGATCCTGAGGGTCCCAGCATGGGGATGGAGGTCCCGTTCCACCTGTGCCGTCGGGGTCACCGGCACCAGGGTCTGCCCCAGTGGGTGCTATGAGGTTGTTCCTCCATCCCTCCTTTCTCCTCCTGGAGCTGTTGGCCTCCCAGGTCGCCCTGCCAGAGGGTGGGGAAACTGAGGCAGGTGGCGGCTGCTCTCCCTGCATTCATCTGGCCTCAGACCCCTTGGCCGTCGCCGGATGCTGGAGGCCAGGCTCCCCACGTGTCCGGCAGCGAAGGAGTGCGGGTGGCTCGGGCTGAGGAAATGGGAGAGACCTGGCCGGACTCCCACTCTCCTCCTCCAGCCCCACCTCCCCTGTCCAGCTTTAACTCCCTGTCAGGCCGGCGTGAGGCCACCATTCCCGTCCCCATCCTTCTCCCTGCGCCACACTCCCTCTGGGGCCACCATTCCCGTCCCTCTCCCTACGCTTAACTCCCTGCCAGGCCAGCTTGGGGCCACCATCCCCATCCCTCTCCCCACCCTTGACTCCCTGTGGGGCCTCCATTCCTGTCCCCATCCCTCTCCTTCCACTTACCTCTCCCTGGGGCCACCACTCCCGTCCCCATCCCTTTCCTTCACTCCCTGTGGGGCCTCCATTCCTGTCCCCATCCCTCTCCTTCCACTTAACTCTCCTTGGGAGACGATATCCCTGCCTTTAACTCCCTGTGGTGCCACCATTCTCGTCCCCATCCCTCTCCCTGCACTCTACACTCTCTGGGGCCACCATCCCCATCCCTCTCACTGCCCTTCACTCCCTGTGGAGCCGCCGTCCCCATCCGTGTCCCCACGATGCTGCGGTTGCTGCTGCTCTGCGGAGCCCTGGGCTGTGGGGCAGAGCAGGCAGGTAGGGCGAGGACACGACGAGAACCGGCTCGGAGAGACCTGGGCTTGGGGACACGGCTTACGAGGACGGTGGGTGACGTCCAGCATCTCTCGCAGCCCTGGCCACCTTCACCATGCTGCAAGAGACCCTCGTCTCCGACGGCAGCTCCGTCTTCTGGGGGAACGCCAGCCTGGACGGCCGGCTCAGCCACCTCCTGGAGGGCTTCAACGTCACCCAGGTGCTGCCGCTGGAGCCGCCGGACGCCTGGGCCAGGCGGCAGCAGGAGGTGACCACCTACCTGCTCTACTTTGGCCAACTGGTCATGCTCTTCCATAAGGAGAGACCCATCAACTGTGAGTGGGACCCAAGGGGATGCGGGGATGGGTCCCACTGGATATGGGGATGGGTCCCACTGGGGAGAGGGGACCCCCCGCTCTGCCTGGGCATGGGGACGGCTCTCCAGGGCCAGCGGAGCAGAGGGACAGGGCCACAGCCACATGTAAACCCTCACTGGGGGCAAAGGGAGCCCCTTAAGGGAGATGGGGAGGTTTGGTCTGGAGCCCAACCTGGGAACAGGGAGATGCTCGGTCTCCTGCTGCCCCCGGGGAAAAGGGTTGGGGGGACTGTGAGGGGCAGGCACCCCACCCGCACCCCCTTTTGCACATTCTAGCCCTCCACCTGCCCCTCACCTTCCTCACTGCCCCTTGCCTTTGCCCTGCCCACCATCTCCCTGTGCCCTGCCTGCTCCCCACCTCCCTGCACCCCCTCTACCCACCCTCGGCACCTCCTTTGCGCACCCCCCCGCCCCGTACCTGACTGCACCCAGGTACACCTCAATTCCCCCCTGCCTGCACCCCACAGTGTTCACAGGACGCCGAAAGCGATGGTTGTGATGCTCTCCCACGCTGTCCTTGCATGATTTGACTCTCATTTTTCTCATTACCTGTAAATAAGCTTTGCCCCAGCTTTGCGTTTCCTCCCCTGACCCTTGGGGAGCCCTTGCTCGCCTCAGAGTCAGCGCTCTGAGCCCCACAGCCCCTTTCCCCTCTCTCCCCACAGCTCCTTTCCCTCTCTCCCCACAGCTCCTTTCCCACTCTCCCCACAGCCCCTTTCCCTCTCTCCCCACAGCCCCTTTCCCCCTCTACCCACAGCCCCTTTCCCTCTCTCTCCACAGCCCCTTTCCCCCTCTCCCCACAGCCCCTTTCCCCCTCTACCCACAGCCCCTTTCCCCCTCTCCCCACAGCCCCTTTCCCCTCTCTCTCCACAGCCCCTTTCCCCCTCTCCCCACAGCCCCTTTCCCCCTCTCCCCACAGCCTCCTGCCCCACTCTCCCCACAGCCCCTTTCCCTCTCTCTCCACAACCCCTTTCCCTCTCTCCCCACAGCTCCTTTCCCCCTCTCCCCACAGCCCCTTTCCCTCTCTCTCCACAGCCCCTTTCCCTCTCTCCCCACAGCCCCTTTCCCCCTCTCCCCACAGCCTCTTTCCCCCTCTCCCCACAGCCCCTTTCCCCACTCTCCCCACAGCCCCTTTCCCCCTCTCCCCACAGCCTCCTGCCCCACTCTCCCTCTCCCCACAGCCCCTCGCTCCCTGCTCTGATGTCCGTATCGCTCTGCGCCCAAACCCCTGGCACTGTGTCTGTGCCACATGCTGATAAAGGAAAACCAAGCCTGTCCACCCAGTTATTGGAAGTCGCCGCTGCAGCTGAACCGAGTGAAAGCGAAGCTTGGGGTGGGGAAACTGAGGCTGAGGCTCTGTCCCCGGCAGACACGCAGCACCTACGCTGCCGCCTGGGCTGCCGCCTGTTGCCCGACGGCACAGCCCACAGCTTCTACGAGGTGACCCTCAACGGGACGGCCTTCCTCACCTTCCACGTCCCCAACGCCACCTGGGAGCGGCGCTGGCCCGGGCGGCACGCGGTGGCCGCCTTCGCCGAGAAGGAGCTGATGAAGTACCCCATGACCACCCGAGACCTCCAGCGGTTCCTCAACGGCACCTGCGTGGGGCTCCTGCAGGCTCAGAGCGCCCGGACGGGTCCGTGTCGAGGGACGGGGACGGGCGGTGACACGCGTTTCTTTTTCTTTTTGATAGGAATGGTTGGACTCGGTGATCCGATGGGTCTCTTCCAACCTGGTTGTTCTATGATTCCCGGTCTCGTCATCTCCGTCCCTCTTGCCTCTTGCAGGGAAACAGAGCAGCCGGTCGCACACACCACTGGTACTAGGCCTGATCGTGGGGAGCGTCGCCTTGTTGGCCATGGCCGTGGGTGTCTTCTTGTGCACAGGAGGGAGCTGCTAGCGGAGATGGAACCCGTCCCACGTCACCCCACGGAGTCCATCGTCACCCTGTGATGGAACCAGCATCGTCTCTCGCTCCCTTCCCTCCCAGCAGCACCGATTTGGGGCTGTGGGTCCGTCCTGGGGAGGTTGGCATTGCCGGTGCCTCCGTTGGAGCGAGTCTGTGAGGACTTTGGAGAGAGGCTGGTAGGGTTTGGGCTCCCGATCTTCGCTGGGACTCCATGAAGTCATTTTCTAACAGCCCTTCGGGCTGTTAGAAAATGACTTCATGGAGTCCCAGCGAAGCTGCCGGCGCCGTGAGCGAAGATCCCCTCAGTGCTGGGCCCAGCCCTGTTCAATGTCTGGAGCGAGTCCAGAGAAGAGCAACAAAGCTGGTGAAGAGGCTGGAGAACAGGCCTTATGAGGAGCGGCTGAGAGAGCTGGGAGGGTTTATCCTGGAGAAGAGGAGGCTGAGGGGAGACCTCATTAGAGTTTAGTGTTTGATAGGAATGGTTGGACTCGACGATCCGATGGGTCTCTTCCAACCTGGTTGTTCTGTGATTCTATGATTCAATGAATATCGGTAATTGGATTACAACAGTATTTTCAGCTCCAAAAATATCGTATTTTAGGCTGGAGGAGGGCTTTTCATCTCAGCCGCCTCTTCGCAGAGATTCAGATTTTTCTCGCAAAATAACCGAGGCCGAAGGCTCTTGTGTTGGCCTCGGCGCAGGGATGAGGGAGCGTTTGCTGCCCTGCGCTTTGGTAAACTAGTGAACCAAATAGAATCATAGAACAACCAGGTTGGAAGAGACCCATCGGATCTTCTAGTCCAACCATTCCTATCAAACACTAGAAGCACCATAACAAGCAGGGAAGTTACTTAGCCAGAACGATATCCACGGATATAGGAATGGTTGGACTCGATGATCCAGTGGGTCTCTTCCAACCTGGTTATTCCATGATTCTGCGTCTGGGGCTGCTGGCAGGTGATGCTCTGGAGACCCCAAGGTGAGAAAAGGCTCCTCAAGGGTCTCCTCAAAGAAAAGCAGAGCTGTCTCGCTGCCCCTGTACAACAGCACCCGTGGGCTTTATTCGCCTTCTCTGCCACCCTCTGAGCTAAACCTTCAGCCATTTGAACTTTGGATCGATAATAAATTCCTGGCTGCGTCTCCCTTTCACCCACAGCAAGACCTTGAGTGTGACTCCTTCTTGTGCTCCTTCCCGAGGAGCTGGGGATGGGCCAGGAGGTGGCTTGGGCCACCAGAAGAGGGGACAGCGTGGGGGACAAGGAGCTTTCCTAGATGAACTTCCAGCTCATTCCTTTCTAAACACCCTTCCCTGTGGCTCAGAGCGAGAGAGGGTGGGAAGATGGGAAAAGAGAGGCAGGGGTTGGGAAGATGAGGTCGCTGCTGTCCTCAAGGAGGGTTGGAGGAGGAGGTCTCCATCTCATCGCCCTGGCTGGCAGCCACCCCCAGGCTCTGGGGGCAGGGGCCGGGCCCTCCCCACCCTTCAGCGGGCGCAGTTACAATAGCAAAACGGCAGCCAAGAGGCCAGAGGCTCCAAAACATCGGGGTCGACGCACGGGAACGTCATCGCTCGGCCTCCAAGATGGGCTCTTGGCGGGACCTGTGCTGCGGGCCAAGCACTGCGTGTCCCAACCGCGGGCACCGGGGACACGAGGCCAACGCTGAAGGTCAAAAGCAGGAGCTTTGCAGCCTGCTGAGGGATGAAAACACTCACAGGCGGCGTCCAGAGGGCAGAAATTGCTGCTTTCATGGCTCTGCTTGGCATCTCTGCTGCTGGGAACTGGAGGAGAAGCTGCAACACGGTCCCAAGATCTTGTGCCGAGGGCCCTGGGCGCAGCTCCCTGTTCCCCGCGGGGACACCCCGAGGCTGGCAGCAGGGACAGCAACTGGCTGAACCCCTAGACTGGAGAAAATGGGGAGGTCTGGGACACCAGGGCTTGTTTTGCTTTCTGACCTGCATCACCTTTTGGACAGATGAGGATATCTCTGCTTTAAACTCTGCTGGAAAAGCCTTTTTCCTTCCCCTGGGCTCTCTGCGCGTGTTGGTCGCAGCAGGAGAGCTCTCCAGGAAGGCTTTGCTGCTACTCTGGAGTCTCCACGAGGGGATGGGATCCCCCCCCCACCCCCGCCCCGATCCTGAGGAACAGCCTCATTCCGAACAGTGCCCGTGTCAACACCCCCACAGCTGCACCCTGTGCCCCCAGGGCCACCTCCTGCTGGTGACCAGCACCTGGTGTGGGCTCAGTAGCCAAGAGACAAGGGTTTACGGCAACAGCGTGTGCTCCAGCACAGCCCCAAGAGGTCTCTTCCTCATCCCAAACCCCTCATCACTGGCCCAGCTGAGAGATTCAGTGTTGGTGCCTGCCTCAAGCTCACGGAGGCTTTACCCAACCATCCTGGCTCTCAGCCCCCATCGCCGGGAGAGGCTTTGCTTTCCCCACGTCGTTTCCATCCCTGCTATCGCGGCTCTGGATAAGGGCTGAGATAAGACGCTCAGCCTTGAACATTGTTCCTGCCAGACGCCGCCAACGTGCTGGGAAGCAGCTTCCCCCTGTGCCCTCATGCCCCGGGTGCCTCACACTGGGTGGGCAGGGTCCCCCTGAGCCTTTTGGGCATCAGCTTGCAAGGCCACGTTTCCAGCCGGGTCCTTCACAGAATCATAGAATCATAGAACAACCAGGTTGGAAGAGACCCATCGGATCATCGAGTCCAACCATTCCTATCAAACACTAACCCATGTCCCTCAGCACCTCATCCACCCGTCCCTTAAACACCTCCAGGGAAGGGGAATCAACCCCCTCCCTGGGCAGCCTATTCCAATGCCCAATGACCCTCTGTGTGAAAAACTTCCTCCTAATCTCCAGCCTAAATCTCCCCTGGTGGAGCTTGAGGCCATTCCCTCTCGTCCTGTCCCCTGTCCCTTGGGAGAAGAGCCCAGCTCCCTCCTCTCCACAACCTCCTTTCAGGGAGTTGTAGAGAGCAATGAGGTCTCCTCTCAGCCTCCTCTTCTCCAGGCTAAACCCCCCCCAGCTCTCTCAGCCGCTGGGACCACCAGCTCTGGGCAGCCCTTTTCATTTGCAGCAGAGGCAGCGTCCAGCCAGCCCTCCCCGAGCAAGAGATGCTTGTGTGACAGATCACAGGGTTTTGGGGTGGAGGCTGTGGGGTGTCTGCCTTCCAGCAGCATCCTGCTCCCACCCGAGAGTGGGCAGTGCCCTGGAAAGACTGACCGGCAGAGGAGAGGGCCGTGGTGCTGAGTCCCTCCTCGCGGGGCGCACGGGGACCCAGGATCATCTCTGCCCTCTTCCCCTTCCTCTCACCTCCCAGGTCAGCGACCCAGAGGAAACGGGAGGAGAATGCTGGCTGCTGTCCCACTGGAGCAGGGCTCTGAGTCCATCGGGATCACAGAACCGTGGGGTGGCTCGGGCTGGAAGGGACCTCCCCTCCCACTCAACGCGTTTGTGATTCTCCCAAACCAGCAAGGACTTGGTGAATCATCTTTCAAGGATGAGCGTTTTGCTGGAAGAGCTCAACAGCAAACACGGCTCTAGCTGAACCTTCAACAATCCTTGACCGTGCAGGGATTTAGGGGAAAAGGTGACCAGGAAGTCAGGGTGGGTTTGATTGCTCCAATTTGGGAAGAACAAGCCTGAAGAAGAGGAGGCTGAGAGGAGACCTCATTGCTCTCTGCAACTCCCTGAGAGGAGGTTGTGGAGAGGAGGGAGCTGGGCTCTTCTCCCAAGGGACAGGATGAGAGGGAATGGCCTCAAGCTCCGCCAGGGGAGGGTCAGGATGGACATTAGTTAAAAATATTTCCCAGAAAGGGTCATTGGGCATTGGAATAGGCTGCCCAGGGAGGGGGTTGATTCACCTTCCCTGGAGGGGTTTAAGGGACGGGTGGACGAGGTGCTGAGGGACATGGGTTAGAGATTGATAGGAATGGTTGGACTCGATGATCCGGTGGGTCTCTTCCAACCTGGTTGTTCCATGATTCTATGAACAGGATTGCTTTGAAGGAGCTGGAAACGCAGGCTTTGCCTTCCAGGATTCCCAGCTCCGAGCTCTGCACCTTAGTCCCACATGAAGAGGTGGTGATGTGACCATCTAAGAAGCATTTACAGGAGATCAAAGAGCCCACACGCACCATGATTCACCAGAAGAAGGGACACAGGATGTCCCAGACCCCAAGCGCAGCTTCCACGTTCCCCTGGCCAGACAACCTGGAGCCCTTGGATGACAAAGCTGGAGAAAGCCGGGAAGCTTTGCCTGGAGGTGGGAAGGGTCCAGGGAGGCCCCAGCTCTGCGCACAGTGGGAAAGGGAAGAGGGAAGGAAGCAGGGCTGCTCGATACGATATGGACCTTTCTTTTCTGCTTTTCTTCTCTGCCTCGTGAACGCTGGGGCTGAGCTATTGTTGCCGTTCCTCAGAGCACAGGCCTCTTGGAGGAGTTACAGCCCCACAATGAAAAAATAATAACCCCGAAAGCCACAGGAAGGAAAGGAATTGACAGGAAAAGGAAAAGCAGCAGCAGGAACGAGCACTCAGGCCTGAAATAAATGCGCTGCCTGCTGCTCAGGGGGCAGGTAGGAGAGTTTTAGGAAAAATTTATTCACTAAAGGGTTGGTTACGCCCAAGCAGAGGGTGCCCAGGGCAGGGGTGGAGTCTCCGTCCCTGGAGGGTTTCAAAAACCATGGAGAGGAGGCACTTTAGGGCCTGGTTGAGCAGGCAGGGTGGGGTTGGGCTGGTGGTTGGGTTGGAGGAGCTGAGAGGGTTTTCCCAGCCTTGATTCTGTGATCTCCAGCTTAAATCTCCCCTGGTGGAGCTTGAGGCCATTCCCTCTCGTCCTGTCCCCTGTCCCTTGGGAGAAGAGCCCAGCTCCCTCCTCACTACAACCTCCTCTCAGGGAGTTGTAGAGAGTAATGAGGTCTCCTCTCAGCCTCCTCTTCTCCAGGATAACCCCCCCCAGCTCTCTCAGCCGCTCCTCATAGGGCCTGTTCTCCAGCCCCTTCACCAGCTTCGTTGCTCTTCTCTGGACTCTCTCCAGAGCCTCAACATCCTTCTTGTGCTGAGGGACCCACAACTGAACACAGGATTCAAGGAGTGACCTCACCAGTGCTGAGTCCAGAGGGAGAATCACCTCCCTGGCCCTGCTGGTCACACCGTTTCTGATCCAAGCCAGGATGCCATTGGCCTTCTTGGCCACCTGGGCACACTGCTGCCTCATGGTCAGTCGCTGTCGACCAACACCCCCAGGTCCCTCTCCTCCTGGCAGTTTTCCAGCCAGACTTCTCCCAGTCTGTAGCTCTGCATAGGGTTGTTGTGCCCCAAGTGCAGGACCCGACATTTGGCCGTGTTAAACCTCATCCCATTGGACTCAGCCCATGGATCCAGCCTGTTTAGGTCCCTTTGCAGAGCCTCCCGACCCTCCAGCAGATCCACACTTGCACCCAGCTTTGTGTCATCTGCAAACTTGCTAAGGGAGCACTCGATGCCTTCATCCAGGTCATTGATGAAGACATTGACCAGGGCTGGACCCAGCACTGAGCCCTGGGGAACCCCACTTGTCACTGGCCTCCAACTGGACTTAACACCATTTCCCACCACTCCCTGGGCCCAGCCAGATGCTTCAGGGATGGCTCCTGAAGAACCTGTGGAGCTGAGAGCCTGAGCCTGAGAGCAAAAGGGTCTTCACAACAGAGACCAGAGCAGCACAGGTACCTCCCTACCCAGTTTACTAGGCCCTGGGTTCAAACAAAGCATCTCCAGAGCTTTTCCAGCCTCAGCAGCTGGAGTTGCCTTGTTAGTCCAGAGACTGGTCCCAGCGCCCAGGCTGCTGAAACACATCACCAGGTAGTTTTTGTCATTCCAACTCAAACACCTTTTATTTCTATGCTGGCGGCTTCCCCCTGTCCTCACAGAGGACAGAGCGCAGGAGGTCAGCAAACACTTCCAGACAAGCTGTTGGTCACATTTCGGGGGCAATAAGGACAAACCAAGGCCGCTCGGGCCACTCTCAGGATTTCCCAGAGCCCCACAGAGGAAAGCCGGAGGAGCCTTTGCAAAGCTGCTGTGACTTCGAAGTTAAAACCAAGCGTTAACTTTTAGGACAAGAGGATGCTTGGTAGTTAAGAGGCCACAGGAGCTTTAAGAGGAGTCTTTCCTCCTGCTTTCCCAACCCTGTGAGAGGCCACAAGGCTCTCCTGCCACTTCATTCCCGGCGTCACCTCCACTCCCACCCCCAGGAACACTCTGGACTCAGAGGGGAAGGGCTGGGATTAAAAAACCCAAAATGACTGACACGAAGGACATGAAAAGCAGGAGAAGCTACGAAATTACGTTGAGATGGTCGAGAAAAGTCACATCAAAATATATTTAAAAACCAGGAATTCCAATCTGCATGGAATTTAAAACTCCTTTCCCAACCTTTTTTTTTTTTTTCTTTTTTTTTTCCCCCCTGCTCGAGGAGTCTTTGCTGCTCCAGGGGGTGGGACGCGATCGGCAGCACCAGTTGTGTCCTGAAAAGGGCAGCGTCTGCCCCTAATTAGTCTGAGCACTCGCCTCGTTTACAAAGGAAAAAATTAGACATACCTCGACAATTGCCCCCCCCTCCCTCTTTTCCATCCTACAGCGGTCGGGAGAAGAGACGGAAACCGAATCTGACGCTTCGTTTGTTCGCAGAGAAGTCGGATCTTCCCCAGGTCAATAGCCCTGCAAGCCGTTGTACACCTTCTGCACCGGCCCCTGCTTCAACAACCGCTTCAGACCTGCAAGAGAAAGCAAAAGCATTTAGTGGAAGAGAAAGGAAAGTGTCACCACACAGCAGGGCTGAGGACGCTGCGTTTGCTGTCCCTGCTGTGTTTACACATCCGGCTCCGTGTATCTGAGTAACTCCCAGAGCAGCATCAGAAAAGGAAAAATGCTCCTGAACTCAGCGGCACCACAGCTTTACTCCTGCTCCTTCAGCATTTATACAATCATGGAATTGTTTGGTTGGAAAAGACCCTCAGCACCTTGTCCACCTGCACCTTAAACACCTCCAGGGAAGGTGACTCAACCCCCTCCTGGCAACAAAGCACACAACCAGCAGGCTCACACCTCAACACAACAGAAGACAGAGCTTGTCCTCATGCAGGAGTTTCTCCAGCTCTCGGAACATCTCTGGGGCCTCCTCCACAATTACTCCATCAGCTCCATGTGCTCAGGACTCGTCTCAGTCTTCCCTCTTGCAGCTCAAAACCATCTCCCTCATCCCATCCCTGCCCTCCCTGACCCAGAGCCCCTCCCCAGCTTTCCCGGAGCCCCTTTCAGCACCGGAAGCTGCTCCAAGGTCTCCCTCAGCCTTCTCTTCTCCAGGCTGAACCCTAACTCTCAACCTGGCCTTGTATAGGAGGTTCTCCAGCTCTTAGATCATCTCTGTGGCCTCCTCTGCACTCGCCCCAACAGCTCCATGTCCTCCCTGTGCTGAGGACTCCAGAGCTGGACTTGGGGCTCCAGGTGGGTCTCTCAGAGCGGAGCAGAGGGGACAATCCCCTCCCTCCCTGCTGCTCCCACCGCTCTGGATGCAGCCCAGGACACAGGGGGGCTCTGAGCACATGCTGCTCTCTCATATTGAGCTTCTCCTCCCCCAGCACCCCAAGCCCTTCTCCCCAAGGCTGCTTTTCATCCCTTAACAACCAGCCAGGCCTTTCTCCAGGCAAGGTCACTTCCCCTTCGCCGCTGCAGGAGGCTCAAAGCTGCTTCCTGGCTTTGGCGAGAGGATGTGCCTCCTGGATGTGTAGTTCCTGGAAAGGAAGGACGGGGCTGGCGAAAGGTGTGCTCAGCAGCCCTGAAAAACACAACCACTCCCGTACCTCGTTTCCTAGCAGCCAGCTCCGGGTGGCCAGAAGGACGGCCTCGTTAGCGCACAGCGTATTTCAACGCGTATCACATGTTCAACCAGGAATTCCTGGCAGGAATTCCGACATCTGGTGCTACCGCACCTCAGGCATTTTCCACTACGGCCAACTCGGAGATGGTTCTGACGCTGCCAACAGGTCACAATACAAGCCAAACGCTTTGCTGGCTGCTGCTCTCGTAGAATCACAGA
This sequence comes from Coccyzus lansbergi, assembly GCA_033558105.1. Taxonomy (NCBI): domain Eukaryota; kingdom Metazoa; phylum Chordata; class Aves; order Cuculiformes; family Coccyzidae; genus Coccyzus; species Coccyzus lansbergi. The sequence continues at coordinate 11,325 of JAUMJK010000730.1, read as the reverse complement.
ATCACCCATCGGATCATCGAGTCCAATCATTCCCATCAAACGCTAACCCATGTCCCTCAGCACCTCGTCCACCTACACCTTAAACACCTCCAGGGAAGGTGAATCAACCCCCTCCCTGGGCAGCCTATTCCAATGCCCAATGACCCTTTCTGTGAAGAATTTTTATCGTAATGTCCATCCTCACCCTCCCCCGGTGGAGCTTGAGGCCATTCCCTCTCGTCCTGTCCCTTGGGAGAAGAGCCCAGCTCCCTCCTCTCCACAACCTCCTCTCAGGGAGTTGCAGAGAGCAATGAGGTCTCCCCTCAGCCTCCTCTTCTCCAGGATAAACCCCCCCAGCTCTCTCAGCCACTCCTCTTCTTCTCCAGCCCCTTCCCCAGCTCCTCCGAGCGCTCCGGAGTTAAACACGGGATACAAGACTCCCGAACAGGCCGCAAACAAGTGTCGGCAGAGATAACGAGAGATGTGTCGAAGAGAAAAGCCACCTCTGATCACCAGGCAATAAATTCCCTGATGTCACCCTGGCAGGAAGGCGAGCGTGTTATTCTTGTGACGCTAAAGCTGGGATTGACCGGAGCGGAGCTCTCGGAGTATCTTCTGAGCACCCCAGAGCTGTACGTTTGCTTAGGAGATAAGAAATGGGGAGCGTTGCCAACAATAAGAGAGAAAAAGGGAATGTTTTGAGTTCCGAAGCCTACTGTTTCCGCTGAATGTGTAGGCTGAACCGCTGCCACGCAACACAACAGGCCTGTTCCCTCATCAAACTCCGAGTCACCGGGTGTTGGGAGATAATCCGACTGCCCACCCAGGCCCCTTCCCTTGGGAGGGAAGGAACACCCAAAGGTCTCATGCCTGAACACACTCATGCCAGCAGCATCACTTCTCCGTAATGACACAGGAAAGGTTGGACAAACACGGCTGCTCCTGTGGCTGCTCCATGCACAGTCTCTTCTAAGCTGCCAAGAAAAACAGCTGGAACAACCTCACGTGTGTTCGAGAGGTGCTGTGGCCTTACAGGAGGGATGTGGAGCTGTTGGAGCGAGGCCAGAGCAGGCCACGGAGATGATCTGAGGGCTGGAGAACCTCCTGTATGAGGCTGAGAGAGTTGGGGTTGTTCAGCCTGGAGAAGAGAAGCCTCAGGGGAGACCTTAGAGCAGCTTCCAGTGCTGAAAGGGGCTCCAGGAAAGCTGGGGAGGGCAGAGATGGGATAAGGGGAATGGTTTTGAGCTGAAAAATGGGAGATTGAGATGAGATCTTAGGCAGAAATGTGAGGGTGGGGATGCCCTGGCCCAGGTTGCCCAGAGCAGGGGTGGCTGCCCCATCCCTGGAGGGGTTCAAGGGCAGGTTGGATGGGGCTTGGAGCCTCTGATCCAGCAGTCCAGATTGCTCCAAGCCCCTTCCAATCTGACATTGAACCAAACACCCAATCACAGCCTCTTTTCCGGCCACGAAGCACTTTGGGTAGGAGATGTAGAGAGGAACAATCCTTCTCCTGATGCTATGTGGTGCTGTCTCCCCTTTGAGCGCAGAGGGATTTTTCTCAAGTCTCGCCTCCAAGAAACTAGAAAGAGGAGCTGGAAAACAGCTTCGTGATTCCAGTGTGCCCAGGTGGCCAAGAAGGCAAATGGCATCCTGGCTTGGATCAGAAATGGTGTGACCAGCAGGGCCAGGGAGGTGATTCTCCCTCTGGACTCAGCACTGGTGAGGCTGCTCCTTGAATCCTGTGTTCAGTTGTGGGCCCCTCAGCACAAGAAGGATGTTGAGGCTCTGGAACGAGTCCAGAGAAGAGCAATGAGGCTGGTGAAGGGGCTGGAGAACAGGCCTTATGAGGAGCGGCTGAGAGAGCTGGGGGGTTTCTCCTGGAGAAGAGGAGGCTGAGGGGAGACCTCATTGCTCTCTACAACTCCCTGAAAGGAGGTTGTGGAGAGGAGGGAGCTGGGCTCTTCTCCCAAGGGACGGGGGACAGGACAAGAGGGAATGGCCTCAAGCTCCACCAGGGGAGATTTAAGCTAGAGATTAGGAGGAAGTTTTTCACACAGAGGGTCATTGGAATAGGCTGCCCAGGGAGGTGGTTGATTCCCCTTCCCTGGAGGTGTTTAAGGCACAGATGGATGAGGTCTTGAGGGACTTGGTTTAGTGTTTGATAGGAATGGTTGGACTAGAAGATCCGATGGGTCTCTTCCAACCTGGTTGTTCTATGATTCTATGATTTCAGCACAGGCAAAGGAGAAAGAGTCCAAGCCCAGGAAGTCTTTCAGCTCAGACAGATGACAGCTACGGAACAAAGCTCCTGCAAACCTGCCAAGTGCCTCATCCCAGCTGCAGCGCATCCCAACCTAATCCAGATCTCTAGAACTGGAAGCAGCTGCGCTCGTGTGCTTCAAAGAGGAACAGAAGTTAATCACTGGATATCTGGCAGCTCTGACACGTTGTACAAAGGCCACAGGCAAAAAAAAAAGAATCCCTCCCGACCACCCCTTGGGCTGTGCCAACCTCTTATCTTTGGTGAGAGCTCCGTGCAGCCTTTCTGCCGCAACAGAGCTGGAAAAACACGCACCTTCCCGCTGTTCACTTGTCAGCTGCTCTTTGGGGAACTCCACATCGAATGTGATTATTAGCGAGCCTTTAATGTTATTGTTGTCGAAATTTGGAAGACCTTCCCCTTTCTTCCAGAGTTTGGCGCCGGGTTTCGTGATTTTATCCCGAGCAATGTGGACCTAGAGACAAAAGACATTGAGGGGAAAGATTTAGATGAGATGTTAGGCAGAAATTCTTCTTGTCGAGGGTGGGGAGGCCCTGGAACAGGTTGCCCAGAGCAGGGGGGGCTGCCCCATCCCTGGAGGGGTTCAAGGGCAGGTTGGATGGGGCTTGGAGCCCCTGAGCCAGCGGGAGGTGTCCCTCCTCGTGGGACAGGATGGGATTTGAGGTCACTTCCAACCCAAACCAGTCCATGATTCTATGATTTTTGGAATGCAACTGGTGTTCTGCCCGTGAACCCTCAGTCCAGGGGACTTTCTGTAACTTGCTACCTGCAGAGAGCAAGCTGCCGCCTCACCTTGTGCCCATCCAGGTGGGTGATGTCCATCTCAAAGCCCGTCAGTGCCTCGACCAGCGAGATCGTCACGTTTGTGTACAAGTCCTCGCCTCTTCTTTCGAAGACCGGGTGCCTGTGGAAATGGAAATTCTGACAGGAATGGTTGGACTCGATGATCCGATGGGTCCCTTCCAACCTGGTTCTTCTATGATTCTATGAAATAAAGAGACATCAGGACTCTTCTTCCCCACAGAGGAAACGGGTCCTTCAGCTCCAGCCCCTCTCTTTGCGAGCGTTGAGAATCCAGAGGGGAAATTCAGAGAAATCAGAGGGGATTGCGAAGAATGAATGAAATTGAGCTTCGTTTTCCTGTGAGATATGAACTAACCTTTCTGTTTCTGGGGCAATGAGTGGAGGGGTGTGCCAAGGAGCCGTGACTCACACAACAGTTTCCTTGGCAGAGCACGGCCTCACGATAGGGAGAGCGCAAGTTTATGGAAAAAGAAGATATCCCATGTGATTCACACGGGAGCTACCAAGGAATTATCGCAGCATCTTGACAGTGGTGATTCCGGCGTCATCAGGGCCAGACTCGAGCTCCACCAGCTCTGCCAAGAGGGCGACGCTGGCCAGAAAGCAGCTTGAAGCTTCCCTGTAACCGTGAGCACAAAGAGTGGGTTTGCTAGGCCCGTTACTTACTTAAGAACTTTAATTTTGAAGCGTAAATCCCCCGGTTCCCCATCCACATGGGGCTCTCCTGCGGGAAAAAAGAGCAAAGGTGTGATTAGAGGAGCTGGTTGGGAATAAGTAAAGAATCGAACAGCAGGTTCAACACGACAGAGATTCGCAGCTCACACGTTAAAGGAGAAAACCAACCAGATGATCTTTACATGAAAAAAAACTTGGTTACACTCATCACAGAATCATAGAACAACCAGGTTGGAAGGGACCCATCGGATCATCGAGTCCAACCATTCCTATCAAACACTAAACCATGTCCCTCAAGACCTCATCCACCCGTCCCTTAAACACCTCCAGGGAAGGGGAATCAACCACCTCCCTGGGCAGCCTATTCCAATGCCCGATGATCCTCTGTGTGACGGTTTGGGTTGGAAGGGACCTCAAAGGGCATCCAGTCCCATCCCTGGCCTCACGTGGGAGCTGCTCCAGCCCTCGGATCATCTCCGTGGCCACCTCTGGTCTCACTCCAACAGTTCCATGTCCTCCCTGTGCTGAGGACTCCAGAGCTGGACCCAGGGCTCCATATCTAGAGTCTAGAACTTTCTGAGCGTTGCTGCAATAAGGGCTCACACCCTTCTGCTGCTCTGAAAGACTTGTCTGCATGTTAATGATAACCTTTAGCCATTGAAGGACTTTATCTGAGGCTCTGGAGCGAGTCCAGAGAAGAGCCATGAAGCTGGGGAAGGGGCTGGAGAACAGGCCCTATGAGGAGCAGCTGAGAGAGCTGGGGGGGTTTATCTTGGAGAAGAGGAGGCTGAGAGGAGACCTCATTACTCTCTACAACTCCCTGAAAGGAGGTTGTAGAGAGGAGGGAGCTGGGCTCTTCTCCCAAGCGACAGGCTGAGAGGGAATGGCCTCAAGCTCCACCAGGGGAAATTTAGGCTGGAGATTAGGAGGAAGTTTTTCACACAAAGGGTCATTGGGCATTGGAATAGGCTGCCCAGGGGGGTTGATTCCCCTTCCCTGGAGGGGTTTAAGGGATGGGTGGATGAGGTGCTGAGGGACATGGGTTAGTGTTTGATAGGAATGGTTGGACTCGATGATCCGATGGGTCTTTTCCAACCTGGTTGTTCTATGATTCTATAACTCAAGCCTGGAACAGATGCTCCTACCCCCAAATTATCCAGAACTCCAGATTAAGAGTTGTTTTTGTATGTACCCCCAGGATCAGCAAAGGGAGTTGAACTCGGAGAGTTATCTGGCCTCAAGCTCCACCAGGAGAGATTTAGGCTGGAGATTAGGAGGAAGTTCTTCACACAGAGGGTCATTGGGCATTGGAATAGGCTGCCCAGGGAGGGGGTTGATTCACCTTCCCTGGAGGTGTTTAAGGGACGGGTGGATGAGATCCTGAGGGACTTGGGTTAGTGTTTGATAGGAATGGTTGGACTAGAAGATCCGATGGATCTCTTCCAACCTGGTTGTTCTATGATTCTATGACTTAGCAAAGAGGATGTTCCTGGATTTCAGCAGCACATGGAGAATCACTGATCTGTCACCCAAGGCAGGGCAGAGACACTTTCATTGCCACGAAGACCAGCCTTGGGTGACGGAGGAAGAGCAGGAGAAGCTGAACAGCAGTGCCCACAGACATACCTTCCCCGATGAAGGGGTACTCCATGCCATCCCTCACGCCAGGCTCTATCTCCACCTCTAGCGTTCGCTCCTCGTTCACAAGCCTGTGAAAGGGAAGAGCAAGCACTCAGTCTTCAAGAATAACCATAAATCCCTCTTATTATTATGTTAACGAGAAAATCCTCCCAAGCTAACACACACTCAGCCCTTGCTCATGCCTAAAACTGGAGGGCGAACACCGTCTTTCTTGTCTCCTGATCATAGAATCATAGAACAATCAGGTTGGAAGGGACCCATCGGATCTTCTAGTCCAAGCATTCCTACCAAAATGATACTCATCCAGCAGAGAAGGCAAAGTTAAGCTCCTAAATGCGCTCTCAGCATCTGGATGTGTGACTCCCATGTCCAAATCTTCCCTGCTGGAAGCTGCGGGCTTCCTTGGTTTTATTTCGTGGGGAATTCACTGGAGTGTGGCTGGATGTTCCAAAGAATTAAAGACTGAAAGAGTAAGCTGGGAAGCTCTGCATCTAAGAGCTGTAGGAACAGCTCTGTCTCCACTAGAGGAATAAAGTCTGCACCTTGGGAAAGAGGAACTGGTTTCTCCAGCTCTTACTGGTAGCACAAGCGCCTCACTCCATCTAGTGGTAGGTTTTGAATAAACATCCACTCAGTCATCCATTCATCCCTGTGCAGAGCTCCAGACTGGGAGAAGCCTGTCTGGAAAACTGCCAGGAGGAGAGGGACCTCAGGGTGTTGGTCGACAGTGACTGACCATGAGGCAACAGTGTGCCCAGGTGGCCAAGAAGGCCAATGGCATCCTGGCTTGGATCAGAAATGGTGTGACCAGCAGGGCCAGGGAGGTGATTCTCCCTCTGGACTCAGCACTGGGGAGACTGCTCCTTGAATCCTGGGGTCAGTTCTGGGCCCCTCAGCACAAGAAGGATGTTGAGGCTCTGGAGCGAGTCCAGAGAAGAGCAACAAAGCTGGGGAAGGGGCTGGAGAACAGGCCCTATGAGGAGTGTCTGAGAGAGCTGGGGGTGTTCAGCCTGGAGAAGAGGAGGCTGAGAGGAGACCTCATTACTCTCTACAACTACCTGAAGGGAGGTTGTGGAGAGGAGGGAGCTGGGCTCTTCTCCCAAGGGACAGGGGACAGGATGAGAGGGAATGGCCTCAAGCTCCACCAGGGGAGATTTAGGCTGGAGATTAGGAGGAAGTTTTTTACACAGAGGGTCATTGGGCATTGGAATAGGCTGCCCAGGGAGGTGGTTGATTCCCCTTCCTTGGAGGTGTTTAAGGGATGGGTGGACGAGGTCCTGAGGGACTTGGTTTAGTGTTTGATAGGAATGGTTGGATTCGATGATCCGACAGGTCCCTTCCAACCTGGTTGTTCTGTGATTCTATCCAGCAGTAAAAGGGAGAAAAACTCACTTGACGTTGGGACATTCGTCACAAACAACTTCTTGAGTCATCTGGAAGCGCCCGGGCCCCAGCTGGGTGGTCCTCATCTCCTGGCGGCAATTGCATTTCCGCTTGCCAGGCGCCTGTCTTGCCACCGGCTTGTTCCTGACAACCTGCAGGGAAGAGAGAAAAGTCGATCAAAGTTTTGGATTTCTCAAGCACAACGTGGTTTTGTGTGACCTTCTATCTCTTGCTGATAACGCATTAAATACCAGAAAACCTCCCTCTGACGTTGCTGTTACCATTTCCTTTCTTCTTCCTGCACTCTTTCTAAACAGGAATGGATGGAACACCTCACACTGTGGTTGGGAGAGCTCCCTTGTCCCTCACAACAGGCAAAATGATTTGGAGTTCCCCATTTACGCAGATGCTCACGACACAAACTCGATCTGCGCGAGTTCTAGCAGATGAGTTCGTCAGCACCAGAAACGCAGTTTGCTTAAAAAAGTAATTAAGAGGCTCCCGTACGCTTGCCAAGTGTGCGATCCAGAGATCCGCAGTGACGTGTTTGGCCATACAGAGTCCAGGAAAAATCCCCAGTGTGGTTTAGCAAGGATTGCAAACCGGATTTGAGGCTCGGGATGGGTGCTCGGTCAGTGAATTCTAAGAGAGGCCACTCACGCCTCTCCCAGCTGGAAAAACCATCGCTCGTCACCCACGTGGGAGCAAGAAATTTATAGTGAAAAGGCCAAAAAACCGTCGCTCGTCACCCACGTGGGAGCAAGAAACTTCAATTTATAGTGAAAAGGCCAGATGAGCTGTTTCTTCGGTTAATTAATACCAAGAGCACCTCAACATCCTCCACTGTCACGGGCACTGAGCACCTTAGCTCCGTTCTCTGGGAGAATCATAGAACAACCAGGTTGGAAGAGAACCATCGGATCTTCTAGTCCAACCATTCCTATTAAACACTAAACCATGTCCCTCAGCACCTCGTCTACCTGTGCCTTAAACACCTCCAGGGAAGGTGAATCAACCACCTCCCTGGGCAGCCTATTCCAATGCCCAATGACCCTCTGTGTGAAAAACTTCCTCCTAATCTCTAGCCTAAATCTCCCCTGGTGGAGCTTGAGGCCATTCCCTCTCGTCCTGTCCCTTGAGAGAAGAGTCCAGCTCCCTCCTCTCCACAACCCCCTTTCAGGATAGAGTAGAGAGTAATGAGGTCTCCGGGCAGCTCAAACCTGTGAGGGCGAAGGCAAACTTACTTCGACGAAGTTTCCTGAATAGACTTCTTCCAGAGTAACCTCCAGGTCCACGATGATGTCACTTCCGCGGGGAATGTTCCTGTCTTGCTGGCGAGGGTTCCCTCCAAACATGAAGCCAAAGTCCCCGAAGAAGCTGGAGGAAAACACAGCGATTAGATCAGGAAGGGATTCTGATCAAACAAAGCTTTGATGGACAGAGCCACCTTGGCAAAAGCTCCCACTTCCCTGTGGATCAGCCTCCTTGTGGGCACCATGGGAAATCCAGGTACCTCTTTTTCCTCCTCCAGAACTCAAACCAACTCCTTCAAGGCTGCTCCTTGAATCCTGTGTTCAGTTGTGGGCCCCTCAGCACAAGAAGGATGTTGAGGCTCTGGAGCGAGTCCAGAGAAGAGCAACAAAGCTGGTGAAGGGGCTGGAGAACAGGCCCTATGAGGAGCAGCTGAGAGAGCTGGGGGGGTTTATCCTGGAGAAGAGGAGGCTGAGAGGAGACCTCATTGCTCTCTGCAACTACCTGAAAGGAGGTTGTAGTGAGGAGGGAGCTGGGCTCTTCTCCCAAGGGACAGGACCAGAGGGAATGGCCTCAAGCTCCACCAGGGGACATTTAAGCTGGAGATTAGGAGGAAGTTTTTCCACACAGAGGGTCATTGGAATAGGCTGCCCAGGAGGTGGTTGATTTACCTTCCCTGGAGGTGTTTAAGGGATGGGTGGATGAGATGCTGAGGGACATGATTTAATGTTTGATAGGAATGATTGGACTCGATGATCCAATGGGTCTCTTCCAACCTGGTTGTTCTATGATTCTACGAATTATTCTAGTCAAGATGCAATTAGCAGCCCAAGCAGGGAACAGCCCGAAGAGGCGACGTTTCCTTACTGAGAGAAGATGTCTCCGTGGGAGCTCTGGTGCCCGTCCTTCAGCCCCTCCTCGCCGTACGCATCGTACTGTTTCCTCTTCTCCTCATCCGACAGCACCTGGCGGAGGGACACAAAGGAACAGGATGCTCACCCACAGCCATTCCCTCTCGTCCCGTCCCCTGTCCCTTGGGAGAAGAGCCCAGCTCCCTCCTCTCCACAACCTCCTCTCAGGGAGTTGTAGAGAGTAATGAGGTCTCCTCTCAGCCTCCTCTTCTCCAGGAGAAACACCCCCAGCTCTCTCAGCTGCTCCTCTTTTTCTCCAGCCCCTTCCCCAGCTTCGTGGCTCTTCTCTGGACTCTCTCCAGAGCCTCAACATCCTTCTTGTGCTGAGGGGCCCACAACTGAACACAGGATTCAAGGAGCGGCCTCACCAGTGCTGAGTCCAGAGGGAGAAGAACCTCCCTGGCCCTGCTGGTCACACCATTTCTGATCCAAGCCAGGATGCCATTGGCCTTCTTGGCCCCCTGGGCACACTGCTGCCTCATGGTCAGTCGCTGTCACCAACCCCCCCCAGGTCCCTCTCCCAGTTCTCCACACAGCGTCACCCCGACAGCTCCCACCTCACCTCGTAGGCAGCCCCCAGGTCCTGGAACTTCTCCTGTGCCCGGGGGTCGTCGGGATTCCTGTCGGGATGGAGCTGCAGGGCCAGTTTCCGATAGGCCTTCTTGATGTCCTTGATGGATGCGCCGCGAGACACCCCCAGGATCTTGTAGAAGTCTCTCCTGCCAGTGGAGAGAGAGAGAGAGGGGAAGGGAACGGGATCCATCAGGGGGAATGTGAGGTGTCAGCGGGCTCAGTCCTTGGGGGGAGCTGGAGCTGCCCTTGGAGCTGGGGAGTGGGACTAGAGCCCGATCCTTGGAGCAGGGGCTGTGCTTTATGGTGACAGGGGGGACAGGATCAGATACCACTCCCTGGATATCAGGATCTGCTCCTGGAGGAGCAGGATTCAGGTCCATTCCCTGGAGCTGGGGATCAGGGGCTGGGGGGACAATGGGGAACAGGGTGAGGAGGGGGATATCAGGATCCGCTCCTTGAGGAGCAGGATTCAGGTCCATTCCCTGGAGCCAGAGATCATGGGCTGTTCCTTGGAGCTTGGGGGCAGTGGGGAATGGGGTGGGGAGGAGGGATATCAGGATCCGCTCCTTGAGGAGCAGGATTCAGGTCCATTCCCCAGAGCTGGGGATCAGGGGCTGTTCCTTGGAGCTGGGGGACATGGAGCAGGGGGTACTGGGGCCTATTCCTTCAAGCTGGGAGATGGGGGGGAAGGAGAGCAGGGAATGGAGGGGATTGGGGCCCATTCCCCAGATCTAGGGGGGGATCAGGTGCATTGATGGGAGTTGGGGGGTGTGGAGCAGGGAGCTGTGGGGAAGGAGAGCAGGGAAGGGAGGGGATCAGGGCCTATTCCTCGGGGCTGGGGGTAAAGAAAGCAGGGGATGGAGGAGACTGGGGCCTGTTCCTTCAAGCTGGGGTGGGGAGAGCAGGGAATGGGGGGGATCAGGGCCCATTCCCCAGGTCTGGGGGGGAATCAGACCCGTTCATGGGAGCTGGAGGGGGGAGATCAGACCCGTTCATGGGAGCTGAGGAGGGGGGGATCAGACCCATTGGTGGGAGCTGAGGAGGGGGGGATCAGACCCATTGGTGGGAGCTGAGGAGGGGGGGATCAGAGCCATTGGTGGGAGCTGAGGAGGGGGGGATCAGACCCATTGATGGGAGCTGAGGAGGTGGGGATCAGACCCATTGATGGGAGCTGGGTGGGGGGGGATCAGACCCATTGATGGGAACTGAGGAGGGGGGGATCAGACCCATTGATGGGAGCTGAGGAGGGGGGGATCAGACCCATTGATGGGAGCTGAGGAGGGGGGGATCAGACCCATTGATGGGAGCTGAGGAGGGGGGGATCAGACCCATTGATGGGAGCTGAGGAGGGGGGGATCAGACCCATTGATGGGAGCTGAGGAGGGGGGGATCAGACCCATTGATGGGAGCTGAGGAGGGGGGGATCAGACCCATTGATGGGAACTGAGGAGGGGGGGATCAGACCCATTGATGGGAACTGAGGAGGGGGGAATCAGACCCATTGATGGGAGCTGGAGGGCGTGGAGCAGGGTGCTGGGAGGGACCGGGGCCCGTTCCTTGGAGCCGGGGGTGGGCAGAGAGCCGGGAAGGGAGGGGCTCGGGCCCCGCTCCTGGGGGCTGTGGGCAGCCCTGGGCGCCGAGGCCCGTTCCCTGGGAGCTCACCCGGCGGCGGCCTCCCCGCAGAGGCAGAGCAGCAGGAGGCAGAGGCGGCCGAGGCGGCCGGGGGCCATGGCGGGGAAGCGCCGCTTGTCCGCTCAGCCGCGGCCCAATGGGCGCCTCACACTTCAGCCCCGGCGCCGAGACGCCGACCAATCGCCTGCCGGGACG